>SJYX01017312.1:35506-87842 GCA_006410675.1 Oreotragus oreotragus | reverse complement strand
ACCCTTGCCATCTCTTGTTTGACCACTTCCAATTTGCCTTGATTCATGGACCTGACATTCCAGGTTCCTATGCAATATTGTTCTTTATAGCATCGGATCTTGCTTCTGTCACCAGTCACATCCACAGCTGGATATTTGTTTTTGCTTTGGCTCCATCCCTTCATTCTTTCTGGAGTTGTTTTTCCACTGATCTCCAGTAGCATATTGGGCACCTAATGACCTGGGGAGTTCCTCTTTTGGTATCCTATCATTTTGCCTTTTCATACTGTTCATGGTTGGCTTGCCTTGAGAACCCCGTGAACAGTATGAGAACTCCTAAAACTCTACCAAAGTCATCTTCAGTTTCTATGAACTAGAAGCGCCAGCTTTATTTATCCATGGTCACTTTTAGCTCTGAACTGACAGATTTCAAACTAGCACCAGTGATAAGCATCACATAAAGAAGCATTAGCTTTTTTGGCTCTTTAAAATAAACAGTAGGGCCTTCCCTGGTGGTCCACTGTATAAGACTGCACTCCCAATGCAGGGGTCTCAGGTTCAATCCCTGTTCAGGGAACTAGATCCCACATGCCATGACTGAAGATCTACATGCCACAACTGAGACCTGGTGCAGCCAAATAATAAACAAAATAAACAGTTAAAAAAAAAAAAGCCATACCCACAGTTTCAGGGCAGAAGTTCTTCTAGATGTTGGTGGAGTGGCACGAGGTGGGGATTTGTTCTGGGAAAGGAAGAGGAATGTTTTACAATCACTTTTTCTCCTCCAGGAGCTGCAGTGTGAGGTGCAGAAGACAAAAGAGGCCTTTCTCCAAAATTCCACTCTCCTGGATCGACTCCCGCAACCTGCAGAGCCCAACGCCCACGTGCTCCTGTCTGGTCAAATGCACTCCCTCCAGAGAGCTTCCTACCTGGAAAAGATGCTGCTTGTGAAAACAAATGAATTTGAGGTTCTTCTTATTTTTTCCTTTCAAGTTATAGTCTTGGACACTTGCACACTCCGCACAGTTCCTAGTATCTTGTGAAGTGATAGTTATCACTGCTTTGTGGGCTGCACATTAGGGAAACAGCAGAATAAAGACGCTCTAAACATATCTACCATTTGACACGATTCTGCAGTCATGTGATTCTTCAGTCACATTTCTTCTTTATTGAACATGTTAAAGTGATATAGTTTATATACTGTTCAGATCACACAGTATTTGAATCTTCAGGTGGGGTAATTGAGTCATAGAATGGCTGCTTTAAGCATGGCCATTTGTGGTATATTTTACTCTCTTTTTGAAAAGCCTTTAGTTCATGAATTCTCAAAAAGCTGAACAGAAGGCCATGGAGCTCCAGTATCACACAGCAGGGAGAACACTTAACTAGCAGGACTCTTCCATATGGCCCTGTCAAGCAGGTGGTCTGTTCACCCCTGTGAAGGCTTAGTACTTTACTGAAGGCACAAAATAAATATCAGGGATGTTCTGGATATTCAAGATAATGAGCTGATGATGAACTCCTTAGGGCTGGAAACAACGTGAACTTTTATCACAAGGCTGTGCTTGCTTCTGTTGTAGATGCACATGAAAATTGTTTCTGATGAAAACTTCTCTTGTTCTAGTTTATTCTATCACAATTCAAGGATTTTGGGGACCGGTTGGAATCTTTAAAAGGTTTCATTACACATGAAGAACAGAATTTGGATAAACTCTACCGGCAAGAAAAAGAAGGAAATCCTGACTTATTCCTGGTATTGCCAATGTTTGTTACTTCTAGGGGCTCAGGCTCACCATGGGATAAAAAATAAGCGACTTACTGTCATATTAAAGAATCTATGTGCATCCTGACCCTTGAACAACAGTCACTGATGTGTCATTCATTCTTGTCCTATTTACCATAGTGTCTAGAAAAGTATGACAACAGAGATCTATTTTATTTTTTTACACTTTAAATATATACAATTTATTTCTCAATTATTTCCCTTTTTAATTTGTAAATTTATAATATCATTTTTAAAGATTACTTTCCATATACAGTTTTTACAAATATTGGCTATATTCCCCATGTTGTACAATATATCCTAGAGTCTCTTAAACCCAATAGTTGTACCTCCCCCACCTCTGCTCCTGTATTGCCCTTGGCCCTGCCACTGGTAACCTCTGGTTTGTTCTCTTTATCTGTGAGTCTGCTTCTTTTCTGTTATATTCACTAGTCTGTTGTGCTTCTTAGATTCCATGCATAAGTGATATCATAAGTATTTATCTTTCTCTGACTTACTTCACTTCGCATAATGCCCTTCAAATTCATCCATGTTGTTGCAAATGGCAAAGATTTGTTCTTTTTTATGCCTAAGTTGTATTCCATTATATGTGTACCATATCTTCTTTATCCATTCATCTGTTGATGGACACTTAGGTTGCTTCTGTATTTTGGAAATTGTAAATAATGCTGCTATGAACATTGGGTTGCACATATCTTTTTGAATTAGTGTTTTGGAGGTGGGTTGTTTTTTTTTTTTGGCTATATACCCAGGAATGGAAATGCTGGGTCATGAGATTTATTTTAGTAATATGCCTCAATAGTTTCAGTAGACTTTTAAATCTTAAAGTCTTTACTAGTTAGTTTCAGTGAACTAGAATAATCTAGCAATTGGATGTTGTGATTAATTGAATTTTTTTGGTTAGTAGAAAATCAAAAAGTAAAATACTCTAATAAATTAGTGGTATTTTTTCCTTCTTTATTACCTTAATAAGTTTAGTATAGTTAACATAGATGAATGAAGAATTAACAAATTCTGGATCTTGATCCTAAGGACCAACATTCATAACTTAAATTAAGAGTCAGCAAACTATGGCATAAGGTCTGAATGCAGCCCCCACCTGGTTTTGTACATAAAGCATCTCTAATGTAGCCATGGCCTTCCACTGTTTATGTATTGTCTGTGGGAGTTTTCATGCTGAATATTTGCCACAGAGATCATATGGCTTATAAAAGACTAAAATATTTATGATCTAGCCCTTAACAGGAAAAGTTTGCTGACCCTGACCTAGACTCTTAGAGTTCTATAGTGAGAACATGGATATTGTGAAGGTTGTTTGCTGAATACATTGTTGACCTAGATGCTGTCCCTAGAATATTGTTTTAAAAATAAAATTTTGGTGAGTTTGCTTTCCTGTGATATCAACATAATATGGATGTTTAAGTACCATGCTTTGCTAGGGTTATTTCAGGGATTGAATTATCATTTACTTAGTAAATAAACTGCATGATCTGTTGAAAGTTAAGTTGTTGGCAGACTAAATGGGACTTGAAGGTCCAGTGTGGATCCTTTAAAAAAAAAAAAAAAAAAAGGAAGCTTATTTCCATCCTCTTCAAAGACAGGAATCCAAGATCACTCTCTGTTTCCTGGGCCGTTTTGATTCTGGCCATGTGTGCAGCTCACAGAATTGACAGGTCTAGGTTCAGGTCCAATTCTGACACTGACTAGCTGTGTGACTTTGGGCAAGTCATTTACCTATTTAAGCTCCGGCTTTCCCTCATCTTTGAGATAAGAAAGGCCTATGGGATTTCTGAGGCTTTTTCATCATCTAGGTATCTTAGTGGCATCCAAAAATCTGGAATTTAATTTCTTTTTCACAGAATCATGTGCTAGCACTGACGGCCCAGTCACCTGGTATTGAGCATTTGAATGAAGTGAGCCTCAAGCTCCCACTTAGTGACGTAGCTATGAAAACATTACAAAATCTGAACCGTCAGTGGATCCGGGCCACGGCGACGGCACTGGAACGCTGCAGGTCAGAACAGCCCAGCTCCCGCCTTCTGTTTCAATTATGGTAATATTGACAGTTGAGCGCAGTAATGTCATTGTTATGTGGCTCTGTTCTGTTTTTAAACCTTTGTAGTGAGCTTCAAGGAATTGGATTGAATGAAAAGTTTCTTCATTGCTGTGAAAAGTGGGTCCAGCTTTTGGAGAAGATAGAAGAGACACTCAAGGCAAACATGGCTGACAGCCTTCCTGCTCTTCTAGAACAGCAGAAGACGTATGAGGTAAAGAAACCCATGCTCTGACACTCTGTGCCCCTCTCCCTGGGGCAGTAGTCAGGGGATGAGAGATTTAAGTAAAAATATGCAGAATACCTGTCAATCTTCAATCCCTAAACACAGAATGTATGTCTTTAAGCAAATTCAGTTGTCGGTTGATCATTTGCAAAACTCGCACACATTTCATAAATTTCCAAATATTGTTTTGGTACTTTGTTTTATTAATGACTAAACTCCTCCTAGCCAGGCTTCAGCAATACATGAACCGTGAACTTCCAGATGTTCAAGCTGGTTTTAGAAAAGGCAGAGGAACCAGAGATCAAATTGGCAACATCCGCTGGATCATGGAAAAAGCAAGAGAGTTCCAGAAAAACATCTATTTCTGCTTTATTGACTATGCCAAAGCCTTTGACTGTGTGGATCACAATAAACTGTGGAAAATTCTGAAAGAGGTGGGAATACCAGACCACCTGACCTGCCTATTGAGAAATCTGTATGCAGGTCAGGAAGCAACAGTTAGAACTGGACATGGAACAACAGTAGGAAAAGGAGTACATCAAGGCTGTATATTGTCACCCTGCTTATTTAACTTATATGCAGAGTACATCATGAGGAATGCTGAGCTGGAGGAAGCCCAAGCTGGAATCAAGATTGCCAGGAGAAATATCAATAACCTCAGATATGCAGATGACACCAAACTTATGGCAGAAAGTGGAAGAACTAAACAGCCTCTTGAAGAAAGTGAAAGAGGAGAGTGAAAAAGTTGGCTTAAAGCTCAACATTCAGAAAACGAAGATCATGGCATCTGGTCTCATGCTTCATGGGAAATAGATGCGGAAACAGTGGAAACAGTGTCAGACTTTATTTTTTTGGGCTCCAAAATCACTGCAGATGGTGATTGAAGCCATGAAATTAAAAGACGGTTACTCCTTGAAAGGGAAGTTATGACCAACCAAGATAGCATACTGAAAAGCAGAGACATTACTTTGCTAACAAAGGTCCTTCTAGTCAAGACTATGGTTTTTCCAGTGGTCTTGTATGGATGTGAGAGTTGGACTGTGAAGAAAGCTGAATGCCAAAGAATTGATGCTTTTGAACTGTGGCATTGGAGAAGACTCTTGAGAGTCCCTTGGACTGCAAGGAGATCCAACCAGTCCATTCTAAAGGAGATCAGTCCTGGGTGTTCATTGGAAGAAATGATGCTGAAGCTGAAACTTCAGTACTTTGGCCACCTCATGCGAAGAGCTGACTCATTTGAAAAGACCCTGATGCTGGGTGGGATTGGGGACAGGAGGAGAAGGGGACGACAGAGGATGAGATGGCTGGATAGCAATCACCGACTCGATGCACATGGGTTTGGGTGGACTCCGGGAGTTGGTGATGGACTGGGAGGCCTGGCGTGCTGTAATTCATGGGGTTGCAAAGAGCCAGACATGACTAAGCGACTGAACTGAACTGAAACTCCAAGATTTTTCTGCAGTCAATGGAACTTCTGGCCCAGCAATGGTTTCCTAGAATGTGAACATGGTGCCACTTCACCAAGAGTGTGTTAAAGTACTTCAGCTTCTCTCCATATTTTCACTGAGTAGTTCTATAAAGTATTGAGGCACCTGGTATAATTGTAACATAAATAATTTTGCAGAGGAGTTTCTCCATACTTTCACTGATGTCTGTTTGAAAATCCTTCTATAGGCAGATCCTGCATTTCCAAACTACACATGATTAGTTCACTGTAACTTTTTGATGAAACTGATTTAAGTCTGCATTGTTAGATTAAGGTCATCCACTGAAAATGAAATCTGAAAATGGAAACTTTGAGTTAGTTCCTGAACAGTTTAGTTTCTTCCTCTTCAAATGGATCTGATAGTATTTACTTGAGTCCTAAGCTGAAGAAGAAGTGAGACAATGCTTGTTTTACTGAGTGCCTCTCAAATCGAAGGAAATGGCAACCCACTCCAATATTCATGTCTGGAGAATCCCATGGACAGAGGGGCCTGGCAGGCTACAGTCCATGGAGTTTCAGAGAATCGGACACGACTAAACGACTGAACACCAACAACTCAAATCAAAGATGCCCAATAAATGGGTCTTAGATGTGGTTATTATTAGACCTATTTGCTTCTAAGATTGTATTCATAGGTATGATGATTAAGCATTTTTTGCAGTTAGGCTCAAATCATTTAAAAATAAATTATCTCACTCACTCTCCGTAGACTTTATTAGGAAATTCATGAAAACAATTTTCACTAATATTTTACATTTTAATTCATGTACAGATGTTAGAAGCTGAAGTTTCTATAAACCAGACAATTGCTGATTCTTATGTCACCCAATGCTTACAACTCCTGGACACAGCAGAAATAGAGAAGAGGTAAGCTCTCCAGGATTCATGATGGCTGTGAGAATGTGGAAGGCAATGCGACCGGGCAGGCCTTCCACCACATGAATCTTAACATCAGTGCCTGTGGCCACGTGATTGATAGAGCACTATTGGGCCAGTCTTCTGACTATATATTAGGATAAAGTCTTGCTTCATGGCCATAAAAACATCAGGACCCCTTTTCCCTGTGGTAGAAGGGTGGGCTTAGCAGATCGAATGATTTGCAAACACGTGTCTGCCAAGTCCAGTTAACTAATTTTTTTGTTCCAAAGGGTTCTTTTATAGTCTGTTTTCTTTTCTACCTTCAGCCTCATGATATTTTGCTATTTAAAAAATAAATTTCAAAGGACTGTTCCCAGCAAGTGGCTATGTCACACATGTGAAAGAAGAGACTTCTCTCTATGACGTGAGCATGGGATGGGGTCTCTGAGCAGTTCCAGTCGGGCTGAGCAGAGGCCCTCAGACAGCCTGGTGGCACTAGCTGCACCTGCTCACACAGCCGGTGCCCCTGTCAACAACAGCCCAGAGTGGGCCTGGCCTCCTAAATGACTTCTCCATACATCTCCATTGGCATTCGTTTCCTCCCCATCATTCCCCCTATGCTTCTGAATCTTCTTTTCGGCATAACTAAGAAATACAAACCCCATTTCTTCCTACCTCTGAAGTAATAAATTCAAGCCAGTTTCAAGATGATTAACTACTTTTGATCTGATTAGCATGGTTTTTCCCATAGTAAATAAAAGGCCCTATTTCTCACATGAAGGGTGTTATTTATCTGGGAAAGAAATAGTTGAGTAGTTCCAGAAAGCCTATTCTTTATTGCTGCAATTATGTAGTATACAACCCTCAAGTAATCAATAACATTACAAGGGACCTACTTATTCATCCGTTTGCCATTGACCCAATGCTTAGTTTTCCGTAAAGCACGTGGTACAATCTGTGTCAAAACAGCTTGTTTGAAGTCATGCGTGTCAGCAAAATACCAGACCACGTGCAGTTCTTTTCTGCTCAACACCTTTCACCATCCCACACACTGCCCCCTCCAGCCCCACATTCCCCATCATGTTTAAGTTGGATGGTGCTCAGATCTACGATAGTCTTTCCAGGTAAAAATGGCAAATCTGAGTTCCTATTACATGTTGATAGTTATTTTTTTCTACACATAGATGTCAGAATTCTCTAACCGTCTATTTTCCCCAAGACCAGAGTTTGTTTGGAAGTTCACGAGGCTCAAGGAGCAGTGGCAGAGTGCGGCCCAGGATGTTCGCCAGAGGAAGAGTGACATCGATGAGCTGGTTAGGCAGTGGCGGTCCTTCACCACTTCCGAGGGCGACCTGCTCCGCTTCCTCGCTGACACCAGCCACCTGCTGTCCGCAGTGAAGAGCCAGGACTGCCACAGCCTCCACCAAACGAGAAGCCTGATCCATGAGCTGAAGGTAGTGTGAGCTCAGCAGCAGTGTGGGAACCACAGGGTGCCTTTATTTGGAAGATGTTTGTTCGCTTCAGGTTTTGTGTTTTCTCTGGTGCTCAAATGTGCTCTCTGCAGCAGGGAGGCCGGTTGGTCATGGGGACCTTCTCAGCCGTGTCCTCAGCCTTGTGGGGTCAGAAACCCAATCTTATCCATTCTTCCAGAAATAGTGAGGCTCTCCTGGGCTGTGGGCACAGAGGAGGACTGGGGATGAGTAGGGGGAGTGCAGAAATTTGGGGTGACTGACCTTTACAGCCTTGTGCTTCAGTCGTGTCCAACTCTTTGCAACCCTGTGGACTGTAGCCCACCAGGCTCCTCTGTCCATGGGATTCTCCAGGCAAGAATACTGGAGTGGGTTGCCATGCCCTCCTCCAGGGGATCTTCCTCACCCAGGGATTGAACCTGCGTCTCCTGTATCTCCTGCATTGCAAGCAGACTCTGTACCATTGAGCCACTGGGGAAGCCTAACAACACTTTTAAGACACTGACAAATATATAAATGATTACCACAGTAGTAGTTTACAACAGGACTCCTGCTTACTCTTTTTTATAAAAAATAGTTATTTATTCGGCTACACCAGGTCTTAGTTGTGGTGCTTGGGATCTTTAGTTGCAGCCTGCGAATTCTTAGTTGCAATAGGTGAGGTCTAGTTCCTTGATCAGGGATCAAACCCAGGCCCCCCTGTATTGGGAGCGCAGAGTCAGCCGCAGACCACATGGGAAGTCCCAGATTCTTGCTTATTCTTGAAGGGCAAATTGATTTAGTCAACAGCGTTTCCAATACAGAAGTTGCTTGATGAACATAGGACTTAGAACAATTAGTTGGCAATTCCCAGGGCATGTTCCATCGAGTCATGGAACCATGCGTCACATTAGAAGGACAGTTAAACAAACCAGCACTCTTCAGAAGTCCTGTGCTTGCCTCATTTGTTTATCTAGGTGTCAAATATTAATTGAGTACCTGTTCTGTGCTGGTCACTGTTCTAAATGCTGGTTATATTGTGTGGACTAATAGAAGACCTCTGCTCTCATGTGGCAGTCAGACAAATCAATAAACTAGAAAATACTAGTTTGTCTGACTTAGGGGGGGAAATCAGACAAATTAAAAAATAAACTATCGACTGCAACATGGCATATGTGGGTCATTAAAATAGGGCCGATGATGGAGAGACTAACTGGCTGCTTTAGATTGGGTAATCTCTGGGGAGGTGACATTTAAACTGGAACCTGAGTGATAAGAAGGAGCCAGCTGTGCAAAGAGTTGAGAGTTGGAGGTGGGGAGAAATTCAGACAGAGGAAGCAACTTTCCTGAGTCCTAAGATGGCAACAATCTCAGCAAAAAAGAGGAAGAAAGAAGGGTCTTAGGATGGGTGTAGCCAGCAGGCAGCAATGATAGAAAATGGACTTGAGAGGTAGCCATGGAGGAGCATTTTGGAGAAAGGCATGACAGCTGCATAACAGTCTGGGTGTAATAGGAAGCTGTTGAAACTGGAAAAGGAGGCCACATGATATGATTCGTATTTTTAAAGGTCCTCTGGCTGCTCTGAGGGGGATGCATTGGGGGTGGGCGTGGGTCACAGAAGCAGGAATCCTGGCGTATTACCTCTATTTATTGCTGCATCACAATGAAGAGTTCTTCTCTCATACAGTTCTGGAGGTTGTCAGGGCTGTTAGGTGGCTCTCAGCAGGAGTCTCTCAGGCAGTTTGAGTCAGATGGCGGCTGAAGCTGGACTCATCTGAAGGCTCCCTCACTTTGATGTCTAGGACTTCAGCTCTCTTGTTGGAAGAATGCCCTGGACTGCAAGGAGATCCAGCCAGTCCATCCTAAAGGAGATCAGTCCTAGGTATTCATTGGAAGGACTGATGTTGAAGCTGAAACTCCAGTACTTTGGCCACCTGATGTGAAGAGCTGACTCATTGGAAAAGACCCTGATGCTGGGGAAACATTGAGGGCAGGAGGAGAAGGGGACGACCGAGGATGAGATGATTGGAAGGCATCACCGACTCAATGGACATGAGTTTGGGTAGGCTCCCGGAGTTGGTGATGGACAGGGAGGCCTGGTGTGCTCCAGTTCATGGGATCGCAAAGAGTCGGACATGACTGAGCAACTGAACTGAACTGAACTTCAGCTCAGACAGCCAGGAAGTGGAGCAGCTGGGGCGCCTTGGGCTTCATTCCCTGCAGACTCTGCACGTGGTAGCTTCCAGGAGCTGGGCTCCCTACATCCAATTCAGGGCTTCAAAGGTGCATGTCCCATGGAAAGGAGAGCCAAGGAGAAGCTACACCACCTTTTTAGACCTTGCCTTGGATGTCAGCCGCTTCTGCCATCCTCTGTTAATCAAGGCTATCACATGTGCCCACAGGGATTCAGGAGGAGGGGATAGAGGTACCACCAGTTGATGGGGAGGGACAAGGTTCTAGGAGAGCATGTGGGGCTGGTAATATTGTTGTGGCCATTCTGTGAAAAATACAGAAATCTCCCGTAACTCACTAGGCTGTTTCAGTGGTCTTGGTTAGTTGTTAGGATGGAGAAGACAAGGGTGATCACAGTGAAGATAACAAGGCTGTTTGTAGGTGAAGCTTACAGGATGTGCTTATGGTTTGGATATGGCAGGTAAATAAAAATCTAAATCCAGGTGATTCTAGGTTTGGAGGTTGAGGATCTTGGTGAATAGTGTGCTGCTGACCAATCAAGGGAGACTGGATGAGAAGCATGTCTTTTGATGAGTTCAATCTGAAATGGCTAAAAGACATCTATAACAGTGGCTATGTCAGCAATACTGAATATTAGAAGGACAAGTGTAGAGGGGCCGTGTTCCTTGAATTGCAGTTGGGTTTTTTTTGTTTTTTTGGGTTTTTTTTGTTTTTTTGGTTTTCATGGATTTTCTCTTTGTTTGTTTTGATGTTTTGATTTTTCGGTCATATGGCTTCTGGGATCTTAGTTTCCCAACCAGGAGTTGAACCCAGGCCCTGGGCAGTGAGAGCTTGGAGTCCCAACCACTGGACCACCAGGAAATTCCCTCTTTTTTGCATGTGGGCTATCCTAAGTATTGCTGAAACTATCTTTGTAAATAAATGCTCAGTTGATTTTTAAAAAATATCAGCTTCCACTTTGAAAAATGCCTATATTATGTCTCCCTTGAAATTTTTGAAAATAAAGGAAGTCATATTTACAACAGAAATAAAAGCCATTTTTTTCTTCTGAAATCAAATGCTTTTGGAAATATGAATCAGTTGTAAAGTTTTTACTTCATTTCTGTAATATAAATACTTGGTTTTGGTCCCTTTTAAAGGAAAATCTATATGATATCCAAAGAGAATTTTTAAAAGCTATCCCTTTAGGGCAAACACTGATGTATATAAGTGTTTAAGTGCTAAAGTGTCTAGTTTTATATTTTACCTTTTTTATTTGTTCCCTCCTTTTAAAAAAAATTATTTATTTTGAGTAACTAGTAATTATCGAAGATTATAATTGTACAATATTGAGAAGTATAGAACAAAATACAATTATTGGAAGACAGTTTCTCTATAATACTGTGTTGGCCTCTGCCACACGTCACCATGAATCAGTCACAGGTATACGTATGTCCTCTCCCTCTTGAACCCCCCTCCCATCTTCCACCCTATTGTATCTCTCTAGCTTGTCACAGAATACTGGGTTGAATTCCCTGTGTTACATAGCAAATTCTCCCTTGCTTTCTTTTTTTACATATGGTAATGTATTTAGCATGATGTACACATTCTACTCATGTGGGTTAGGAGTAAGCTGACTATATCATAATGGTAATGGTATTTGCTCTTAGTATCAGATCTAATACTCCAGTCATTTTCTTAATACTCTTGAATTCCTTTATCTTGTAGACTTTTATTCTGTGAAGTGTATTTTTATACACCTTTTATCAACGCTTGGAAATTATTTTAAGAACACATCATTTGGTGGTATGCTGTCTACTCAATTAAATATCAGCCTTTGATGTGAATGAGTGTTTGTATGTGTGTGTGTATTCTAATCAGATTTGTTTAATTGATATCTAGTTTAACATTTAAGAGAAGCTCTGAAGGAAATACACACAAACACGTGCAAGAGTCATATTTTGATCACAGCAAAGGCTTAAGCAAATTACTTTTTTTTTTTTAAAGAATAAAGAAATTCATTTCCAGAGGTGGCAGACTACCTATGCATTAACCTTGGAAGCTGGGGAAAAGTTACTGAACACAACTAACCTGGAAACTAAAGAGTCAGTTAACAAGAGAATCAGTCAACTTCAGGACAACTGGAAGGACACAAAACTCCAACTTGGAGAAATGATTAAACGGTTCCAGAGCACTGCAGAGGTAACTCAACATCTTCTTTTCCTTTCATGGTATTTAAATGTAGTACATAGAATTTTTGTTTGCTCTGCAAAGATGACAGTGATTTTAGGACACCACAATGTTGTGGGTCTTCCAAGGGACCTTAGGTCGGGCCCTGCTGATCCACAAATCATGATGGTTACCTAAAATAATAATATATAATGTTAATGGAAAAGCTTAATATCTAAATACTTGAGGTACTATTTTATATTTACCTTTATGAAACGGGAAACTAACTCATGTTCCACGGAAGTTCAGTAACCAAAGCTAATGTTCCATGTGTAGTCTGTCTTTGAATCTAGTATAGGAAAGTAAATATAGTGATGCTTCATCTTTCTGCTACCTTCAAAGAATCCACTTTTCCATATAATTGAATTTCCCAGATAATTTATGATTATACCTCTAAAAACCAAAATGTCTTCTTTTGAGTGATTATTAGAAAAATCCTTAATTGTTTTATGTTAAAAAATCCCAAGTTGTTCTTAAAAACTCTGAGCTGCTTTGAACTTAACTCCTGCACTGTTGTGCTTTTTGAGTTCTTATGTGGTATCCATGGTTTTTCTTTCTTTCTATTTAATGTTAAGCTGTCTATTTTTACTTTTTATTTCTCTGAGAATACTTACTCCTTATAGCCCGCTCTTTCCTCTAATCTTTTGTGTGTGTATCAAAACCAGATAACCACGCTTGTCAGAGATATTTTTCTGAATAAAGAATAAATATGTGCTGAGTCAGGGCCTGAACATCTCTCCTATAAATAAAGTGTCTGAATTTTATTTGGTGTACAAACTGCATGAAATTAGTTAACTCCCAGACCATTGTTGAGTACGTGCCATGTTTGTAAATGCAAGTGAAGGTTTGGTGTAAGTGAAAAGGACTCACAGTTTTGTTTCTCCGTCACTTTCTTCTTGGTTATGTTCCAGAGGGTTGATGTTGCTAGATCAAGTGGCTTCTCCTTAAGTGAGGGTTAGCATATAGTTGGGCCACCCCAAGGATATTTAAGTGTCAGTTGCACTGAGGAATAGAATAGTGTTTGAGTCTGTGGTTGTCTGTTTTTAGTAATTTCAGGAGAGTAATTTTAGTAATATCAGGAAAAGAAATTTATCCTAATGAATTATAATCTCCCTTGAAAATACAGGCGGAATTGAAAAAAAAATTACAGGTAACTATTTGTCCAGTAATGTAAGGTTTAAGGAAAAGGTCTAGTATGAAAGAAAGGCATCCACAAGGGAAACTGTAGCCTTAGACTGACTCACTTTTGTTTAATTGGAGTATAATTTGTCCACAGTGTTGTGTTAGTTCCTGCTGTCAACCATGTGAATCTGCTGTGTGTGTGCAGATATCCTCTTCCTCTTGAGCTTCCCTCCCACCCTGCCTGGTCATCACAAGCACTGTGCTGAGCTCCCTGTGCTATACAGAAGCTTCCTGCTAGTTATCTATTTTACACGGGGTAGTGTGTGCATGTCAGCACTACTCTGTCAGTTCATCCTACTTCCAACTGTGTGTACTTGGACCAGTCAGTTTTCTCTGAGTTTCAGTTTTCCCGTTTTAAATGTGATACTAACACTTGCCCTGTCTGTCTCCTAAGCTTATTATAATTACAGTGAGATAGTGAAATTGAAAAAAGCTTTTTACGTGTACACCCATGGCGGATTCATGTCAATGTATGCCAAAACCAGTAGAGTACTGTAAAATTAAATTAAATTAAATTTTAAAAAAAACTATAAAGCATTCCAAGCAGGAGGTGGCGGTCAGAACAGCAGTCAGAACTAGAAGGAAACTTGACTGTGAAAGGGTCACTAAAGCCAAGCTATGTCTAGAAGGGGGAGAGAGAGCAGAGGGACGGCACTAGAAAAGACTAGAAAAGCGGTTGGGTGGTTTTGCTTTCATTGGTAGTGTATGGCCAAGACTGGAAATGTTAAAAATTAATCTTTCCAGTAGCCTTTGAAATGTGAACTTTTCCAAAGTTAAAATAGAAACAAGTTAGCTAGATCAGAGATATGGGGAGGGAGAAAGAAGTATTTCTAAGCAAAAAGCAACCCAGTGGTTGAGATGAGCCACACATAACACTGCAGAGAAGCGTAGAACATCCTGTCATCCCAGCTGCTTTGTCGGCTAAGACAGGACCTGGGTGTCTGCGTGATTTACAAAGACACATTTAATAGAGCAATTACATGGATTAAGTTAATTATCCTTTTCCTATAATCCATTCTTAAACAGAAAAGTGCTTACCAATTTTACCACTGTTTTCAAATAGACCTGGGACCAGTGTGAAAAGAAAATCAAGGAGTTGAAAAACAGGCTGCACGTTTTAAAGGCACAAAGTAAAGACCCTCTTCCAGAACTTCACGAGGAGCTCCACAGAGAAAAAGAACTGATTAAGGTATTGAGTTCTGAAGTAGTGTTCAGGATAATCACTCAGCTGTTTTCTGAGAAGTTGAAGTGTTTGTCTTTCGTTGTCTGTGTGAAACAAGTTTTCAGGTCCACTTGGAAAATATTTTTTCTACCTTCTCTGTAATACACCATGCTGGCTGCTGAAACAACTAGAATCCATGCTTTTTGAGATTCATGTGTGAAGGCTAGAAAGATTTTTCAGAAATTCTTCTTTGGGGGGATTTTGCCCTCAAATCGTCCGTTTCTCCTCCGTAACATAAGATGTGGCCTCTGAGATTACATTGAAAGCTCTTCCGTTATCAAATGGCCTTGTGTTTGAAATTAAAGCTTGACTAAAGAATTAATTTTTTAGAGGACAGTAGTTAGGGGTTTTGCTCAAATACAATGTTTCTGTAATATTTTCCAAGCTATAATCTGCTTAATGGATACTATACTCACAAAAATTCCTGGGTATGTCAGGGCTTTGCAGAAGACAAGGCAAACTCACCAATAGGAATTTGGACCAGTTAAATTTCCAGGTTAGGAACTCCCTCCATCTCTTTCCTTTCTGCAGATATGATGTTGGAAAGACATCCACAGCCTAATGGAATGTAGTTTAATTTTTTTTTTCCTTCTTTTAGTGACTTCAGGGATCTAATTGAAAATAATTAGGAAGAATTGAGTAGTCTCCTACTTCAAGCTGTGCTGGAAATTAGTGTCTTCCTGCCTGAACCTTTTTTCTTCACTGTAAAAATTTCTAACACACAAGAAAGTTCAAACATAACAAATAATATGACAAACTTCCATGAAACCATCAGCCAACAGAAAAATAAAATGTTACAAATACAGTTCAAATGCCCTGTATGATCTCCCAGGTATTCCCCGTCCCCAGAGGTATCCACAGTCCTAAATCGGGTGCTTTACCATTCTTATGCGTTTCTCTATCATTTTACTACATGTATATGTAGATCTCGGTGGAATACAGAAGTATTAATTTTGTTTTTAAACTTTGTATAAGCAGTACCATTACTCTGTACTTAAGTCATAAAGATGTACATTTCCTTCTTAAAGTTTTCACATTTTACTTTTTACACTTGCAGAGTATCTTTATTTACTGAAGCACTGATTTTTGTTTTGTTCATATAGATGCCCATTGTCCTGTTGCCCATTTACTGATTAGTCCAGTGTCCAGTATCAGGTTTCCATATATGCATGGTTTAGTTCTTGGCTCTCTGCTCTATTCCATTGGTCTGCCTATCTAATTATATTTTTTGTTTATACTGATGCCTAGAAATGTGATTGACTTTTCTGCATTGATACTATATTTAACTGTCTTGGTAAATTCCTTTATTAATGCTGATAATTGTGTCAGCTCTTTTGGAAGTCTATGAACACAGTTACCGTTGGTGAATAATGACTTTTTGGTTAGTTTAATTCTTATACTTCCGTTCCGTCTACATTGGTCAATACCTCCAGAGCAGTACTGTAGAAGCGCTGATAGCTGGCCCCTATGCGTCAGTCCTGATTTTAAAGAGAATGTTTTCATTTCACCATGAAATATGATTTTGCTGGTCATGTGTTAGTAGATGCCTTTATTCGGTTAAGAAGGTTCCTGTCTGTCCCTGATTTTCAAAGTTTTTATCATCTCTATATCTTTAAGTTTGGATCTAGACTTCAAGTAACAGATAAGAGGACTTGGAGTCCCTCTGAGTTGACACATAGACTTTCTTCCCATCAAGTCCAGAAACCTGTGCAAAACGTGAACCATAAGCCCACGTTCAGTTCAGTCATTCAGTCGTGTCTGACTCTTTGAGACCCCATGGACTGCAGCATGCCAGGCCTCCCTGTCCATCACCAACTCCCAGAGTCCACCCAAACCCATGTCCATCAAGTCGGTGATGCCATCCAACCATCTCATCCTCTGTCGTCCCCTTCTCCTCTCACCTTCAATCTTTCCCAGCATCAGGGTCTTTTCAAATGAGTCAGTTCTCCACATCAAGTGGCCAAAGTATTGGAGTTTCAGCTTCAGCATCAGTCCTTCCAATGAATAATCAGGATGGACTGTTTGGATCTCCTTGTAGTCCAAGGGACTCTCAAGAGTCTTCTCCAAAACCATAGTTCAAAAGCATCAATTCTTCAGTACTCAGCTTTCTTTATAGTCCAACTCTCACATCCATACATGACTACTGGAAAAACCATATCTTTGACTAGATGGAAAGCCCATGAGGAGGCATAATTTCTCCAAAGTAGGACAATTCTCAGTTTCCACTGGGATCCTTTCAATTTCCATAGCCTCAGCATTCTATTTTTCTGTGCAAAGAACTGGGAAGAGGGGGCAAGAGCATTGAGTTCATTCAACCTATGACCATATTCCAAAGGGCTTCCCTGATGGCTCAGAGGTTAAAGCGTCTGCCTGCAATGCAGGAGACCTAGGTTCGATCCCTGGGTTGGGAAGATCCCCTGGAGAAGGAAATGGCATTCCTTTGGGATCTCTTTGGGATTCCAAAGAGATCCCAAGTAACCTAAAGCCTATCCAGAGCAGTGTTTATCATTCTTAAGTCACTTGGGAAAATACCTAACCACTCAAACTTTACTTTTCTCCTTGGAAAATTACATTCCCATCACAGCCAAGTTGACATATGGGGAAGTTGCTTTACATGGTTATATGTGTCTGTATATGTGTATGGTTTATTTGTTGTTGTTAAATCACAAATCGTGTCTGACTCTTTGCAACCTCATGGACTGCACCACGCCAGGCTTCCCTGTCCTTCACTGTCTCCCAGAGTTTCCTCAAATTCATGTCCATTGTGTCAGTGATGCCATCCAGCCATCTCATCCTCTGTTGGCCCCTTCTCCTGCCTTCAATCATATTTTATATGCTAACTATAAACTGTTATGAAAATCATTATCACTATAGTGGGCATCAATGTTCACAAAACTTGTCATATGATTGAATCCATGGGATAATTTTATTTTTTTAATAATTTTTATTGAAATATAGTTAATATACAATATTATACTAGTTTCAGGTGTACTACACAGTGATTTGACATTTGCATACATTATGAAATGATTACCACGATGTCTAGTAATCATCAGTCCTCATACAAAGCTATTACAGTATTATTGACCATGTTTCTTATGCTATATATTACCTCTCTATGGCTTATTTATTTTATAACTGGAGGCTTGTACCTCTTCATTAAATGTTTTTTGAATAAGTAATGTAGTCACATGGTTCAGAATTCGAAAAAGTATACATGAAAACTTTTTTCCCATCAGTTTCTCTCCACAGAAGCAGTGTTACCAATTTGTTATATTTTCTTCCAAAGATACTCTATGCATATACAGACAAATACATATACACACACACACACACATATACACAGATTCATTTTTTGATCTTCTTTTTACCCAGCTGGTAGTGTAGAGAAATAGGACTTGACAATCCCAACAATAACTGAATCCGCAGGAAGGCTTAAATGCTGTTGTGTTGTGTTAGAGTTCAGTCAAAGCCTGTGCAGTGCACCACTTTATGGAGTCAAGTTTTCCATCACATTCCATATGGATAGTTGGAATTTCACAGGTACTTTTGCAGTACAGAAAATTTACCTTGTTAAATTAAGAAAGGCAAACTTACCTGACATGTTCTCTTTTGCAGTTAGTTTTGGCAGCAAATCTGCAGTATTTTCTTTTTAAAATGGAAGTGTGAGTTTTGAAATGTTTATAGAAATAAGTAAACTTTTTCAGCCTTAATAGATTACCTCAGTAGACCTCACCCAATATATTGTTTGATTCCTTGCTTTTTCACTTAATATTTAGGAACATTTTAAAGCTCTTGAGACATACTGCCAAATTCTTTTCTTTCAATCATACATTTTGATATTTGAGGATTTACTTTCTGCTAGGTCTCTTGGTAAGTGCTAAGTGGGCAGTGCATTGGTGAGAAATGTGGTCATGGCTCCAGCCAGTGTGGAGCTGATAGTCTAGGCTACTGGAGAGATGCATGTTGACCGCAGTGCCACCATATGGGTACATATGACAGCATGTGTGCATAATTGTAAGCATGGTGAGTATGAGAAGGGAGAGAGACAGAGGGGCCATGAGAGTGTAAAACAAGGGTCCCAACCTCATCCCGTGACTCAGAGAAGGCTCCTCTAAAGAATTACCTGTGTCTGAAACCTGCAAGTGTTAGTAGGAATTAGCTAAATACATATGGGTAAGGATAAAGGTGAAGAACTGGGTAGCATCTCAGGCAAGTAATTAAAGAACAACAAATTTAAACATAACTGGGTCAGACACGACTGAGCGACTTCACTTTCTCTTTTCACTTTCATGCATTGGAGAAGGAAATGGCAACCCACTCCAGTGTTCTTGCCTGGAGAATCCCAAGGACGGGGGAGCCTGGTGGGCTGCCGTCTATGGGGTCACAGAGTCGGACACGACTGAAGCAACGCAGCAGCAGCAGCAGCAGGAATCATTACATGTATTAAACTTGCCCCCCAAATATACAAAACTCGATACCAAACAGTATGTGGAAAAAAACAGTCATTCCTTTGAGGACACAATGTGGCAGTATTTATTAAGAATCCCAAAATGTCCATATTCAAAAGTTCTACACCTGTTAATTATCCTTTCAATTGTGGGAGAAGACGGGTTATCCAAACCAAAATTGATTTAAACCGGGCGGTGGATTACTTACACCAGCCCCCCTTCTGGGCAGGCGTCTGAGCCCGCACTTTTGATCAGGAAACACTGAAGTGCAACCATCTTCCGGTCTTGAGAGTCAGTGAATGGCAAACCTCTGCTTGTGGCTTGCCTGCTTCAGGTGATGAAGCTGGTAAAAAAAAAAAAGTGTTCCACTGCAGAACCTGCTCTCATCCACTTTACTATAATCTTGAAACGAGAAGTAGGTAACAGAAGTTTAAAGTGATGATTTCTCCTCTGAAAAAGATGTTATTTCTTAAATCTCCATGTAACCTTTAAAAAGAACCCTCTGAACCATTTTATTCAATGTAAATCCTTACTGGCAAGTTCATGCTAGTGTAGCTTTTAGAACTCTGAAAATCAATCAGAATTAACCCATTTTTACTGTTGCCACCCCTCAGACAGATACTGATGTAAATGAAATACTCTCTTCTTTCAGATTTCAATAGACAGGTATGAATAGAGACCCTTCAAATGTGCCAAAATACAGAATATGAGAAGCACAATAAAAATCTGGAGGTCTCTTGAATGTTTAGGCTGTTTCATTTTACCTTCTGTCTCATGAAAGTAATTATCTAGATTAAGTCCTAGAATTCAAAAATGTTTTAATTTGACCAATACTTCATTTAAAAAGAAAAAATTGTTTCCAGAGCCAGAGGAAATTTTCTGCTAACCCATCTCTGGCAATCATTAGGGAACAATTTTTTTCCTTCAATTTATTCTTTTTGAAAGTTAACCAAAATGATTCACTTAACAGAAGCTGTCATTATATGATTGCCACATAGCAACAATGCATTTCTTAAGATGTTTTTAAAAGTAGGGAAATCACATTTTATACAACATTCTGTAACACAGTTTCAGAATTAAGTGTATGTAGGTGAGAGAGATTGTGTGAAACTCCAAAAATACTTTACTTTCCCCTAAATAAAGGTAGAGACCGACTTGATTTTAACATAGAGTTAAGTATAGAAAAGTCTGAAATACCTGAGGAAGTGAAAATAAAGGTAGAAAAGATTTCTGCTTTGAGAAAGTAGGTGCTGAGGAATTGGCCAACCACAGCTGCAGAGGCTGGCCCTGGGCTGTTTCTCATTCAGAAAGTCCCACCCCTTTTCCTGGCCTACCCTCCCCCAGGGTCCAATCAAAGGATTAGCTTCTACAGGTTTGGAAACAACAGCAGCTTGAGTTGAAGAGTTTTCTTTCTTTTTTCCCCCCTTTCTTTCTTGTGTTTAAATGCAGGAACTAGAGAAGTCTTTAGCTAACTGGACTCAGAACTTGAAAGAACTTCACACAATGAAGACCAGCCTAACCCAGCACATTCTGGTGGACGACGTGATGGTTTTGAAGGAGCAAATAGAGCATTTGCACAGACAATGGGAGGACCTCTGCTTAAGAGTAAGTCAGTTAACTGCAGGGCACGGCTCTTCTGAAGTTCATTGAAATGTCTCCGAAGGCCAGACAAAGTAAAAGGAGCTTAATTTCATTGAACCGGGAGGCCCTTTTCAGTTGGAGCCCGGGCTGGCGCTGTTCCTTGAGAAGCCAGCAACAAGGTTTAACAGATTTGACCCTTTGTTTCTCCAGCACTCAGTGCTGGAACCTTGCGCACTCTTAATGAGCTTTTTTTTTTTTTTTTAAATCACCTTCAGAGCAAGGGGGAGGGGAGAATTGCGGTTTTGAGCAGCTGTGTGCACTCTGCTCTCAGTCGTGTAGAGATGACAAGTACCAGTCCTTGTCTGAGAATCAGAACTTCAGCAAAGGGGTCCAGGCTGGCCTTGGAGCTGTATCTCTGCAGTATCTGTTCTGGGCCTGGCACACAGCAGGAGTAGTACTGAGTGCCGGGCTCCAGGGCATTTTATCTGCGCACTCTGCATTCACATGCAATCCAGTGTTTATTTCAAATAGCTGGCTTTTAAAACTCTCGGAAAGAAAGGGTCAACTGCTACACTTACTATCTCAGTGAATCACTTATACTTATTAAGAATTGAGTTGTAGTTAAGGTATTACAAGGTGTAAGTAGATGACAGGATCAGGTTAGAATTGAAAGGTTCGAATAGATCTTTGTCTTAAGAACATTTAATTCTAAGAAAAGTCTTTAATTTTTGTAAATTAAGAGATGTACGTAAAAGTTGAAAATTCAGACACTTCTGAGTGCATTTTAATTAAATAAAAATGTTTTTCCTTCTTTATTTTAGTATTTAATATTCATGATATACCTGTCCTTTTAGAATTTTAGAATAGTCCTTTTAGACTATTTTAGAACAGTCTTTTTTAGACTATTTTAGAACAGTCTTTTTTTTAGACTATTTTAGAATAGTCTTTTTTTAGACTATTCTAGAATAATCTTTTTTTATAGTCTTTTTTTAGACTATTCTAAAAGACTTTTAGTCTTCTAAAAGACTAAAGACCTTTTAGAATAGTCCGTTTGGAATTTTTATTCAAATTTTATATAACAGAAAATTGAGAATATGTGAAAGGTATCCTAAAAGCTAAGGAAGAAGTGAAGACTGGGGCCCAGATGTTCCTAATTGTTACCATCAGGAATCCAATCAGAATGATACTATACAAAATGCCAGGATTTTTAAAAGCTGAGTTGAATAGATGCTGTGAAAAACAGAAATACAAAACTTGGGTTTTAGGACAGTTTTTTCAGCCCTCTCAGCACATTTGGTTGGGTGGATGTAGAAGCATTGGCTATTTTTGCTTCACTCTGAAAAGAGCAGAGGGTTTTTTTGTTTTGTGTATAGCTGAAAAATGTCTAGGAGTTCAACTTTGGTTTCCCCATTTGTAAAGTGGGATGTTAAAAGTTAACCAAAAAAACTTTTAGGTTACCCTTTTTTATCTCTAGGATTCTGAAGATGTCTAAGACCTGGGAATACTTTGTACATTTAAAGAGGCTGATTTGCATTCTTTAAATTTATATTTATTTAAGTAATAAATTTGAACCCTGGAAGGAGGAAGATCCTTTGCTGATGTCAGATTGGGGGTTGCTTCTGCATAACAGAACATTGGGTATTTGGGGGTCAGCCTGCTCACTGCAGACCTGTATTTTATTCCATTTCCATGGTTTCCATCCAGAGCAGTGGTGCATATTGGGAAGGTGGATTAAATGAATGATATGTATTTTTAAAATTTTGCTTTGTTTTTGAAATATACCACTCAAACATTTAAGTGATGTTAATTTGTGTCGTTCATTTGCACTATATACATAAGATTTATATTGTGACCAAGATGATAGTTTTTAAATTAAATAGATGGAACATTGGCCTTAAGTAAGAATAAGGACTTGATCATTTTTTAAAAAGAAAGGATTTGGATCATAAAACAAAAAAGTAACATGTAGCAAGCAGTAAATAAATCTATACTTAAAGAATAAAGAACAGAAGAAATTTAGGTGATGGTTAAAATGCATTCATCTAAACTTCCTGTTTCTAATTTTTAATAAAATGCGGTAATAATAAATTGAAGGGCATGGCACCCCACTCCAGTATTCTTGCCTGGAGAATCCCATGGACAGAGGGAGCCTGGAGGGCTACGGTCCACAGAGTCTCACAGAATCAGACACGACTGAAGCAACTTAGCAGCAGCAATAATGAATTACCGCATTATATTAAAACTGTTTTGGATAAAGCTGAATCCTTTTGGTCAGTTACACTTCAGGTACAATCTTTTGTTACTCTCACTTTTTAAGGCATTTATCAAAGGTGTAAAACTTCTGTTGACATCAAACCCTAGGTCTTTAAAACGCAAAAACATAATAATTTAAGTCCTTGGGATCACTTGAATGGAATCCATAGTCCTTTTGATGGGGGTTGGGGAGGAAGAGAAAGTCTTTCCTTCCTGCCTATTCTCAGCTGCCAAATCCATTGTCATTTCCAGGTGGCTATACGCAAACAGGAGATAGAAGATAGACTCAATTCATGGATTGTGTTCAACGAAAAAAACNTTTAAGTCCTTGGGATCACTTGAATGGAATCCATAGTCCTTTTGATGGGGGTTGGGGAGGAAGAGAAAGTCTTTCCTTCCTGCCTATTCTCAGCTGCCAAATCCATTGTCATTTCCAGGTGGCTATACGCAAACAGGAGATAGAAGATAGACTCAATTCATGGATTGTGTTCAACGAAAAAAACAAAGAGTTGTGTGCATGGCTGGTGCAGATGGAAAACAAAGTTCTCCAGACAGCAGATATTAGTATTGAAGAAATGATTCAAAAGCTCCAGAAGGTGAGCAGGAGTCCCCAGAAGGGTGCGGTTATGACCACCATGGTCTTCTCTGCCCTCCTCGCTCCCAGACTCAGAACTGTATGCCGTAGGCACATTTCCAATGAGGTGGGAAAGGTGGGCTGTCCTTGGTGGGCAGGGTGCTGTGTACTAGGGCGTTGCTTTCTCTTGGTTAGGAAGAAAAAGGGGCTCACGGCTTCTTAAGCCTCAGTTCACACCTAGGTGGGTCATGGTTTTTCTAACTGTGTTGTTAAGACGATCCCCTGGCCAAAGAAGAAAGACCGACAGCAGTGGGGCTCCTAATTGTGAAGTGGTCGCTGATTCCCATAAGGAAAGGAAGAAAGAGCCTTCTCGTCGCAGTCATCCCAAGTGCCACTCAGTTAAACCTCAGGAAAACTCTTGCTGATATGTTAGGCTAATTTAGTTATACCCTGTAGTCCTCAGCTCCCAAATGTATTAGAATAACTCTGTGAGGGAAACCAGGGCTTTTGTTTTTTTGTGTTTTTTTTTTTGTATTTATTTTTTTACACAAACTCCCAAACATGAACCCCCCTCCCACCTCCCACCCCACCTCATCCCTCCAGATCATCCCCATACACCAGCCCCAAGCGTCCTGCATCCTGCATTGAACATAAACTGGCAATTCATTTCTTACATGATAGTATACAAATTTCAATGCTATTCTCCCAAATCATCCCACCTTCTCCCTCTCCCTCTCCTTCTCCCTCAGAGTCCATAAGTCCGCTCTACACATCTGTATCTCTTTTGCTGTCTTGCATACAGGGTCCTCATTACCATCTTTCTAAATTCCATATATATGTGAAACCAGGGCTTTTGAATTAAGAAAGTAACTACTGCCTTATGTGTTACACATGCCCTGAATGGGGGTTGACTTTTTAGCTGCTCACTAAAGGTTTGCATTAACAGGTGAGAGAAGTGTTTTTATTTTTTAAGAAATTTCAGGAGGCACAACTGTGTGTTTGTATCTGCCAAAGAAATGAATTTTCTGTAGTGATTCCAGCTTTGTGTTTTGGTGCCTCGGCCAGGACTGCATGGAAGAAATAAATTTGTTTAGTGAAAACAAGTTACAATTAAAGCAAATGGGCGAGCGGCTGATCAAGGCCAGCAGCAAGACAAGAGCAGCTGAGATCGATGACAAGCTCAACAAAATCAATGACCGTTGGCAACATCTTTTTGATGTCATTGGTTCAAGGTAAGGAATGGCCTAAAAATGGGTTCCTACTCCCTGGCTACAGTGGTTACCTCACAGATCTCAAAACTGAGCCCCATCTTCCTCTAAGGTAACCCAGCAGTTTTCTAAACTTACAGATAAAGGTAGAGCTTGATAAAAATGAATGGAAATTCTTATTTTGATATTATAGGAGGATTATATTGTAGCACGGTGGTTTAGGCATGAAGCCATGTCTGACTCTTTTGTGATCCCATGGGCAGTAGCCTGCCAGGCTCCTCTGTCTGTGGGATTTCCCAGGCAAGAATAATGGAGTGAGTTGCTGTGCCCTTCTTCAGGGGATCTTCTAACCTAGGGACTGAACCCAGGTCTCCTGCGTTGCAGGCAGGTTCCTTACCAACCGAGCTACCAGGGAAGGAAGGAGATAACCAAGTATAGCTCACCTTTTTTTTTAGATCCCAAGTAACCTAAAGCCTATCCAGAGCAGTGTTTATCATTCTTAAGTCACTTGGGAAAATACCTAACCACTCAAACTTTACTTTTCTCCTTGGAAAATTACATTCCCATCACAGCCAAGTTGACATATGGGGAAGTTGCTTTACATGGTTATATGTGTCTGTATATGTGTATGGTTTATTTGTTGTTGTTAAATCACAAATCGTGTCTGACTCTTTGCAACCTCATGGACTGCACCACGCCAGGCTTCCCTGTCCTTCACTGTCTCCCAGAGTTTCCTCAAATTCATGTCCATTGTGTCAGTGATGCCATCCAGCCATCTCATCCTCTGTTGGCCCCTTCTCCTGCCTTCAATCATATTTTATATGCTAACTATAAACTGTTATGAAAATCATTATCACTATAGTGGGCATCAATGTTCACAAAACTTGTCATATGATTGAATCCATGGGATAATTTTATTTTTTTAATAATTTTTATTGAAATATAGTTAATATACAATATTATACTAGTTTCAGGTGTACTACACAGTGATTTGACATTTGCATACATTATGAAATGATTACCACGATGTCTAGTAATCATCAGTCCTCATACAAAGCTATTACAGTATTATTGACCATGTTTCTTATGCTATATATTACCTCTCTATGGCTTATTTATTTTATAACTGGAGGCTTGTACCTCTTCATTAAATGTTTTTTGAATAAGTAATGTAGTCACATGGTTCAGAATTCGAAAAAGTATACATGAAAACTTTTTTCCCATCAGTTTCTCTCCACAGAAGCAGTGTTACCAATTTGTTATATTTTCTTCCAAAGATACTCTATGCATATACAGACAAATACATATACACACACACACACACATATACACAGATTCATTTTTTGATCTTCTTTTTACCCAGCTGGTAGTGTAGAGAAATAGGACTTGACAATCCCAACAATAACTGAATCCGCAGGAAGGCTTAAATGCTGTTGTGTTGTGTTAGAGTTCAGTCAAAGCCTGTGCAGTGCACCACTTTATGGAGTCAAGTTTTCCATCACATTCCATATGGATAGTTGGAATTTCACAGGTACTTTTGCAGTACAGAAAATTTACCTTGTTAAATTAAGAAAGGCAAACTTACCTGACATGTTCTCTTTTGCAGTTAGTTTTGGCAGCAAATCTGCAGTATTTTCTTTTTAAAATGGAAGTGTGAGTTTTGAAATGTTTATAGAAATAAGTAAACTTTTTCAGCCTTAATAGATTACCTCAGTAGACCTCACCCAATATATTGTTTGATTCCTTGCTTTTTCACTTAATATTTAGGAACATTTTAAAGCTCTTGAGACATACTGCCAAATTCTTTTCTTTCAATCATACATTTTGATATTTGAGGATTTACTTTCTGCTAGGTCTCTTGGTAAGTGCTAAGTGGGCAGTGCATTGGTGAGAAATGTGGTCATGGCTCCAGCCAGTGTGGAGCTGATAGTCTAGGCTACTGGAGAGATGCATGTTGACCGCAGTGCCACCATATGGGTACATATGACAGCATGTGTGCATAATTGTAAGCATGGTGAGTATGAGAAGGGAGAGAGACAGAGGGGCCATGAGAGTGTAAAACAAGGGTCCCAACCTCATCCCGTGACTCAGAGAAGGCTCCTCTAAAGAATTACCTGTGTCTGAAACCTGCAAGTGTTAGTAGGAATTAGCTAAATACATATGGGTAAGGATAAAGGTGAAGAACTGGGTAGCATCTCAGGCAAGTAATTAAAGAACAACAAATTTAAACATAACTGGGTCAGACACGACTGAGCGACTTCACTTTCTCTTTTCACTTTCATGCATTGGAGAAGGAAATGGCAACCCACTCCAGTGTTCTTGCCTGGAGAATCCCAAGGACGGGGGAGCCTGGTGGGCTGCCGTCTATGGGGTCACAGAGTCGGACACGACTGAAGCAACGCAGCAGCAGCAGCAGCAGGAATCATTACATGTATTAAACTTGCCCCCCAAATATACAAAACTCGATACCAAACAGTATGTGGAAAAAAACAGTCATTCCTTTGAGGACACAATGTGGCAGTATTTATTAAGAATCCCAAAATGTCCATATTCAAAAGTTCTACACCTGTTAATTATCCTTTCAATTGTGGGAGAAGACGGGTTATCCAAACCAAAATTGATTTAAACCGGGCGGTGGATTACTTACACCAGCCCCCCTTCTGCAGGCGTCTGAGCCCGCACTTTTGATCAGGAAACACTGAAGTGCAACCATCTTCCGGTCTTGAGAGTCAGTGAATGGCAAACCTCTGCTTGTGGCTTGCCTGCTTCAGGTGATGAAGCTGGTAAAAAAAAAAAAGTGTTCCACTGCAGAACCTGCTCTCATCCACTTTACTATAATCTTGAAACGAGAAGTAGGTAACAGAAGTTTAAAGTGATGATTTCTCCTCTGAAAAAGATGTTATTTCTTAAATCTCCATGTAACCTTTAAAAAGAACCCTCTGAACCATTTTATTCAATGTAAATCCTTACTGGCAAGTTCATGCTAGTGTAGCTTTTAGAACTCTGAAAATCAATCAGAATTAACCCATTTTTACTGTTGCCACCCCTCAGACAGATACTGATGTAAATGAAATACTCTCTTCTTTCAGATTTCAATAGACAGGTATGAATAGAGACCCTTCAAATGTGCCAAAATACAGAATATGAGAAGCACAATAAAAATCTGGAGGTCTCTTGAATGTTTAGGCTGTTTCATTTTACCTTCTGTCTCATGAAAGTAATTATCTAGATTAAGTCCTAGAATTCAAAAATGTTTTAATTTGACCAATACTTCATTTAAAAAGAAAAAATTGTTTCCAGAGCCAGAGGAAATTTTCTGCTAACCCATCTCTGGCAATCATTAGGGAACAATTTTTTTCCTTCAATTTATTCTTTTTGAAAGTTAACCAAAATGATTCACTTAACAGAAGCTGTCATTATATGATTGCCACATAGCAACAATGCATTTCTTAAGATGTTTTTAAAAGTAGGGAAATCACATTTTATACAACATTCTGTAACACAGTTTCAGAATTAAGTGTATGTAGGTGAGAGAGATTGTGTGAAACTNTTTTATCTGCTTGAAAAAATATGTGTTAAATGAATGAATGAAAACTTCTCTCAAGTCAAATTCTACTTTCTCCACATAGATATCTTGATTCCCACCTAGAGGTAGTTTCTCCCTACCCTGAGTCCCCCAAAAACTATTTTTGAGGAGATCTGTTTTCACGAAGTATTAATGCAGTGAGTCAAGATGTTAGTCATCAAAACCCTTTCTTCTCTTGTGTAAGGAAAGACAGATCTCTGCCAAATAGCTTTGGTTTAGGGAATACCCATCCCAGTCCACATCTGCTTGAGTAGCTATTTATGTCAGATGGAAAATGGAAATTTAACAATCTCACTCAGTGACTATGTGCATGGACTGTTGGTACTCAGTAAAAGTTAAAAACCATCAGAGTTGGAAAAAGGCTGGCAATGATAGACAAATGTGTATATTTAGTAATACAATGAGGCCATGAAGAATGACCATTTGGAATCTGTAAAAGTCAATCTAGTCTTTGTAATATGTGAGGCAGGGAGAAATCATGTGCCAGCTATTCTGTGACAATTCACTGAAACACCCTGACTTCTTCAGACCAAAAATAGCAGTCAGGAGTTCTGTGCCATTATCCAGATGTACTGAAGTCCCTGGCGAAAAACATTGTGCAAAAATGTTTACTTAAGTAAAACATTAAGTAAAAAAATGCAATAATAAAAAATGAAATATCAAGAAAAATCTTGATTATCCTACATAAATATGTTTTAACTCAAAAATGGGAGTTAAAACCCCATAACATTTCCATTTCACAAAATTTTGCTAACTCAGAGAAAAAGAACTTTCAAACTTAAACTAACTGGCTGTAGAAAGGATGGCCACAAATATACAAAGAATTTTCCTTTCACAAGACCGTATTTTTTTTCATATCAGTGCAGTTCAGCTGCTCAGCTATGTCCAACTCTTTGTGACCCCATGGACTGTGGCATACCAGGCTTCCCTGTCCATCACCAACTCTCAGAGCTTGCTCAAACTCATGTCTATTGAGTCAGCGATGCCATCCAACCATCTCATCCTCTGTCGTCCCCTTCTCCTCCTGCCTGCAATCTTTCCCAGCATAAGAGTATTTTTTAATGAGTCAGTTCTTTGCATCTGGTAGCCAAAGTATTGGAGTTTCAGCTTAGGCATCAGTCCTTCCAATGAATATTCATGGCTGATTTACTGAATATTTTTTTCATATTGTATCTCAATTATTCATACAATTGATTTTATCTCCCCTACCATTTTGCCTATTGCTATTTTTAACTCAGCTGTTCATGTGCTTTATTTTCAAAGTAAAAGAAAAACATAACAGATAAAGTATAGAACTCTGAATTCCTCTATCTTCTTCCTGGTCATAGTATCTTTTCTTTCTTTCTGGGTATATTTACCATCATAAATATGACATATATGTTTTCTTTCCTTTTAAAATATTGTTGCATACATACCTATGTGTAAATGAATGTTTTGTATTTCTCTCTATTTTTAATGCCACATTTTAAAATTCAATTATATTGTAAGGTCTATAGTTTTTAAAATCAAGTATTATGTACTTTTCAATAGCCGAGCAGCAAAGCATCATACAAATATAATACATAGTATTTATCCATTCCATTTTCCTCTGGGGAAATTTGGCTTGTTTTCATTTTTTCCAGCATTAAAAATAGCACTGCAGACATCCTAGCATATATCTCATGCAAATGAAGCACATATTATTTTCCAAGAACTTTGGTGCCTAATCTAATCTTCTAACAAAACCTAGGAGAAATGCTAACATTAACATCTTAAAAATTAATATATCAAAAAAAGTTAGGAAACTATCAAATTCACACAACTAGAAGAAAGCAGGTGGGATACATTTTCATTTATTTTTTTTTCTTTAGCTTAAAATTTCACATGACTTAGACTTGGTTTAAATGAGAGTTGGTCCTTGAGGAAGAGGTGTCATTTAGAAATTCTAACACTACCTTAAGACTTGTGTGAAGTCTTAAGATGAAGTTATGCCTGCCTGTTGTTGCCAAGTAGGTCAAGGCATTGGCCTGATTTTCTGGGGGCTGCTTCTGGGGGGTCCCTGAAGGTTCCCCTCCCTCTAATCACCACCACCAGAGGAGCTGGGCTCATTCAAGGCAGGGCCCCTCTGCAGGTTTGTGCTGGGTATGCTAGGACCCCAGTGGGCATCTGGTCCTAAGACGTGGAATCGGGAGGCACAGCTGTGACTGTAAATCAAGGCTGTCCAGTGCTTATCAGAAACAAGACTGACCATTTGATCTCCCCTCACAAATAATGATGACGATACCACCCAGAGCTTCTAAACGTTTTCTGTCTTCTCTGTCCAAACAGAGACCCCCAACCAAAGTGTTTTTCAGTTGTAACCTGGCACACAAAAAACAGTCACCTGGCTTTGGGGCCATTCATACAGCTTTGTTTGCACTGGCTGAGCAAGTCTGTTACATAACAGAACGCTCACATATTTTGACCACATGTAGAACATGGACTGTGCAGGAGAATCCTGTAAGATAAATGAAACACTGGGGAGTATGGAAAACAGAATACTCTTAATAATCCTTTTCTTTTACCCCATCGTTTACCCTAAACTTTAAGTGAACCTGGTTCAGTAAGCAGAGGCACCAGGCCAAGTGCTGTGAGAATTACACACTGGAAGTGCAATAAGATGAGTCAGTTAATGTTAATGGGAGCAGACATGCCAGCAGCTGTAAAGCCAAGGGGTCTGAGAACTCAAATCTCATTCCTGGAGTTGGGGGTGGGGATTGGGAAGAACCTGATGGAAGAGCAGTGTTCCCAGATGGTCTTGATTAAGGGGGTGGGATTTGAGTGTTCCTGGTGGCAGAGAGAGAGAAATATATGTTATAAGCAAAAAGGTACAGGGTAGGGCAGAATAGAAACTGTTCAGGAAATTATAAGAATCTCCACTGGCTCAGGAATAGGAGATGAAGCTTTTAGAGAGGTAGGTTGGACCTGAGTCTTCAGTTCAGTCGCTCAGTCGTGTCCGACTCTTTGTGACCCCATGAATCACAGCACGCCAGGCCTCCCTGTCCATCACCATCTCTCGAAGTTCACTCAGACTCACGTCCATCGAGTCCGTGATGCCATCCAGCCATCTCATCCTCTGTCGTCCTCTGTCGTCCCCTTCTCCTCCTGCCCCCAATCCCTCCCAGCATCAGAGTCTTTTCCAATGAGTCAACTCTTCGCATGAGGTGGCCAAAGTACTGGAGTTTCAGCTTTAGCATCATTCCTTCCAAAGTAATCCCATCTCAACTAAAGACTTGGCCTCCTAAATAAAGTCTGATTCTTTCATGACTTTTTAGCAGCTGAGGGTCTGTTGAAGATAAATACTAGAGTGATTTGGCTGGCAGCATAACTTGGGCTAAATTTAACATCTCTTTGCTACCAGTTGGGGAGGGGGTCGGGGGAAAATCTATGTTAACTCAAGAATAACATGGTGATAACTCAAGTAAGAGCACAGATTTTGAGCTAGTCCTGACTTTACCTGACTTCTACCTACTGTGGGAACTTGAGTAGTGATTTAACCTTTCTAGGCCTCAGTTTCTCATGGAGAAGACAATGACGCCCCACTCCAGTACTCTTGCTGGGAAAATCCCATGGATGGAGGAGCCTGGTAGGCTGCAGTCCATGGGGTCACTAAGAGTTGGACACGACTAAGCAACTTCACTTTCACTTTTCACTTTCATGCATTGGAGAAGGAAATGGCAACCCACTCCAGTGTTCTTGCCTGGAGAATCCCAAGGACGGCGGAGCCTGGTGGGCTGCTGTCTATGGGGTCACACAGAGTCAGACACGACTGAAGCGACTTAGCAGCAGCAGCAGCAGCAGGCCTCAGTTTCTCAATCTACAAAATAGATCTAACAGCACTGATTATGGAGAAGGCAGTGGCAACCCACTCTAGTACTCTTGCCTGGAAAATCCCATGGATGGAGGAGCCTGGTAGGCTGCAGTCCATGGGGTCACTAAGAGTTGGACACGACTAAGCAACTTCACTTTCACTTTTCACTTTCATGCATTGGAGAAGGAAATGGCAACCCACTCCAGTGTTCTTGCCTGGAGAATCCCAAGGACGGCGGAGCCTGGTGGGCTGCTGTCTATGGGGTCACACAGAGTCAGACACGACTGAAGCGACTTAGCAGCAGCAGCAGCAGCAGGCCTCAGTTTCTCAATCTACAAAATAGATCTAACAGCACTGATTATGGAGAAGGCAGTGGCAACCCACTCTAGTACTCTTGCCTGGAAAATCCCATGGATGGAGGAGCCTGGTAGGCTGCAGTCCATGGGGTGGCTGGGAGTTGGACTTGACTGAGCGACTTCACTTTCACTTTTCACTTTCATGCATTGGCGAAGGAAATGGCAAGCTACTCCAGTGTTCTTGCCTGGAGAATCCCAGGGACAGGGGAGCCTGGTGCACTGCCGTCTATGGGGTCGCACAGAGTCAGACATGACTGAAGCGACTTAGCAGCAGCAGCACCGATTACATCAGAGTCCTCTGTGTGAACGAATGACAACACGTGTCTTGAATTTGTCACAGGCCCAACACATAGAAGTGAGCATTTATTGAATGCTATCATTATCATTATCAATGCTATCATTACTATCATTGTCTTTCCCTAAGAAGACTTTAAGTGGCACGTTTTTTGAGTGTTCGAGGATTCCCTTGCTTTTTTGTCTAACAGTGAGAGGTCTTTCTTCCGTGAAACAAGTATCTTTGTCTTGTTTCCAGTGCTTAGAACAGTGCTTCAGATAATTTGTTGAATGGATGTTCAGGACATAAGAATGTGATCATTTTTGTTGGGTCAGTTGTGTCTGGTATGCCTTTGTCATCACTGTCTTTATCTCCTAAGTTTTCTTGGGCACCTGGCACTAATCCAAGGTATGAGGACATCATACCTGTTCTTAGATCATTCAGGAGCAAGATCTAGATTCTGCTTCCTGAGGGCTAGAGTGATTATGCATTCTTACTCATGAGTGCTTTGGTGCTATCACTTCAGAGTTAAACAGACTGCTTGCTTTCCTCCCTCCTCTCTAACTGCCTGTCTTCAGCCAGTTGCATGGTGCGAAAGAAAGAAAAATAGCCAGTGAAATTTCAGTGCTCTTTCTAGAAGGAGCAAAATAAGGAGTTGAAATAATAGCAAATATATTGGCTGCTGGCTATATTCTTCACAATGTGCCTTTTACGTCTGATTTCAAATAATCATCACTGTAATCTGAAAGGTAGATGCCATTATCCCATTTTACAGATGAGGAAATTGAGGCACTAAAATTAAGTAACTTGGCACGATTGCATAGTCAGCACATGAGGCAACCAGGATTTCAACTCAGACAGTCATAATGCCACCCTGCAAACACAGACCCTTCTGATTTGTTATACCAAAATGAGTAGAACATGCTGAAATCCATTCAAATCTGAGGAACTAGAAAGGAATAACTTATTTTACCTTAAAGCAAAGGCCAGGGTGAGACATATGACTGACAGTCTAGGAAACTTAGTTAACGTGACACTTCAGGTGAATCTGTAGGTTGAGGCAGCAAGCTTGAACTTGCCATAAACTGACCTCATGTATTAATAGAATGAGCTCCTTGTCTGATCACTGGCACTCATCACATCACCATCAGAAAAGCAGGTGAGGATCTGCACAGGCTGCAGAAGTCAAACCACACGGAGGAGAACCTGCAATCCTGCAGGGTCCATTAATAACCCCATTTGTCCAAATAATTCTGGACATCAGTTCAGGACATGCCTGTCCTGCTCACAGTGTTCCACTGCTTCATTTCTGTAGCAGGAGACAGCGTCTCTCGTTAAAAATAAGATTTGGAGGGAGACCAAACGCAGGCATCCAGCTTCATGACTTTAAAATTTTAACTGCAGCCTTTAACTTCAAAGCTGGAGATGGTTCAGAAGTCCAAGACTTTAATAAATCAGGTTGGGAAAAGGCCTATTGTTTGGGGGTTATTCTCAACAAAGTAGAGGTAAGTTTCAAAAGAACTGACAAAACATGAAGGACAAGATTAGTTCAGTGCACATTAAATTTACTAGTCGTTTCAGCTAGTAGGCTCCATTGTGGGGTGGATAGGGTGTGGGTTGTTTTGTTTTGTTTTTCAGTGCCAGGCTTATATATATTGTTTTATTTCATTCTTGCAAGAACCCTACATGGTCAGTATTCTCCAACTTTCAGAGAAGGATGCTATAGCTCAGAGAGGGTCAATAACTGAGCCAAGGGCAGAAGCGATTCTACCTCGGGCAGGACGGAACCACAGTCTTTCTATCCCCCTGCACCATGGATCAGAGGAGCACTTGGCCCTTTGAGACCTTTAAAGGTGCTTTATCAGAATTTTTCTAAAACCTGGAACTCAGTGTAGACTTTACCGTTTTCTCTGGAGCTGCTGCTGCTAAGTTGCTTCAGTCGTGTCCAGCTCTGTGCGACCTCATAGACGGCAGCCCACCAGGCTCCCCTGTCCTGGGATTCTCCTGGCAAGAATACTGCAGTGGGTTTCCATTTCCTTCTCCAATCTGGAGCAGTGGTTCTCAGATTTAAACATGCAGCAGAATCCTTGGAGGGCTCCTGAGAACATGGATGGCAGGACTCCACCCCCCAGAGCTTCTGATTCCCTAGGTAGGGGAATGCGCCCATTCTCTGGGCCGAGAATGCATATTTCTAGCAAGTGCCAAGGTATTGCCAATGATTCAGGTCTGGGGATCACAGATGGAGCGAGCAGCTGGGTGACTTGGATCACAGATGGAGCGAGCAGCTGGGTGACTTGCCACAGAGTGGACTTGCCACTTATGGTAACCTTGTGGCCTCTGTAGCGTGTCTCCTTGTTGATGAACCCTGGGCTAGATTCTGAAGAAGCACCAGGACAATGATGGCTCTGTCCATATACCTGTGTGTAGTACTAGTGTATGATCCGGGAGGTGGGGGGAAGGTGCTTTGACCCAAACCACGGTTTCTTCTCTGCATGTATAGTGTTTTTCAGCTTCTGTAAAATTCTTAAAGCAAAGAGTCTAAAGGATACATCTTCTGAAATAACCAAATAATCAGGGGGGCTGGGGTGCCTGAGTCAGTCTTCATGCCAACTTCCTCACATAAAGTCACATAGGCCGTGGTGGTGGTTCAGTTGCTAAGTCGTGTCTGACTCTTGTGACCCCGTGGACTGGAGCCCGCCAGGCTCCTCTGACCATGGGATTCTCCAGGCAAGAATACTGGAGTGGGTTGCCATTTCCTTCTCCAGGGGAATCTTCCCGACCCAGGAGTTGAACCTGGGTCTCCAGCATTGCAGGCAGATTCTTTACCGACTGAACTATGAGGGAAGCCCCTCGTGTGGGCACTAAAATTCACAGAACAGACTCTCCATCAGAATTGCTGCAGGAGCTTATAGCATTCCTCATGGGCCCCTGGGTGGCTTCTTACATTTGTGACATCTAAACTCTTATCAAATATGTTATTAATTTCTTTCATAGACAGGTCATTTGAAGCACTATGTATTTTTTGGTGAATGGTGTGAACCCAATCTGATTTGATGACATATTAATTATATCCTACTATGCTCAGTGACAGATTAAATGAGTTAATTTTTTAAATTGTAGACATTGGTTATGCCTCTTGCCCATGTTTTCTTTGATAATGCCATTGAAAATTGAGCTAGTGAAACCTGAATGCAGGAGAGATAGCTAAATTACAGAAGCCGTTTTTCAGAACCACCAATGTGTGTGATTCATGTTTTGGGTCAGTTGGGTTACCTATTAAAAACAACAGTTAAGGCACAGGATGTTGGGTGGTGGACCAAGGGATGCAGAATTGCCTTGTTTCAGCAGCACAGACTAAAACTCTGAAAAAAAGAGGTGGGGGGAAGGTGCTTTGACCCAAACCACGGTTTCTTCTCTGCATGTATAGTGTTTTTCAGCTTCTGTAAAATTCTTAAAGCAAAGAGTCTAAAGGATACATCTTCTGAAATAACCAAATAATCAGGGGGGCTGGGGTGCCTGAGTCAGTCTTCATGCCAACTTCCTCACATAAAGTCACATAGGCCGTGGTGGTGGTTCAGTTGCTAAGTCGTGTCTGACTCTTGTGACCCCGTGGACTGGAGCCCGCCAGGCTCCTCTGACCATGGGATTCTCCAGGCAAGAATACTGGAGTGGGTTGCCATTTCCTTCTCCAGGGGAATCTTCCCGACCCAGGAGTTGAACCTGGGTCTCCAGCATTGCAGGCAGATTCTTTACCGACTGAACTATGAGGGAAGCCCCTCGTGTGGGCACTAAAATTCACAGAACAGACTCTCCATCAGAATTGCTGCAGGAGCTTATAGCATTCCTCATGGGCCCCTGGGTGGCTTCTTACATTTGTGACATCTAAACTCTTATCAAATATGTTATTAATTTCTTTCATAGACAGGTCATTTGAAGCACTATGTATTTTTTGGTGAATGGTGTGAACCCAATCTGATTTGATGACATATTAATTATATCCTACTATGCTCAGTGACAGATTAAATGAGTTAATTTTTTAAATTGTAGACATTGGTTATGCCTCTTGCCCATGTTTTCTTTGATAATGCCATTGAAAATTGAGCTAGTGAAACCTGAATGCAGGAGAGATAGCTAAATTACAGAAGCCGTTTTTCAGAACCACCAATGTGTGTGATTCATGTTTTGGGTCAGTTGGGTTACCTATTAAAAACAACAGTTAAGGCACAGGATGTTGGGTGGTGGACCAAGGGATGCAGAATTGCCTTGTTTCAGCAGCACAGACTAAAACTCTGAAAAAAAGGTTCTTGGCCATCAACAGGACTGGTGCCAAAGAAAGCTTCAGCTCAACACATAATCTCACCTATGTGTACTCTTGATTTCAAAATCCCAGTAGCTAAACTCCTTAAAAATCCACCTCCTTTTGTTTCCCAGAGCCTCCATCCCCCTTTATTAATCAGAGCCTTCTCTGTGCCTCCTGAAGCAGGGGCCCTGTGTCCTCAGTGAGTCACTGTCTAGTTGTTCATCTTGGTGGGGTGTCTTTGGAGACATGGGGTTAGTCTTTAAAGTTTTAAAGACTTTTCTAGCAGCCTGTGAGGATAATCTGGTGAAAGCTTTGCATGCCTAAAAGAGATGAGACAGCTGAGCAGAAAGACATACCCCAGAGTATCTCCATTGGTATCTATTGGGGGTTGGCATCATTGGTGATGTTAATTTTCTTTTTATCTCTGTTTAGTAATTGTTCATTATGGAAGAAAGAATACAGGAACTTTTTTTTTTTCTTAAAAAAATGTCATAAATGTTGTTACCTTTCTTCTAATCTCTCTTTGATGGTAGCATCATTTAATAGACTTGGCATCCTTAGGCCAGTGTTACTAAGGAGGAACGCACTCAGACACACTACTTCATGGTCCCTTTGTAATTAGACTAGAGAGCTCTCCTGCTATTAGCAAGATCAAGTCCATGAAAAAAGTTTTCAATGAAGCATAAATTTCCTACCAATGTGAAAAGTCCACCTGTTTTATATTAGTAGCAATTAAAATGTTGTCATTTAAGTGCAGCAGTTATTACCATGGCAACTACGTGTCAAGATTGTTTTTCCATCCCTTGAAGAATGGGCAAGGAGATGTGTGCCTTTTTAAACTGCTACGTTTTTCATTGCTTTCCTTTTATCTGTGTTTTCTCAAGGTTACTCTGGAAGACCAAACAATGTTGCTAGTCATAAAGCTGACTTGCTCTGGTCTTAGCAGGTTGCCTGATTTAGTGGGACTGGAAAGACTTAAAGGTTTTTAGCACAGGGAGAGCCAGATGTGAGGTCGGCTTCCCCCATCTCCTTTTTCCTTCCCATCAGCCCCATCGTTCCACCTCTGGAGCTGGTGGCTGCTGTTGCTCTCAGGGCCGGCAGCAATGCCTTTCTGAGTGTCGGGGATCTTCCCCAAGGAGACAGCAGCCATCACAGGGACCGTGAGCCTCGGGAGCCTGGTGTCCAGCAGCAGATAGGTCCGGTGTCTGAGCAGTGGAGGTCACCATGCACAGCCAGGCATGTGGACAGAAGTTAGATGCTGCATTTGAGGGAACTCTTTCCAATCTGTACTCCTAATTTCACTGGTTTAGAATGTGCTTGCTGTGTTCAAGTCGATATGAAATAATGACTAAATGTTGGGCTTTAGGGATCCATGAAAAATGATTGATATCATCGAGTCTCCAAATAAGGCTGAGACTGAGCCTAAAAGGGGCTTTGACACAAACCAATGGTGCTCCACCAAGCAGAGCTACTCAGGATCACATCAAGAACCGTGAACAGGGATGCGGAGGAATTTTCAAAACTTCACATTATGGTAAACCTTGGGAACTAGCAAAGAAAACTGCAAAATTTCTTCCTCTGCAAATCTTGAACTCCTTTTGAACAACAAGATAGTTATGTTTTTTTGGTTTTTTGTTTGTTTGTTTTTTTGCAAAAAGGCAAAGAAATGGACTAAATAAATTCTCTGCTCCTCCTAAGCCAGGATGCACAGGACTGAAAAGACAAGGCAGAAAATCTCCTGGGGCAATTTCTTCTTTAGGAGAAAGCCATTCCCTTTGGACCTGGGGGCTTCAGATTACACCGTTGCTTTTAAACCTGAAACAGAGACATTTAATTTGATGAGAACAGAAATCCTCCTTTCCCGCGCCCCAAATCTAAATGTTTCTTCCCTGGGTTTATAGCACTTCATAAATAACCCATAGATAACACAGGGACTTTCTTCCCTGGCATTGCAATCCTGTAGCGTCAGAACAAAGACTGTGTGTGTGAGAGACAGGCAGGGGCTGGAGATGTTTGTTTACTGGAAGGGAGAAAACTAAGATTTAAAAATTGCAGTTAGCGGAGTCGCAGGTCACTCGCTCGCCTCTGGGCACTGTTCTGTGGTGGCCGGCAAGGCGAGAGCCCCTGGGAGCCTGCGGGAGGGCGGCCTGCGGAAGATGCAGAACCAGTGAATGGAGAGGCCGCCGAGCGGGGGAGGGGCCGCCTCGTCCCCGGGAGGTGGAGGTGCAGCCGGGAACTTGGAGGTTCCGCTCAACCTAAGGAATGATTTTTTCTCATCAACAGTAAGTGCCATTTCCATCATCCGCTCTGCATCTGGGAGGGGCGGCTGTTGTCTCTGGGTGTCTCTCTCGCGCTCCCATGTTCGTTACAATAGAAATGACCGATGAGATGGTGGCTGCGGAGTGTGTGCTCGGCCATCGGGGGATGGGTTCTTTCCACTGTCAGCATGCCGTGCGGTGTCTGCAGCCAGCCTTTGACAAGCTGGGCAAGAGAAGTGATTATGCTGTGGGGAAAATGGAAGTCCTCCGGCTTCAAAGAGGCGATTAGCTCAAATGTGATGTCCCTGCCCTCAAATCAGGGCTTCAGGATCTTGGAGTAATTGATTATCTTACTACAGGGCTGGTTAGTTGTTTACAAAGATGCAATTATGCAGAATTCATACAATGTTTTTAGCAACTGACAGCTGCCCACGAGTCTGAGTGTCCATTTTAGTACAAATTCAGATATTCAACCATCTCAGTTTTCCTTTTTAAGTTATGCAGTCCACATTGGCATGGGAATTTTTCTAGCTTATGCTGATCCAGGACCTTAATCGTTTAACTGTAGACCCTTTTGCATGGAGAAAATAGGAGGACTGCAATGTAAAACTCTTCCATATACATGAATTTGATATTTAAAGCTCCCCTCACACGTTAAGACTAAAGCCTGACTCATGAAGTGGTATTTATTTACCTGGCTTAATTTTTATTTTTGAGAGAGAACAGGGTTCATAGGTATTAAATTCCCATCCATTGCTAGATGGAAAACTTTATTCACCTTGATTATTTTCTGCTTTTCTACCTACAAGCCCCACAAAAGAACTTCTAAAATGTATACTTTTTGGCAAACATCTTATTTTGTTTGGCATTATATAAAAATGTGTTAATTTTATTCAGGTCTTCCAATAGTTCATATAGGTGAAAAACTTCCTCTTTGCATCTAAATAGTTTTGCTTTCCAGTGCTCAGAACTGGAATTCAGCTCAGGGAATTGTGTTTATTTTTTCCAGAGAAACATAATTTGTCGAACTATATATGTGATTAGCATTAGTCAAGCGCCTCTGGGGTGAACCATGGGCCAGTGCCGAGATGGTGAGCTACTTAAGCTGCCTGGGTGGTTGATGCAGTCCAGAATTGTGCTTGCTTCCCTGTGCCAACAGTCTGCTCTCTGAATGGATTTCCTTGTTCCCAATATTAACTTGAGATTTAAAATTTTCCAGGAGCAAAATTAACAAGGCCTAACTAGGAGGTCGGTTGCCTGGGCTGACAAATGACGTGTACTTCCTGACCTGGGAAAGGTGATGATTAGATAATTATATTAGTGTCTGCACAGAATAGAACCTTACAGGCTAAGCAGTACATCTGATGGTTCTCAGAGTAAGACTTAGTGTGATAATCTGAGGAACAACATTCATTTATACCACTGGGCTGTTGGGGATATTTCACATTTGGGGATATTTGGTCAGAGGTTGGGACATAGAAGCCGGCTAAGTCCTGACTGAATGTTTTGTAGCTTCTTTTCCTTTCCCTCCCACCCTCTCCGTTCCTCTTTTTTTTTTTTTTTTGCCCCAAGCGTGCATGTGATGTGTATGCTTGGAGTTCTTCGCATGTCTAATATAGAACCAAGGTCTAGGAGCGTGTGTGACTCGTAGAATACCAGCAAATTGTCTGCGGCTGGATGGCTCGAAGGTGCTCTGACCTTTACCTCTTTCCTTTAAAATGTATTATGACCATCTCTTTTATGAAAAACACAAGTTTGAAGGGATGTGTGAATGTCACTTGCTCATTCAAAAGATGTTTATTGAGCACCTCCTATATTGTATTATAATGTCAAATTAGATCATGACCCCTGGGAATAAGTTATCTTGGAATCCTCAGGATCTTCACAGGACCTCAGACAGTCAGTGCTTAAAGTTTATTGAAAGGAAATCATGCAGGGGCAAAGTGAGCACTCAAAATGCAGCATTTAGTAGGTGGGTTCCACCCCCCATTGTGTCCCGAAGCCTGGTCGTATTCCCTGACAGTGATGAAAACCATCCTGTACCCCCACATATGTGCACATTATCATGTGTAGGTGTATATGAACCATCATGAGAAAAGTGCTTAAGAACAGCATTTCTGGCCAGATTGCCCAGGTTGACATCCTTCCTCTGCCATTGAATGACTATGTTACCATGGCAAATTATTTAACCTCATTGCCTCAGTTACCTCATCTGTCAAATGGGCATGATTCTATACTGATTTCACAGCACTGTTTTAAGGATTAAATGAGTTAACTACTATATATAAAGCACAACAAGCCTGACACATATAGATGTCACCATTTCTGTAGATGTTCCATTTTAGTAATAAAGTTTGTGAACTATAAAGCATACCCAATGTAGGAATTTTAAAAGAATGGGATAACAGAGAAAGTCTAGTATTTTATTCCCACACCTAACTGGTTTGGACACCAATGGGCCTGAGCCCCATATTTTGGGTGCCACTGGCCTGGAGTACCATAGTCCTGGGGGTGCCAAGCTAATTATGCATCCACCTTCCCATATCCCCCCTCTACTTGTTGCACACCTCACCCTTAACAGGATTCAGGATCACTGCATCTTGCTTTTTTTGCTCCCATGTTATCTCGTTACTTGTTAGCCTTCTTCATTTAAAAAGTTGCATTCTAGCCCTTTTCTTTAAAAATAAAGAAACTGAGATCCTTATGATGGAGTAGGGTCAGGTGCTGGGTAAAGCAGTGTGGGCTGCCATTCTGGGAGAAGAGAAGGGGAAGGATGGGGAACTAGGGTGCTGTGCAGAGGTGCTGGCCTGACTGCCTCTCCCCACCTACAGGGAGCTCTCAGGGCCGTGCTTCTCTAGCTGGAGCCTCCCAGGAGGGTAGCCCCTTGCAAACTACATGGAAGACTTTGTCCCATGGGGCCTGGGGTTCCCAACTGCTCTGGCATTGTCTGGAGTGTTCTTTCTGTTCCCCAGGCAGTCAGGGTGACAAGACATTGGGGTGAGGAGGGTCTAACTCTAAAGCCAGGGGAGTGCTCGCTTCGGCAGCACATACACTAAAATTGGAACGATACAGAGAAGATTAGCATGGCCCCTGCGCAAGGATGACATGCAAATTCGTGAAGCGTTCCATATTTTTAAGCTTCTGCACAACAAAGGAAACTATAAGCAAGGTGAAAAGACAGCCTTCTGAATGGGAGAAAATAATAGCAAATGAAGCAACTGACAAACAACTAATCTCAAAAATATACAAGCAACTTATACAGCTCAATTCCAGAAAAATAAACGACCCAATCAAAAAATGGGCCAAAGAACTAAATAGACATTTCTCCAAAGAAGACATACGGATGGCTAACAAACACATGAAAAGATGCTCAACGTCACTCATTATCAGAGAAATGCAAATCAAGACCACAATGAGATACCACTTCACACCAGTCAGAATGGCTGCGATCCAAAAGTCTGCAAGCAATAAATGCTGGAGAGGGTGTGGAGAAAAGGGAACCCTCTTACACTGTTGGTGGGAATGCAAACTAGTACAGCCACTATGGAGAACAGTGTGGAGATTCCTTAAGAAATTGCAAATAGAACTGCCTTATGACCCAGCAATCCCACTGCTGGGCATACACACCGAGGAAACCAGAATAGAAAGAGACACATGTACCCCAATGTTCATTGCAGCACTGTTTATAATAGCCAGGACATGGAAACAACCTAGATGTCCATCAGCAGATGAATGGATAAGAAAGCTGTGGTACATATACACAATGGAGTATTACTCAGCCATTAAAAAGAATACATTTGAATCAGTTCTAATGAGATGGATGAAACTGGAGCCAATTATACAGAGTGAAGTAAGCCAGAAAGAAAAACACCAATACAGTATACTAACACATATATATGGAATTTAGAAAGATGGTAATGAGGACCCTGTATGCAAGACAGCAAAAGAGACACAGATGTGTAGAGGGGACTTTTAGACTCTGAGAGAGAGGGAGAGGGTGGGATGATTTGGGAGAATAGCATTGAAATAATGTATACTATCATGTAAGAAACGAATCGCCAGTCTATGTTCAATGCAGGATGCTTGGGGCTGGTGTATGGGCATGATCCGGAGGGATGATGTGGGGTGGGAGGTGGGAGGGGGGTTCATGTTTGGGAGTTTGTGTACACCCGTGGCAGATTCATGTCAATGTATGCCAAAACCAATAGAGTACTGTAAAGTAAAATAAAGTAAAATGGAAGCTCTAAAAAAAATAAAGCCAGGGGAATAAAGGAAGGATCTAGGTTACAGCTGCATCCAGGCCTGGCCCCAGATTCCGTTGCTTGCTTTTTAATAAATCATCTTATGGCTTTAAAGGAAACTTCTTGTGGTATTTGCAGTAAGAATGTAATTTGGAAAATCTACCTTCTTCAGATCATCACAACCACAATTTCTGGGCATTTATGTCTGTCAGGCACTGTGCCAAATGCCTTTCATGTATTTATATCTCATTCTGTCCTCTCAGCCACCCAATGGAGGAAGGTACCACTGTTCACACAGTTTTACACATGAGATTAAACAGAGCCAGGATTCATAACCAGACCCTTAACACAAAGTGTGTGCTCTTTATCACCAGGCTCCTTGGACTCCTTCCAAGCTTGCCTTCCTCATTTCACTACGAGGATAACATATTTATAAAAGGACCGTGTGAGGGCCAGTGCCATATAAATGAGGCCTTATTGTAGCAGTGTGTGATCCCAGTCATCAGTCATAAGAGCTTAGTGAGTGCTTGCTTTATGCCAAAGGCTTTACATGCATCCCCTTGTTTGTCTCAGAAACGCCTACAAGGTTGACAATTTGCTGGTTAACAAGGAAACTGGGAATCAGGAAGGTTAGGTCCCTTGCTGGGTACACAGCTTATAGATGGTACAGTGGGGCTCAGACCAGGGTCTGCTCACTCCAGGGCTTTGGCCTGCATGTTGCCCAGATGCTACCACCTTCCTGAAGCTGAGGGGACCTGAGAGTCCTGCTGGAGGTGAGGGGCTAAGGTAGAAGGATTTTCCCTAAATTGTAAAACTAACTGGAAATAGAACTGAAGCTAGAAATCATTCCCCAAGGTTGACTGGGCTTCCCTGGTGGCCCAAATGGTAAAGAATCTACCTGCAATGTGAGAGACCAGGATTCAATACCTGAATCAGGAAGATGCCCTGGAGAGGGGAATGGCTACCCACTCCAATATTCTTGCCTGGAGAATCCCATCGACAGAGGAGCTTGGCGGGCTACAGTCCATGAAGTCACAAAGAGTCAGACATGACCCAGCGACTAACACACACACCCAAGGTTGATTTTGTCAATAGTGTGCAAAAAAGAACATAATAATAAAAAACCTCTCTGGTAATACGTAACTCTATGGTTTTACTAGATAGTCACGTGGACTGGAGGTGTTTGTAAACACCTCCTGGCCACTAGGTGGTCTGAGGGTGTGCGGTGCATGCAGAGGGGGCCACATGCCACCTGGCTGCTGTGGACTGTCTCTGGATGGGCACAGCGAATGAGGGATGCAAACACATTTAATGCTGGAGAGCCCCAGGGCTGTGGGAGCATGTGGGCGAGAAGCCCCCAGCTCATCTCAGAACAGCGGTAGAAGCTACAGGAGAAGGAAAGGGGAGCTGGTTTGTGGAGGGCAGGGCTGGAGGCAGACAGGTCACAGACCACCTGAGGACTTGAAAGGGTCAGGATTTTAAACTGATATGTCAGGGTAGGCGAGGACTGTGGAAGGGTTTGAATGAGGATCGACCGCTATATACTTCAGCCACAGAACCTGAAGCTGGTAGGAGGGTGAGCGGCAGCAGGAAGCTGTTCACAGGCAGTCAAGGAAGAGATGCTGGTGACTGGGGCGGGCGGGGCACTTCCTGTGCGTTATAGTCAGTGCCCCAGTTTCTCTTTCCAGCACCGTGGGATGCAGTTCTGATAGCACCTCATAACGTGAGTATCAGTAAGTGGGAACTTTCCATTGTTGCCATTACCTCAAGTCTCTTGGATCAAAAAAGCCCACGGATTACCAGGGCAAGCCCTCACTTGCTCTGCTTAAAGATTTTCACATTGTCTGTGGGGATCTATCTGGAGATCATTTTCCCTCAGCCCCTGCATCACTCCCCTTTGACAGCACTTTGACATGCCCGTGAGCTCTCTGTGTATGCTGATGCCAGGCATGTTAGTTCACGTCTACTCCATGCCGAGCCAGGTGGATTGATTGGGTTAAATGGAGCTGGAACGATTGATGGGTTAAATGGAGCTGGAACCATGCTTGTTGACGGCGTGTCCACCCCTCCCTTCTTGGCTCAGACAGCTGCCCCATGACGGGCTGGTTCCTTGTGGACAGCACCGCCAGGGCCTCAGGCTGGACGTGGTGGGGTTGGGCACATGCTCTGTGCAGACCCAAGGAGAGGGTCTCATGAGAGGCATCTAGGGCCAGAGACCCCCCAGTAAGCCAGGTGTGTAACACCTTTACCCGTGATGGAAGGTCCCTGACTGCTGTGACCTCAGTGATACCCAAGACAGGAACTGGACAGAAGTCACGTGTGGTGATGTTAAGATGGAAAGAAAGAAATGGCATCTCCCGACTCCTCTGGAGCCCTGGAAAGATGTACTAGGTCTCAGGGGATCCCACCTTGGGAATGATAGGATTTTACATGTGCCTGGATAGATTAACTCTTAAGTCTGTTTAAAACTCAACCGCAACAGCAGTTTTGTAAATTGTCCCATATTCTGTGAAAACTTGTATCTGGTGACATGAGCATTGCCCCTGCTATAAAATCAGTAACCAATGATGATTCCTTTTTACTCTCCAGCACGCTTGTGGGTGCATTTTTCTCACCGCTAAACATTGTGCTTTTGTTTTCCATCTTTTTTTTTTTTCCCCTGCAAATATATTTAGGGTGAAGAAGTTGAAGGAGACCTTCGCTTTTATTCAGCAGTTAGACAAAAACATGAGCAACCTTCGCACATGGTTGGCTCGGATTGAGTCTGAGCTTTCTAAGCCCGTGGTTTATGATGTCTGTGACGATCAAGAGATCCAGAAGAGGCTTGCTGAGCAGCAGGTGGGGAAGTGCGGAATGGGTTTTTGTCAGGGCCCACTCACTCAGACCTGTCTCACGCTGGCTGTGTGTTTTAGCGGGTTCACATCCATAGTATTGGTTTGTTTCTTCCAGAGAAAGCGGACCACCTGTCTGTGTATTGGGGGTGTGAGGCGCCTGTCTCTTACACCCACACCCCACCATTCATATGGCTCCTTGTGAAATATTTTGAATAATGTTTAAGATGCAGACCTTAATTGTAGTAATAAATAAGTTTGTTTTTTTTTTAATTTTTATTTTCCTTAACTTTGATCTTTTGTTTTTTGGTAACATAGTTTTGGCAATGAATTGAAAAAAAAATTTTTTTTTCCAACCAAAGAAGGTCTTCATGGGACAATACTTGATGGGTCTGATAGAGTTTCAAAAAAGTGAGGGGCTCGAGGGGTGGGGAATACAGAGGACCAATAGCGGAGGAAGCCTCTCCTGTGGGTGTTCTATACATTTCTGCCATCATTGCTGTCCCCTCTTAGCCAACCCTGGAAATCCCACAGTCTGAACACCATTGAGTCCTGCCCCCTTACCTGGTGGGTACTCTTTGGTCTCACTGACTTGTCAGATCCACTCTCCTGCCCTCCATGGGCTCATGTTCAGAAACTCATTCTCATATGCAGTGCCCAAGCTTCTCTTTATTTTTAAAATAGCTAAGTTTATGTTATTTTAGTAGCTTTCCTTCTTGTTTTTCTTAGCCCTGTGAACACATTCTGTTTTAACCATATAAAGTAGTATGGTTGCCATCAAGTTCACAGACTTGTATGTCTTCTTCCTGTTTCCTCCAAAGCCTTGGTGTTTGTTTGTAACTCACCACGCAGGGATGAGTTACATATCACCCACATATCACAGCTGCTTGGGGGCTGAACCTTTTTCATCAGATTATCATCAAGACCAGAAGGCCACCCCTTGATGATAAATTCTCTTGAGTTCAGGTCAACATTTCATGCTCCCCTGAAATAGAGCTAAGTATTTGATAAAACTCTCAACTTAGATCTTTATTTAATCCTATTACATTTTACTGTTTGAATAATGCCTATTCTCCGATTTTTAAACTAGTATTATTTAGCAATGCTCCAAAGTAAAAATACTGGTTTTTCCACTTAGTCTCAGAAATTTAAGTATATCTTTTCCATTGAGGTCATCTATATTCCATCTTTCTTTTGTGGTGTGGAGAAATGAATATTGATAAAACCACCATGTTAATGGACACTGCAGAGATTTTCATGCCTTTTCAGTGTAGTCACAGCTACTAAATATTATCAGCTTTAATTACAAGATTGACCCATTAGGTTGGATTTCTTTGAATAGTCTCTTCATAGACAGGCCTTACATATAACCAATTACCCTGACTGGTGAGCTTTTTCAGGTAAATAGAACCAAAGCTGACAACCTTTTTCCCCTTGAATAATGACTGGCTAAATTTGGCAGGTGCTGATTATATAAATGTGTTAACATTTTGTAAATCTGACGTGTGACAAACATCATTAAATTGCAGGGGATTTATTCCCGAAAGTATAATTTCGAGCAGCTGCCATTTTCTAGGCCGTGTTTGTTCCCGTATTCTGAAATGGTATATAATTTTAATCTGGCTGATTTGAAGTTTCCCTCTTCACAGAACTTAGAATCACCATCATGGAATTCTTATCCTTTGGTTATAAAACAAATTATGGAGTTAGTGTTCAGGACCACATTGCTATAAAGAAATCAGATATTATATTAATTTCCTATTACACTGTCATAAATTACTACCAATCTAGAAGGTTAATGCACATATATCATCTTATAGCTCTGGAGGTCAGAAATCTGGCAGGGCTGAAGTCAAGGTGTTGCCAGGGCTAAATTCCTTTCTGGAGGTTCAACTGTTAGTGTTGTTCACTGACTCAGTGGTGTCCAACTCTTTGTGACCCCATGGACTGCAGCCAGGCTCCTCTGTCCGTGAAACTCTCTCGGAATCAAACCCAGGTTTCTTGCATTGCAGGCAGGTTCTTTACTATCTGAGCCACCAGGGGAAGTTCCAGGGGAGGACCCGTTTGTTTGCCTTGAGTTCCTAGACGTTGCCCTCATTTCTTGGTCCGTGCCTCCCTCCTCCATCTTCAAATCCAGCAACTTTGCCTCTCTCTCTGCCTTTCTCCCTCCAGTTATCTCTACTACTTTTAAGGACCCTTGAGATTCCATTAGACCCACCCAGAGAATCCAGGATAATCTCCCTGTTTTAAGTTTGATTGGCACGCTTAATTCTCCTTTGCCGTGTAACCTAGCATAGTTACAGTTCTGGGGATAAGGACCTGGTTCTTAAAATGCTGATATTCTGCCTACCACAGATGTCCTGAGGAAACCTTTAGTACTCTTATTTAAAATTTTAAAAAAGTATAACTTAACCTAGACCTTAAATGTTCCACCCAAAACCAAAAAATGTGTCCCACACAAAAAAGTATGGGCCATTAGAAAAAAACTTTACCTGTGTTGCTGCCACTAATTTAAACATAATAAATTGCTTGATTGCTTCCAGAAATAAGACCCAAGCTTGAGATCACCTAGTCCTACCTTCTGCAGAAGCCCTCAGGTCCCCAAAGTGATTGAGCCGTGAGGTCCTGGACCCTCACTGTAATATCCTTGGGAGCCTGGTGCAGAAAGGGTCAGACCTTACAGAAGTCTTTTTGCTTCTCTTCTTTATGAGAAACGCTTCAGGTAGTAAGGGTTGTATTGTTATTCCTGTAGAATATGTATCATCTTCAAATGCAAAGGAAGCAATGACCACCTCTGTGACATTTTTAAACCATGAACCACTTTCACCGAGTCTTCAGCATGTCTCTCCAGTTTTCTTTGGCTTCTTGGTTCTCTGTGGAGGTGCCTGATGGTAGCCTGGGGGTTAATTATCCTGCACCCTGTAATTACCAGTAGTCCCCTCCCCAGTGGGTCATGTCAGCTTTCTGCATAACCCCCAAACCACTCCCCAAGGCCACCCTGCTGGACTTGCTTGACACCCCCAGTGCCTCCCAGGAGACAGTCTGGAGCTACTACCGGGGGTCCTGTGACACACCTCGTGATTTTTGCCCTCTCACCGTGGTTTTCCTGTTTGCTGCTCTTTATTTCATCTTCTCCTGGTTCCTTGTGTGTTCTCATCCTTCCCGGCTGCATTCTCGGCCCTAGCTTCCTGCCTCCCCCGTCTCCCTTAGCCCTTTCCCAGCTCTAGTGCTCTGTGCCACCTGCTCAGGAACAGAAACACAAAGCAAACAGGCGCCTGTGTTTCCAGAATTGTTGGCAAAAGTCTTTCACGTGGTTTTAGGATGTTTCTTAAGTTAGAATTCATCTCTGCCTTTGAACACTTTTGAAACCAGGGGCCTCACCACAGGTGCTAGTGGTGGGATTATCTCAGTTTGCAAAATGCCGCTTGTCTAGGACTTCACCGGTTTGTGTTTTAAAAGAGAGTCCACTATTTATTTTACACTTTACAAGATGACACTACAGTTGGCCATTTTGTGGTGTTTTAGAAGTTTTGGAAATTTTGAAAACCTTGGGGCTCCTTTTTTGCCAAGATGTTCATGGTCTTTTATGAAGCAACAGAGAGCCCATTTCTTGCCATCATTCACCCTTTATATTAATCAGTTTTCTTTAGCTGTTTCATTCAGTATAAGCTGAGTAGAAAATGTAGAGTAACTGCAAAGAGGCTATTAAAATACGTGGCATTTATGTTTATCCATAGACTAGACTTTCTCAATGCTTTTCAGTCAAATCCTACCGAGCAAGGTCGGGGGTAGGTACCATTTTTGAAAGGTAATTGTCAGTATTATTCATTTAGCACCAGCATTAAGATTCCTTATTTGGCAAAACAGTTAAAAGGGACTTATCAATAGCTGTAAATTTTAAGGAAGCCTATGGCAATTCTGTGAACTGGTGAGAATTCTTAAATCTGAAATTCTTTTAAACCTAATAAAGCTAGTCTTCCACTAACCCCAAGATGATTGCCCCCATTACAACATCTCAGACATTTGTCCTAGACTACAGAGCTTAAAGAAAATCACCTGCATGTCTCTTTTCATAGGACATATGGTGACGAACTAAAAAAATACACATTTTCTTCTGAATGTAACTTTGAGGTACCCATTGTTCATAAGTTAGGATCTGTGTTGAGAACTGCTTGATTTAAAACTTGATTTGAGTGTTAGCATTTTGTTCGTTTGTTTCCACCTGGACACAGCATGAGACAAATGTGCATTTATCAGAAGAGTAGGAAAACATTAGTCCTATCTAGTAATCCAGCCAGAATCTCCAAAATTTTTAAATATTGAGATGACCTGGAATAAACTTCAGGCTGCCTTTCTGTAGACAATGGTAGACGCTGTTTATAAAATAATCCCTCTTAAGATGAACTTTGTTGAATCCAGGGAACTTTTTGTTGAATCCAGCAGTTCATTTAACTTTGTCTATTTCGCAGTGTAGTTTGGGTAGTAAGATGAGTGGCGTGGCCTCATGACAGTTATCACAGAGTTTGGATATCAGGAGAGGACTAACTCATCTAGAATAACAAGACAAACAGGCTGCTCACCTCGCCCTCACCCAGCCCTGCCCTTGTGTGCAGAAGCAATAATCCCTGGGTGATAACTGAAAATGCTACGTTTATTCTTAAACAAGTTTTCCAATGACCACGAGCTTTCTCTTGGTGAGCCTTCATTTTCCTGAATCAGCAGTGCTCTCCCCATCATGGGACAAGACCCCAGAGACCCCGCCCCCTCCCCCATGAGTTGGAGGGCAAAGTCTCTACCCCAAATTCTTCCCTTGGCCCCATGGAGCCCTAGGATGTGCTTGTGGGGAGGCTGTGGGCACCGTGCCACTGTGTGCACAATTTAGGGGGTGGACTGTATGAAGATAGCTCAGAACTCTTGGTAGATTTAAGAATCTTGTGACCTGTAAAAGGCTAAGAGTTTGTGTTGCTGAAGTCTTAGGTCCTGTTCAAGACAGTTTTCCAAGGAAGACCTCACGAAAGCCAAATCTAAACTGGAGGCCCTTGAGATTGGATGGTGTGGAGTAGATTGAATGCCACCCCAAAGTCTGGGGTGGTGGGCTGTCAGGGAAGGGAACCCCCATTCCTTTGCCTCCTTCACCTAGTCAGTTCAACACCTTCACCCCCTCGTTGCCCACAGTTAGGCCTCCAGTCAGGTGCTGTAACACAGGGGTTGCACAAAGGTGACTCAGCCTGTATTGCGGAGTCCCAGGTAGAAACGCACGCAGGACTGTGTCCCGAAGGCTGGAAGGAGGGGGTCCTTTGATGCCAGCCCTCACAGTGCCTCTTCCTCTCCTGATGTTGCAGGACCTGCAGCGAGACATTGAGCAGCACAGCGCAGGGGTGGAGTCTGTGTTTAACATCTGTGACGTCCTCCTGCACGACTCGGATGCCTGCGCCAACGAGACCGAGTGCGACTCCATCCAGCAGACCACCAGGAGCCTGGACAGGCGCTGGAGGAACATCTGCGCCATGTCCATGGAGCGGCGGATGAAGTAAGGGCCGAGCCGCCCCCGGGTGATTTCAGTGTGGTCGGCCGACTCCACGTTCCCGTCTGACCTATGTAACAGTGACCGTCAGCTTCACTGAGGGACGTGCCGAGTGCTTCTGGGGAAGGTTCAGCAGGTGTGGCCAGTCCTTATTAAAGAAGTCATTCGAGGAGAACATGATCAGGCTCATGTCTCTCCCTGGCTCTGCTGTGTCTTGGGTGTAACCACGGGTTACACTGCACTGAAGTGTCCCAGCTCTGTGTGGTGGAAGACGCCTGTCTCCTGCTGGGTGACCACTGTGAAGCTGGGGTTCAGAGAGGCCTGGTGTTCCCAGAAGAAGGGTGTCCTGGCCACGAAGCGATGTCTCTGGTTATTTCCTGGAAGGGGCAGCAGGATCACCCCCGCCCCCCCACCCCCAGACATTTAGTGCCA
>SJYX01017312.1:12691-32242 GCA_006410675.1 Oreotragus oreotragus | reverse complement strand
CACCCCCACCCCACCGCCCCTTCCAGCCAGTGGTCCCGAGAAGCGGGGACTCGCAGGGCTCGGGGTTGGCTACAGGGTCTTCCCATGAGTGGCAGGCTTCCCCACCCCTAGTCGGGGCCACCCAGTCGTCATCGGCTGCTCCAGAGGCTTTGCAGGGCATTACTGATTTATGCCAGCCACCCGGCCGTGACCTTGAAAGGCTGTTCTCTGGTAGCATCGCAAGAATGAGTGAAGCTAGCAACTCGTGCCTTTCGTTTGGGGATGGACACTTGAGGCAGGTGACCTGGGGCCTGGAAGGGGCGTCCTGGCGAGTTGTGGCAGTGATGGCACCCCCCCCCCCACCGCCGCCCCGTGCTGCAGGCCTTCCAGCGGCAGATCCACGAGAGGCTGACACAGCTGGAGCTCATCAACAAGCAGTACCGGCGGCTGGCCCGCGAGAACCGTACCGACACGGCCAGCAAACTGAAGCAGATGGTGCATGAGGGCAACCAGCGGTGGGACAACCTCCAGAAGCGGGTCACGGCCATCCTGCGGAGACTCAGAGTAACCCCTCTCGTCACCGGGTCATTTGTGGATGCTGGGGGCTTGTGGGAAGCTGACACTTGAAATCAGTCAGGCTTGTAACAAAAGCAGCGGGTAGAAGGTGTCTCTTGAGGCCTAAGATGTCTTAGCATTCTTCCCGCCGAGCCTTCCCCTTTGCCTAAGCCCAGAGCTGCCATGAAAGCTGCCCCCCACCCCGAATTTTTTTTAAAGAAGTTATTTGCTTCAGAATAGGCTTGAAACTGTTTATGGGATTTGTGTTACCAAATACATTGCTTTTTTCAGCTTTTCTCACCCCCAAGGGTGACACCCACACTGCCCAGGATCTGGGGCACCCTCATCACTGGGTCTGGTGAAGGTGCCTTTTAATCTCAGAAGAGGCCCACTCTGCCCATCTGCCCCTGTGTCCTGTTGGCCCCTGCACTGTGAGGGGATGGACAGAGCCCCCTCTGTATTGGGGGTTGGGGACAGTGACTGTTCTCCCAATTGTAGAGCAACTGATGAACCTCAAATGTTGGGTTTGGCTCTAGAGTATAAACAGTCACCTTAGACTTCTGTAACTCCTAAGACATCATATGTCAGCCCTTTGTGAGTCCAGGTGTAAACTGATAGGACTGGTGTGGGTGGTGGCTGCAGGAAGTAATTTTAATCCTTGATTCTATTCTCAAGGCAGAGTGCTCTTAAAGCCATTCTAAGAAAAGGCAAATCTGGGTGTGTGTTTTATTTTAACCTTCTCAGGGAGAAGAAATTGGCTAGCTTTTCAGACACCCCCTTGTGTTAATTTCTTTATCTCCTGCTAATTTGACTGTGACCAGCCAAAACCTTCACTTGGCACAGTGTTTGTCTGAGAATCAGCTGCCTGTCTATGAAGTGGTAACCTGAGAGGCCTCCTGAATTGGAGGTGATAAATCTGGGTTTTCTTTCTTTGACGGAAGACACTCGGAATTGTATCAGTGAAGGCAGATGGGGCACTAGTCCAGATTCAACCCCGAGATGGGTACTTTTCCATCTTGAAGCTACTAAATCCTTGGCAAGCAAAAGTTCCCATAGAAAGCTAACAGGTAGAAACAGGCAAATGCCTGGCCTGGACTCAAAGGACAGACTAGGAAAATCACTGACGTAGACTAGAGAATTGTAGAATTCCCAATGCTGAAAAAACCTTAGAGATCATGGTCAACATTCCCACATCTCATTTACCAGCAGACATTGAGACTCAGAGAAGTTAGGGGGCTTGTGGTATCATAGCCAGGACCAGACCCCAAGCTCCTCACCCCACAGTGGCCCCCCTGCATGCTGAGTAGGCCTCTGGGGGTACCCCAGGCTCCCCTTCCCCTGTGCTGAAAGTGACCTTGCTGTCTGCCTGAACTCCTGTTCTGCCATCAACACAAATGTGACCTTCTCCCCCTTTTGTAGCATTTCACCAACCAAAGGGAGGAATTTGAGGGAACCAGGGAGAGCATCCTGGTGTGGCTCACGGAGATGGACCTACAGCTGACCAACGTGGAGCACTTCTCAGAGAGCGATGCTGACGACAAGATGCGCCAGCTGAACGTAAGGCCTGCTTCCCTGCCTCCCCCGCACAGAGCGCACCCTGTGGAGAGCCGGCCAAGTACAAACTCCACCTGACACCCTGAGAGCAGATTCCAGAGCTGCCAGAGCAGCCAGACCGCATCCACCTGTGTCCTGCCAGTTATCACGAGCAAGGATACCGTTCCTTACAGTCCAGGGGTCACTGGAACGAGGCCCTTCATTCTCTTTGTCATTTATAATCATCCAAGGGGAGAACACTCTTGAGGTTCCAAAGAGAACTTCCTTCATAAGATGCTGTTTCTCCAGCACTCAAGTCTGAGTACACCTGTGGGCTGTAGCAGGATGAAACTCTCCCTCAAGAGCGTGGGACGGACTGGGAGATTGGGGTTGACTTACATACACTGTTGACACTATGTATAAAACAGATAACTAATGAGATCCTACTGTCTAGCACAGGGAACTCGACTCAGTGCCCTGTGGCGACCTAACAGAAAGGAAACCAAAAAAAGAGGGGATATGTGTAAACACATAACCAATTCACTTTGCTGTGCAGTGGAAACTAACACAACATTGAAAAGCGACTGTACTCCAATAAAAATATAAATAAGTTCGTAAAAAAGAAACAGTAGGACCAGGAACAGATACTTCTGACACCCCAAAGCAGTAAATCTCCATTTGTGGCAGACCTTTAGAATTATTTTAATTGGAAAAGTCAGTGCCCAAAAGCGGGAAGAAAAACGCATGTATGATCATTTTAAATTCTTAACTCATTATAGTCACTTAGTTCAAAATTGATGGAGCTAGAGTTTGAAATCCTTTCTCCTTCGTCCTCTAAATAGGGTTTCCAGCAGGAAATTACGTTAAATACCAACAAGATTGATCAGCTCATCGTTTTTGGGGAGCAGCTCATTCAGAAGAGCGAGCCCCTGGACGCCGTGCTGATTGAGGACGAGCTGGAGGAGCTGCACCGCTACTGCCAGGAAGTGTTTGGCAGGGTCTCCCGGTTCCACCGGAGGCTCACCTCCCATGCGCCGGTAAGGGGACCGCTCCTCCCACAGGGGCCTTCTGGACCACCCAAAGCTGATATTTGCCTCCACTTTTTTAAGACTTATTTATTTGGCTGCACTGGGTCTGAGATGGGCACACAGGCTCTTTAGTTGCAGCATGTGGGATCTAGTTCCCTGACCCCAGGGATCGAGCCCCGGGCCCCCTGCAGTGAGAGCGTGGAGTCTTAGCCACTGGACCGCCATGGAGGTTCCTTGACTCCACCTTTAAAGACTGGGAAACTTACCACGTTATGGCTAACAGTAGTTTGGTTTTTGTTTTTTTAAAAAAACCTATGTTTTTGTTTTATTAAAGTGTAGTTGCTGTACAATATTATATGTCACAGGTATATGGTATAGTGATCCACAGTGTTTCAAAGTTATACTCCATTTACAGTTATTATAAAACATTGGCTGTATTCGCGTGTTGTGCAATGTGTCCTTGAAGCTAGTTTTTACCTAATGGTTTGTGCCTTGCACTCCCCCTACTCCGATGCTGCCGTCTGCACTACCCTCTCCTCACTGGTAACCTCAGTACTCTGTGTCTGCGAGTCCGCTTTCAGAAGCTGAGTTGAAAAATGTTCTTTCCGCTCTTACTAATATAGAACCATACTTACTGAGGAGCTGCTATTTCCCACTGGAAAGGAGGGCCCTCCTGCAAGTTCTTGCTCCTCTTACCTGCCTCCCACGGGTTCCTCAGCACAAAGCTTCTCTGCCCTGTGTCCGTACCCCCAGGATGTGATGACAACTGTCCTGGTTTTGCTTCTAGCAGTAACCTGATGTATCGGCCTTTTCCTGTATCTTAATATTTGTGCCTTTCTAGTGCTTTATTCTCCCCTTTGAGCACCAAAAGCACCAGCTTTCCAAAAAAAGTTGTGATGTTTCCCTGGAGAGAGGCGCCTCTGAGACGTTCAAGTGGAGTCAAGGCCATTATTTACAGTTCACTGCTTCTGCCAGAAGTTTCACTGGTGACCACTGACCAACACGATTGGCCACCTTTTCTATCTTTATGTCTCCAACTTCTTTAAAAATTACCCTCAATTCCTTCATTTTATAACATAACCATATTGAGTCATTTTTCTTAAAGTAATTGTAACATAGGGGAATAAAATTCTGCATTTGGAACCGTAAGATTGGGGGATAAGAAGAAAGAGCCTAGTCCATGATGTTGTGAATTTCCTTTTAGAACATGCTAATGGCCTTTAAAATTGTTTCTTAATTTTCTGATTCTTAGATGAACCTACCATTAGCCATCAGTGAAACTTTGTCCTCCATTTCCTTATCTTCTATATAAAGATATTTAACTTAGATGATCAAGTTTCCAATTTTCCAAGGAAAGAAGGTTTGAGTTTTGGAAACTATGGATTCTGGGTCCCACACTTGATACTCTAAATTGGAATGACCACAGACAGGGCCTGGGGACCTGATTCTTTTCAAAGTCTCCTCAGAAACACTGGTGGTGGCCATTCTCAGGAGCTGCTAGTTGGGCAGACTTAGCTGCTTACACTCCTCATTGTGGCAACAGGCTATGATTTGGTTAATTCTGAAAACTGGACGCTCCTGTTCTAGGGCTTGGAAGATGAAAAGGAGGCCTCTGAGAACGAGACAGACGTGGAAGACCCCAGAGAGATCCAAGACGACTCTTGGCGTAAAAGGGGAGCAAGTGAGGAGCCCTCATCCCCGCAGTCCCTTTGTCAACTGGTGCCCCCAGCGCTGGGGCCCGAGCGCTCTGGCTGTGAGACCCCTGTCAGCGTGGACTCCATCCCACTGGAGTGGGACCACACAGGCGACGTGGGGGGCTCCTCCTCTCATGAGGAAGACGAGGAGGGCCCGTACTACAGTGCACTGTCAGGTATGGACCCAGGCGGCCAAGTTCTTAGCGCCCGAGCCACACGCCCAGCTCTTGGTAGTCAGAGTGCAGCTGGTGGTTGACCAGACATCCTGTGGCTTCCTCTGTCTGTCCTGCCCGCCTCTGACGCTGAGAGCTGGCTCGTTCCTATTACTGATGGAATGAAAGGGAAAAGTAAATCCACACTGGGATGTGAAGGCTGTTTGATGATGGCTCTGGATATTGGAGGTTCATCAGTGGGCTTCTCAGCCGAGTTTTGCAGAGTCGTCAGGGCTTGTCTCTGTCCCTTCTGTGCAGTTCCTCTCCCCCGCCACTACTTTGGATGGTCAGGAGTTGGCTGGAAAAAAAAATCCTGTTTTTTAAAATCTTTTAAATAGATGAAGGATAGTTACTTTTCTCCTCCCAGGTGACAATGTTTCTACTGTTTTAATACTTGGACATTCGTCTACAGCGCCTGCAGTGAGGAAAATGACATTGTTCTTTTTCAGATATAGAAATCCTTGAAAATCCTGAGGCATATCTTAAAATGACCACAAAAACTTTGAAAGCGTCTTCTGGTAGGCCCCTGCCCATGCATGTGTCTCAACATGGCAGCGTCCTGTGGCACGCACTGCATCCTAAACCTCGCTCCCATGTCATGTCTGACCTCTGCCTTCTGTGGACACCATGCGCCTTGGTCCTTGCGTCATGGTGTATGCGCACTGCCATACTCACACGTAGCTTTGTGCTCCATGCAAAACCCTCCAGACCAGAGCAGTCTCCACACCACCCTTCTCCTCCCCCTCAGGCCCATGCAGAAGGGAGTTCTTCACGGTGCCTTTTTAAATTTTTCTCTCCATCTAACTCAAGTCCTTTGGCACGGGCCAAGCTTTCTTCAGGGTGGCTTGGTTTGGAACTACTACCTTGCTTACGGTGATTTCCTGGGAAGAGGGTGGGGAGAGGGGGGTAAGGGTACCGCTGCCTTTGCAACAGGAGAAGACACTTTCATCTCCCTGACTTTCAGCTCTGCTCTTCCTTCCCTGCCCCATCCCCACCTGCAGTGGTTGGCTAGAGCCATGAGCGTCCCTGGGGTCCTTGAATCTACCCTGATGTTCACTCTTCCTCTCACTCCTGAGAGATCTTCAGTTCTCTCGGCCCCCAGACCCAGCCTTGCTGCCAGCGCCCCTGCCACTAGGGCCCCCAGCTCCAAAAGGCCATTCATCTCACAGCAGATCATGTTTGTTGTGCTCCATCGTGAACCCACCTAGTGAAGACCCAGTGTCGCTCAGTTGCATGAGTCTCATTTCATCCCCTTCTGGGACATACTGACATTTGCAAACATGCATGCTTTGCAAGGAAAGCTGCAGAACTCATATTATACTATAACCTGATGCCATATTACCCATGACCTTTCTTTATGTAACTAAATATGAATCCTTTAGTTAGAGAGAAGGGACCGTCACTTGCCATTCTTTTGTTTCAGGCAAATCCATTTCTGAAGGCCCCTCGTGGCATGTTCCTGACAGCCCTTCCTGTCCCAAGCGTCGCTACAAACAAATGGGAGGTGACAGGAATGTTCAACCCATCCCCTCTGATTCCAGCACCCCTTATAAACCAGCCTATGTAAGTCTTGACCCCACTGAGAGTATAACCCACGTCCATGAGTTATAGTTAAAACTTTTAAAGAGAGAGATTTTGGTGTATACTGCATGTGCTCACCTGCCAGGCATATTTGGGGTTGGTGTTCCCATGGTGACATACTTCATGAGGACTCTGGCACAACTGACTAGACTTAGAGATGGGTGTCTGGCCAAACACCATCTTTGAGTGCTGACATATGATGACCGTGCTTGTTACTGTTGAGTCAGTCATCTGTGCAAACAGCAGAGAAGCAGAGTGGTGGCCTTCCTGAGCTGTTCCTGAGCTCCCAAACCTTTGATATATTCACCTTGACTATGGTAGGTCAGCTGGTAAAGAATCCGCCTGCAATGCGGGAGGCCTGGGTTCAATCCCAGGGTTGGGAAGATCCCCTGGAGGAGGGCATGGCAACCCACTCTAGTATTCTTGCCTTGACAGAGGAACCTGGCGGGCTAGTCCATGGGGTCACAAAGAGTTGAACACACCTGAGTGACTAAGCACAGCACATACATTCTAGTCAAAAAATTGTGACTTCCTATAGACAGAGGATGAGCTGGTTGGATGGCATCATTGACTCAGTGGACATTAGTCTGAGCAAACTCTGGGAGATAGTGAAGGACAGGGAAGCCTGGCGTGCTGCAGTCCATGGGGTCGAACACAACTGAGGGACTGAACAACAAATAGTAGATCTGGGTTTGATTCCCAGCCCTATGAGGAAATTGCTCTAGGGCTCTAAACACTTAAACTTACCTCTGTAAGCCTTCCTTACCTGAAGATAAACCTACCTTACATAAAGTCAGAAAAGGAAAACAAATATCATATAATATCGCATATATGTGGAATCTAGAAAAATGGTATAGACCTTATTTTCAAAGAAAAAATTGAAACACAGGCATAAGAGAACACAGATATGGACACCAAGGGGGAAAGAGGGAATGGGATGAATTGGGAGACTGAGCTTGCTTGACATACACACGCTAGCATGTATGTGTTAATCACTCCGTCGTGACCAACTCTTTGCAACCCCATGGACTGTAGCCCACCAGGTTCTTCTGCCCATGGGATTCTCCAGGCAAGAATACTGGAGTGGGTAGACATTTCCATCCACCTCCAGGGGATCTTCCCGATCCAGGGATCTAACCCAGGTCTTCTGCACTGCAGGCAGATTCTTTACCATCTGAGCCTCCAGGGAAGCCACTGTGTATAAAATAGATAAATAATGAGAACCTGCTGTGTAGCACAAGAAACTCTCCTCAGTGCTCCGTGGTGGTCTAAATGGGAAGGAAGTCCAAAAAAGTGGGGATATATGTATGCATACAGCTGATTCACTTTTCTGTGTAGCAGAAATTGAACATTGTAAGGAACTATACTCCAATAAAAATTCATTTAAAAACAAAAATCTCCCTTACATAATCGTTGCTAGGATCAATGTGTATGAAAATATAGATAAGGCCCTCAGAAGTGGTCACCAGCGCTATTATCACTACTGTATTCGGTTTGCTGTTCTTGTTCTGCCAGTGACTGTTTCTCCTTGGTTACGTGTTTCTCAGGCAGCGTAAGTCCTTGCCACGCTCTGGTTATGCAGCTGTTGGGGGCCAGCCAAGCCTAGGATTTAACGTTGGCCCAGATCACTCTCAGTACCAGCAAGTCGAAATTAAAACACCTCATACATTTTTAGTGTCGTCTCTTAGAGAACCCAAAAGTGACGTGAGCATCACTAGATTCGTCTCAAAGTCCCCTCTGCATGTAGGAGTGAATGTTGCTAGACAGCAGAGAAGATTCTGCCTAAACATGGTCAGAGCCTAGTCATTTGATAATGGGTTGTCCATACCCAACTCAGAAACTCTTCAGCAAGCAGTTAGCATTTTAACTCTGTCCCTTTGTGGTGCGCAGTAAGACCCGATGGCCCCAGGGAGAGACCCCCACACCTCATTTTTTGCTTTACATCCAGGGCATGTGGTGTGGCCTCTGCAGGTGACTATGCTTGTGTTCTTTCCTGCTCACTTTCAAAAGCTCAGCCCTCTTGGGATGTGTCTGCAGCCACAAATCTGAGGGGGTTTTGGCTTTTTTTTTTTTTTTTTTTTCATTCCACACAAATAGACCATATGGACACAATCCAAAACACATGACTTTTCTTAAAAAGATACGTTTATTTTGGGGAAGGCCTGAGGTAACAGCGCAATCAGCTCTGTGATAACAGAAGAGTCGGTGTGTGCACTGAAAGGTAAAGGTTTGTCACTAAGGGCCCTAGTTGGCAGATTTGTGCTCTGTTTCCGACTCCTGGTGATGATAATGCCAACCAGTTCTACAGAGTGACTGGGAGGGATAACGAAAATTTTGTAAAAAAAACTGTGCAAATGTAAAAGTGCTAACACAGTACAGTCTGCTAGGCTCAACAATTGTTTGGTCTTTTTGCATAGTTCAGTAGGGGAGCATTAGGAAGCCTCACATTAAATTAGGCCATTCTGTTCTCCACATTGACCTCTCACCTGCTTCCCCCTCCCTGGGCCTTTGATGAGACTTTATTTTTGCCATCAGTTCTGCTCCTTACAAATGCTGCCCATACACTTAAGTGCCTCTGTATTACCAACAAGTTACCCTTTGAAGGAAAGGGCTCCCATATCTTCATTTCTTACCTGTTAATATGAACCAAGACAGTCTTCAGACAGCCTTTAAAATTTATAGATGGTAATGTAAAAATTGTCTCATTCTAGGTAAAACTGCTGTTGTCTCCAGGGACTGAAGGTGGCAAGGAAGATCCAGGGATTCTGCCTGGCAGTGCACAGCAGGAAGACGAAGACCTGGCCGCCCTCACTGAGCAGCAGCCAGGTAGTTAGATCAGGCAGTTGTTCAGAGGCAGAGACTCTGTCTTGGGTTGGTTGGACAGTTACTCTAAGTCTCTGCTCAACAGAATATTAACTAGGAACTGACCAATTACCTGATGCACCAAATTTCTGACCTAGAGCAGCCAATGTTATTTTGGATCCAGCTGACTTTTATTTATGAACAAGTTCCTAGACTATTCACTTTACTTTCACAACTATTCTTTAAATATTGACAAAATGAGCCTCATATAATGAAGGGACTGTTTGCACCTGCATGACTTTGTATGTGAAGATCAGACATGAAGATGATGATCAAAGTGTGTGTCAGGTGTCTCCTTTTATCGTAAAAGTAATGACTCAACTAAGTCAGGTTCATAGCATTGGCCTGATCATTCATGGACAGGAGGACACAGCATCTTAAATACAGAATTCTTTAAATATTGACAAAATGAGCCTCATATAATGAAGGGACTGTTTGCACCTGCATGACTTTGTATGTGAAGATCAGACATGAAGATGATGATCAAAGTGTGTGTCAGGTGTCTCCTTTTATCGTAAAAGTAATGACTCAACTAAGTCAGGTTCATAGCATTGGCCTGATCATTCATGGACAGGAGGACACAGCATCTTAAATACAGCATGAACTTGAGTGTTGAACATGGGGCCACAGAGCATCTTGGCAACATGTTGGGCCTCCTAGCCACTCCGCACTTTGTCCCAGGCCCTGTGAGAGTACACTGGCACAGGCCTTGAACCAGAGTGGAGAAAACGTGCTGTTCCACACTCGGGGGGAGTGCTAGCCCCCAAACCCCAGGCCTCCTGCAAGGAGCATCGCCTCCGTGACCCTGAATTAGTTGGAAGCAGAGAAATCTGTTTGCGTTATTGTTTCTTTTTATTGGTCGCTTTTTTATTCCAGGTGCCTTTGACAGATGGGAACTGATCCANGGGGGAGTGCTAGCCCCCAAACCCCAGGCCTCCTGCAAGGAGCATCGCCTCCGTGACCCTGAATTAGTTGGAAGCAGAGAAATCTGTTTGCATTATTGTTTCTTTTTATTGGTCGCTTTTTTATTCCAGGTGCCTTTGACAGATGGGAACTGATCCAAGCACAAGAACTTCACAATAAGCTCAGAAAAAAACAAAACCTGCAGAAGCTGAACTCTGATATCAGCAACATCACCCCTTGGCTGGAAAAAACTGGAGCAGAGCTGGAGACATTAAAGCTGGCAGAACCTCCCTCTGATATGCAGGAAATGGAACTCCAAGTGAAGAAGCTGAAGGTGAGTGAGAGTGTGGCAGGGAAGAGGGCTTCAGAATGCACGGGCAAACACTGGCTGTGTGCACGAGCACATCACATCTGCTAGCTGTGTCTGGGGTGGCGTGCACGCAGCGTGTGCTCAATAGTCTCTCCTGTTTCACTTCTGTAACCACCAAGGAGACGGATGAAGATTTATATTTTAATTCAGAGGAGCATCTCCAAAGGATCCCAAAGCCCAGAGCAGTGGTGGGGAGGTGCAGCTCCGATCTGACNAGAGTTTTGGAAACTATGGATTCTGGGTCCCACACTTGATACTCTAAATTGGAATAACCACAGACAGGGCCTGGGGACCTGATTCTTTTCAAAGTCTCCTCAGAAACACTGGTGGTGGCCATTCTCAGGAGCTGCTAGTTGGGCAGACTTAGCTGCTTACACTCCTCATTGTGGCAACAGGCTATGATTTGGTTAATTCTGAAAACTGGACGCTCCTGTTCTAGGGCTTGGAAGATGAAAAGGAGGCCTCTGAGAATGAGACAGACGTGGAAGACCCCAGAGAGATCCAAGACGACTCTTGGCGTAAAAGGGGAGCAAGTGAGGAGCCCTCATCCCCGCAGTCCCTTTGTCAACTGGTGCCCCCAGCGCTGGGGCCCGAGCGCTCTGGCTGTGAGACCCCTGTCAGCGTGGACTCCATCCCACTGGAGTGGGACCACACAGGCGACGTGGGGGGCTCCTCCTCTCATGAGGAAGACGAGGAGGGCCCGTACTACAGTGCACTGTCAGGTATGGACCCAGGCGGCCAAGTTCTTAGCGCCCGAGCCACACGCCCAGCTCTTGGTAGTCAGAGTGCAGCTGGTGGTTGACCAGACATCCTGTGGCTTCCTCTGTCTGTCCTGCCCGCCTCTGACGCTGAGAGCTGGCTCGTTCCTATTACTGATGGAATGAAAGGGAAAAGTAAATCCACACTGGGATGTGAAGGCTGTTTGATGATGGCTCTGGATATTGGAGGTTCATCAGTGGGCTTCTCAGCCGAGTTTTGCAGAGTCGTCAGGGCTTGTCTCTGTCCCTTCTGTGCAGTTCCTCTCCCCCGCCACTACTTTGGATGGTCAGGAGTTGGCTGGAAAAAAAAATCCTGTTTTTTAAAATCTTTTAAATAGATGAAGGATAGTTACTTTTCTCCTCCCAGGTGACAATGTTTCTACTGTTTTAATACTTGGACATTCGTCTACAGCGCCTGCAGTGAGGAAAATGACATTGTTCTTTTTCAGATATAGAAATCCTTGAAAATCCTGAGGCATATCTTAAAATGACCACAAAAACTTTGAAAGCGTCTTCTGGTAGGCCCCTGCCCATGCATGTGTCTCAACATGGCAGCGTCCTGTGGCACGCACTGCATCCTAAACCTCGCTCCCATGTCATGTCTGACCTCTGCCTTCTGTGGACACCATGCGCCTTGGTCCTTGCGTCATGGTGTATGCGCACTGCCATACTCACACGTAGCTTTGTGCTCCATGCAAAACCCTCCAGACCAGAGCAGTCTCCACACCACCCTTCTCCTCCCCCTCAGGCCCATGCAGAAGGGAGTTCTTCACGGTGCCTTTTTAAATTTTTCTCTCCATCTAACTCAAGTCCTTTGGCACGGGCCAAGCTTTCTTCAGGGTGGCTTGGTTTGGAACTACTACCTTGCTTACGGTGATTTCCTGGGAAGAGGGTGGGGAGAGGGGGGTAAGGGTACCGCTGCCTTTGCAACAGGAGAAGACACTTTCATCTCCCTGACTTTCAGCTCTGCTCTTCCTTCCCTGCCCCATCCCCACCTGCAGTGGTTGGCTAGAGCCATGAGCGTCCCTGGGGTCCTTGAATCTACCCTGATGTTCACTCTTCCTCTCACTCCTGAGAGATCTTCAGTTCTCTCGGCCCCCAGACCCAGCCTTGCTGCCAGCGCCCCTGCCACTAGGGCCCCCAGCTCCAAAAGGCCATTCATCTCACAGCAGATCATGTTTGTTGTGCTCCATCGTGAACCCACCTAGTGAAGACCCAGTGTCGCTCAGTTGCATGAGTCTCATTTCATCCCCTTCTGGGACATACTGACATTTGCAAACATGCATGCTTTGCAAGGAAAGCTGCAGAACTCATATTATACTATAACCTGATGCCATATTACCCATGACCTTTCTTTATGTAACTAAATATGAATCCTTTGGTTGGAGAGAATGGACCATCACTTGCCATTCTTTTGTTTCAGGCAAATCCATTTCTGAAGGCCCCTCGTGGCATGTTCCTGACAGCCCTTCCTGTCCCAAGCATCGCTACAAACAAATGGGAGGTGACAGGAATGTTCAACCCATCCCCTCTGATTCCAGCACCCCTTATAAACCAGCCTATGTAAGTCTTGACCCCACTGAGAGTATAACCCACGTCCATGAGTTATAGTTAAAACTTTTAAAGAGAGAGATTTTGGTGTATACTGCATGTGCTCACCTGCCAGGCATATTTGGGGTTGGTGTTCCCATGGTGACATACTTCATGAGGACTCTGGCACAACTGACTAGACTTAGAGATGGGTGTCTGGCCAAACACCATCTTTGAGTGCTGACATATGATGACCGTGCTTGTTACTGTTGAGTCAGTCATCTGTGCAAACAGCAGAGAAGCAGAGTGGTGGCCTTCCTGAGCTGTTCCTGAGCTCCCAAACCTTTGATATATTCACCTTGACTATGGTAGGTCAGCTGGTAAAGAATCCGCCTGCAACGCAGGAGACCCTGTTCGATTCCTGGGTTGGGAAGATCCCCCGGAGAAGGGATAGGCTCCCCACTCCAGTATCACTGGGCTTCCCTGGTGGCTCAGTTGAGAAAGAATCCGCCTGCAATGCGGGAGGCCTGGGTTCAATCCCAGGGTTGGGAAGATCCCCTGGAGGAGGGCATGGCAACCCACTCTAGTATTCTTGCCTTGACAGAGGAACCTGGCGGGCTAGTCCATGGGGTCACAAAGAGTTGAACACAACTGAGTGACTAAGCACAGCACATACATTCTAGTCAAAAAATTGTGACTTCCTATAGACAGAGGATGAGCTGGTTGGATGGCATCATTGACTCAGTGGACATTAGTCTGAGCAAACTCTGGGAGATAGTGAAGGACAAGGAAGCCTGGCGTGCTGCAGTCCATGGGGTCGAACACAACTGAGGGACTGAACAACAAATAGTAGATCTGGGTTTGATTCCCAGCCCTATGAGGGAATTGCTCTAGGGCTCTGAACATTTAAACTTACCTCTGTAAGCCTTCCTTACCTGAAGATAAACCTACCTTACATAAAGTCAGAAAAGGAAAACAAATATCATATAATATCACATACATGTGGAATCTAGAAAAATGGTATAGATCTTATTTTCAAAGAAAAAATAGAAACACAGGCATAAGAGAACACAGATATGGACATCAAGGGGGAAAGAGGGAATGGGATGAATTGGGAGACTGAGCTTGCTTGACATACACACACTAGCATGTATGTGTTAATCGCTCCGTCGTGTCCAACTCTTTGCAACCCCATGGACTGTAGCCCACCAGGTCCTTCTGCCCATGGGATTCTCCAGGCAAGAATACTGCAGTGGGTAGCCATTTCCATCCACCTGCAGGGGATCTTCCCAACCCAGGGATCCAACCAGGTCTCCTGCACTGCAGGCAGATTCTTTACCATCTGAGCCTCCAGGGAAGCCACTGTGTATGAAATAGATAAATAATGAGAACCTGCTGTGTAGCACAAGAAACTCTCCTCAGTGCTCTGTGGTGGTCTAAATGGGAAGGAAGTCCAAAAAAGAGGGGATGTATGTATGCATACAGCTGATTCACTCTTTTATGTAGCAGAAATTGAACATTGTAAGGAACTATACTCCAATAAAAATTCATTTAAAAACAAAAATCTCCCTTACATAATCGTTGCTAGGATCAATGTGTATGAAAATATAGATAAGGCCCTCAGAAGTGGCCACCAGTGCTATTATCACTACTGTATTCGGTTTGCTGTTCTTGTTCTGCCAGTGACTGTTTCTCTTTGGTTACGTGTTCCTCAGGCAGCGTAAGTCCTTGCCACGCTCTGGTTATGCAGCTGTTGGGGGCCAGCCAAGCCTAGGATTTAACGTTGGCCCAGATCACTCTCAGTACCAGCAAGTCGAAATTAAAACGCCTCATACATTTTTAGTGTCGTCTCTTAGAGAACCCAAAAGTGACGTGAGCATCGCTAGATTCGTCTCAAAGTCCCCTCTGCATGTAGGAGTGAATGTTGCTAGACAGCAGAGAAGATTCTGCCTAAACATGGTCAGAGCCTAGTCATTTGATAATGGGTTGTCCATACCCAACTCAGAAACTCTTCAGCAAGCAGTTAGCATTTTAACTCTGTCCCTTTGTGGTGTGCAGTAAGACCTGCTGGCCCCAGGGAGAGACCCCCACACCTCACTTTTTGCTTTACATCCAGGACATGTGGTGTGTGGCCTCTGCAGGTGACTATGCTTGTGTTCTTTCCTGCTCACTTTAAAAAGCTCAACCCTTTTGGGATGTGTCTGCAGCCACAAATCTGAGGGGGTTTTGGCTTTTTTTTTTTTTTTTTTTCTTTTTATTCCACACAAATAGACCATATGGACACAATCCAAAACACATGACTTTTCTTAAAAAGATACGTTTATTTTGGGGAAGGCCTGAGGTAACAGCGCAATCAGCTCTGTGATAACAGAAGAGTCGGTGTGTGCACTGAAAGGTAAAGGTTTGTCATGAAGGGCCCTAGTTGGCAAATTTGTGCTCTGTTTCCGACTCCTGATGATGATAATGCCAACCAGTTCTACAGAGTGACTGGGAGGGATAACGAAAATTTTGTAAAAAAAAAACAAAACTGCAAATGTAAAAGTGCTAACACAGTACTGTCTGGTAGGCTCAACAATTGTTTGCTCTTTTTGCACAGTTCAGTAGGGGAGCATTAGGAAGCCTCACATTAAATCAGGCCATTCTGTTCCAGATGATAATGCCAACCAGTTCTACAGAGTGACTGGGAGGGATAACGAAAATTTTGTAAAAAAAAAACAAAACTGCAAATGTAAAAGTGCTAACACAGTACTGTCTGGTAGGCTCAACAATTGTTTGCTCTTTTTGCACAGTTCAGTAGGGGAGCATTAGGAAGCCTCACATTAAATCAGGCCATTCTGTTCTCCACATTGACCTCTCACCTGCTTCCCCCTCCCTGGGCCTTTGATGAGACTTTATTTTTGCCATCAGTTCTGCTCCTTACAAATGCTGCCCATACACTTAAGTGCCTCTGTATTACCAACAAGTTACCCTTTGAAGGAAAGGGCTCCCATATCTTCATTTCTTACCTGTTAATATGAACCAAGACAGTCTTCAGACAGCCTTTAAAATTTATAGATGGTAATGTAAAAATTGTCTCATTCTAGGTAAAACTGCTGTTGTCTCCAGGGACTGAAGGTGGCAAGGAAGATCCAGGGATTCTGCCTGGCAGTGCACAGCAGGAAGACGAAGACCTGGCCGCCCTCACTGGGCAGCAGCCAGGTAGTTAGATCAGGCAGTTGTTCAGAGGCAGAGACTCTGTCTTGGGTTGGTTGGACAGTTACTCTAAGTCTCTGCTCAACAGAACATTAACTAGGAACTGACCAATTACCTGATTCACCAAACTTCTGACCTAGAGCAGCCAATGTTATTTTGGATCCAGCTGACTTTTATTTATGAACAAGTTCCTAGACTATTCACTTTACTTTCACAACTGTTCTTTAAATATTGACAAAATGAGCCTCATTTAATGAAGGGACTGTTTGCACCTGCATGACTTTGTATGTGAAGATCAGACCTGAAGATGATGATCAAAGTGTGTGTCAGGTGTCTCCTTTTATCGTAAAAGTAATGACTCAACTAAGTCAAGTTCATAGCATTGGCCTGATCATTCATGGACAGGAGGACACAGCATCTTAAATACAGCATGAACTGGAGTGTTGAACATGGGGCCACAGAGCATCTTGGCAACATGTTGGGCCTCCTAGCCACTCCACACTTTGTCCCAGGCCCTGTGAGAGTACACTGGCACAGGCCTTGAACCAGAGTGGAGGAAACGTGCTGTTCCACACTCAGGGGGAGTGCTAGCCCCCAAACCCCAGGCCTCCTGCAAGGAGCATCGCCTCCGTGACCCTGAATTAGTTGGAAGCAGAGAAATCTGTTTGCATTATTGTTTCTTTTTATTGGTCGCTTTTTTATTCCAGGTGCCTTTGACAGATGGGAACTGATCCAAGCACAAGAACTTCACAATAAGCTCAGAAAAAAACAAAACCTGCAGAAGCTGAACTCTGATATCAGCAACATCACCCCTTGGCTGGAAAAAACTGGAGCAGAGCTGGAGACATTAAAGCTGGCAGAACCTCCCTCTGATATGCAGGAAATGGAACTCCAAGTGAAGAAGCTGAAGGTGAGTGAGAGTGTGGCAGGGAAGAGGGCTTCAGAATGCACGGGCAAACACTGGCTGTGTGCACGAGCACATCACATCTGCTAGCTGTGTCTGGGGTGGCGTGCACGCAGCGTGTGCTCAATAGTCTCTCCTGTTTCACTTCTGTAACCACCAAGGAGACGGATGAAGATTTATATTTTAATTCAGAGGAGCATCTCCAAAGGATCCCAAAGCCCAGAGCAGTGGTGGGGAGGTGCAGCTCCGATCTGACTGCAGAGGGACCCCTAGACTCTTATGGAGGCACCAGTGGCCATGGGCAGGCAGCTTAGAAATACCTTTCCAAACTATGTGCAGGCAGCACTGGGGGTGGTGTTGAGGGTGGGGAGGAGGACAGCTTACCCACTGACAAATTCTGTACCCTGATCCGTAACTCAGTTACGGCGGAGCTGGCACCCACACAGTCAGCCCTGGCCCCACCAGAACTAGCCCTAGGAGAGGGGTGGTTTGAGCCCTCCACTTTGGGGGTGCTCTGCACATGAGCCTGGTCTAAGAGGACCCAGGATAGGAGTTTTGGGGTATCCAGGCAGTCTTCACATTTGTACTATTGTTTTACTTTGTGCCTTGATATATCAGGGGTTACCATTCATTCTAAGAAGTAACACTTTTGTGATACCTAAGAGGCAAATGCTGGATAGCTTCATGTGTTTTACCTGGAAGACTTTTAATCTGATCCAGATAGAGGTCAGGGGGTCCATTCATGCCTCCAGTATAGCTGGTCCACCAGGAAACAGGCCACCGCCCTGGGCCTGGCCAGCTGGCCGGCCAAGTTGTGACCTTGTATGGCAGCTCCCTCACCTGATGCCTCTCAGCCAGTCACAGGCCACGCTGCTCTGGTATCCAGGGCCAAAGCTTGGAGGACTGTCTGGAAGATCTGTTCCCCACAGAGGTTCAAAATGAACCCTAAATCGATCACTGTTTTCAGAGTGCCTGACCCAGCCTTTTCCCTCTGCGGCAGGAGATACTGAAAGCCTTTGACACCTACAAGGCCTTGGTGGTCTCTGTCAACGTGAACAGCAAAGAATTTCTGCAGAGCGAGAGCGCCGAGCCCAAAGAACTCCAAGAGAGAGTCGGCCAGCTGACTCTGCGCTGGAACACGGCCCTGGGCGCGGTGGAGAGCTGGAGAGAGGGTTTGCGACAGTCGCTCATGCAGTGCCAGGTACGCCGACTCAGCACCCAGCCAGTGCCCAAGGCCTCGTCCGGGGCACAGCCAGGCCCACGTGGGCGGGAGAAGAGGTATTTTTATCACCGTCAGGCGGCTCTGGCACAGCCAAATACGGCTTGTGCTTAAGAAGCATGTGCTTTACCATTTGTCTCCCAAGAGGCCCACCCGCTGTCTTCTCAGATACCTAATGCTCACCCTGCGTTTCCCACTCTGCCACCCAGGCCCACCCATAGTATATGGGTTCCAGCAAGCCTTCCAGTAGGTTGGAAATGTCACACCAGCACTGCACCGTGTCTGTCCTTTTGCCAAGAAGGCTGAATGGCAGAGTGATTGAGAGATCTGGCCCTGGAACAGGGAGCGGCGCAACCCAGCTCTGTAGCTTTAGTAGCTGTGTGACTGTGGGGAAAGCACTGAACCTTCTAGACCTCGGTTTTTTCATCTGAAAAATGGGGATAATTCCAGTGCCTGCCTCACAGGGTATTTTCTACAGCTCCACATGTGTAACCTTGGCCCAGCACCTGACACACAGTAAATGGCCAGCCCGGGTTAGCTCTGGCCCCATCTCAGAGAACAGGAGCCCACGTGCAGCCCTGTCCCTGGGCCATAGTCTGTTCAGTTGAGGGGTCTCCCTTGATCACTGAATCAGCACATTCATTGCGTAATTTGTGTGGGGCGTGCTGACACCCACCTTCCAGCTAACACTTTGCACTTGGCAGAGTTCAGCATGCCTCCTGGGACATGCCAAGTACTTTCCTGTCCTGCTTCTCCTCCTCTGGGGGAGCCCTGGCATCTAGTTTAAATCTGGCCCTTTTAGCCTCTGAGTATAACCCAGAAGTGATGTTGATGGATTATCAATAGCAAGTTGCTTCCCAGCACACCTGCCTTCACAGACTGAGAAAGGGTAGTGCTCTGATGTCTGTTGTTTTTAAGGACTTTCACCAGCTGAGCCAAAGCCTGCTGCTGTGGTTAGCGAGTGCTGAGAGCCGGCGGCAGAAGGCTCATGTCACTGACCCGGAGGCAGACCCCCAGGTTCTCCTGGCGTGTCAGGAAGAACTCATGGTAAGTTCCCTCCTAAGGGACCCTGCGCTACCACTGGCCTGTGTGGGACCTCAGTACCTAGTGGCCTCACCTGGCATTTCTGGAAACAGTGTCCACTGGTGTTCTGCCCTCATGTTCTGGGTTGGCATCCCTCTGCTGAAGTGGGATGAGCGCAGGGGTGAAGCGCTGTGGTCCAGAGCAGGAA
>SJYX01017310.1:0-15056 GCA_006410675.1 Oreotragus oreotragus | reverse complement strand
TGGCATCACCAACTCAATGGACATGAGTTTGAGTAAACTCTGGGAATTGGTGATGGACAGGGAGGCCTGATGTGCTGTAGTCCATGTGGTCTCAAAGAGTAGGACGCGACTGAGCGACTGAACTCAACTCACTCACACAGGAGAGTCCACTGCACAGCAGCTGAGAGCACATCACACAACCTCCCTGTGTCGCAACTCCTGGGGACAACACCAGCCACCTTAGAGAACTCCTGCAAGGCTGAAACATTACCCTGTGAAAATACTGCTACTTGACCTTAAGTCACTACCAAATTACAATGCTCTCAACTGTAAAGCATCAATAACTATCCTACTTACCAGGATAATGTAAAGTAAGAAAATAAACTTGATTTTTTTATTTCAAAGCTCTGTACAAAGACTATGCCACTATCTTGCTAGGAGGGTAATTCCAAGTGTGATAGAAAGAGGCACACAAAGGATAAGAAGTACACGCGTCAACTTCTGCCTAAGCAGCAGCCCTCTCAGTGACTTCACCGGGCCAGCACACTATCTCCCTCTCCCCCGCTGTGTGGATTGTGGGTAGCTGAGTGTGGGCCACTGAAAGTTCCCAGCTGAACCCTTTTCTGGGGAAGGTCCCTCTTTGACCGCTAGTTCAGAAATGCCTGGAAGAGGATGCTCTTTCTCCAAGAGCANCTTCACCGGGCCAGCACACTATCTCCCTCTCCCCCGCTGTGTGGATTGTGGGTAGCTGAGTGTGGGCCACTGAAAGTTCCCAGCTGAACCCTTTTCTGGGGAAGGTCCCTCTTTGACCGCTAGTTCAGAAATGCCTGGAAGAGGATGCTCTTTCTCCAAGAGCAGCCTGCAGCCCCTGACTAACGAAAATGTTGGTGACTGTGGATCCATCCTTCGGGGCTCTCCAGAGACCAGGCTGAGGCTAGACCTTGGATAACAGCATCTTTTCTCAGGTTCTTCTCTAGCTCTCCTGCTCCCCTCGCTTCCTTCTATCTTCTTCTGACAGCAATTCCTCGAAAAACCATTATCCAGGCTTTGCATTTAAAGAACCTAATCCAGAGACCACTAATAACTTCCAGGACTGACTTGTCTGGCATGGCAGTGTGTTAGCAATGTTACCAGGATGGCCCAGGCTTTCCTTAAGACCCACAGCACAACGGAGAGCACTCCCCAAGTCCAGCCAAGGCTGGTGGCTACTGGAAACAAGGCAGAAGCCAAGGTCTGGGCAGAGCACGTGGTACTACAGCTGAGGTGGGGTAAACCCTACCTAGAGCATCCTCGGAAAGGGAGACAGGCTGCTCCAAGTCCTGCAAGTGAAGGGGCCTTCTGTCCCCTGGAGAACATGAGCCCTACCCCACTCCTCTGTGTAAAACATCCCTCTAATCTAGTCTGTTCACAGGAGTCAAATCTCTCAGAAATGCTTCACCCACCCCAAAAGCATCTGAATGACATCAAGGTTCACGAACCTATGTGGCCCAGAACAGCTGGGGACCATAGTGGGCACTCAGTGACCTGTGACTGAATAAGTCACTTGCACACACACTAATGGACAGAGCAGTGGGGACGCGCTCTCTGCCCTCTTTCCAGTCTCAACCCTCTGAATTCCCACAGAACTGAACACAGGACATGCGCGTGCCGCAAATGCCCCTGTGTGGTTTTGGGCACGTGTCTACAGGTTGCCTCCTCAAGGGAACAGGGACCCCTGACTTCCTTGCAAGACAACCCTGGAGCCCTGATTGTATGTCTAGCACCAAAATTAGTGCCGAGGTTATAAAAACTGAGTTAGACACAGTTCCTGTCCCCGTGTTAATCACATAGGACTATGCACTTAAGAGATGGTTCTGAAAGAATTTGTTGAATTAAATTCACTGTGGGCTGGAAAGAGCTGGATGAGGATTCTGGGAGGAAGTGGTCTCTGAGTGGGATGCCGAAATGGCAGGATGTAGACAGAAAGAAGGAAAAAGGTATGTTGGGGGAGGGGAAGGTGCACAAAGTGATAGAGACAAGACTTGCAAACAAGAAAAACCAAGCACTGCCATAGACAAATGTATAATAACCTAAGTAAATGATATCAGCAACTGGGGACAATGAACTTGCCAGGGTGGTGGACTTTTCTTTCATCCCACACCCCCAGGGGCCTGGGACAAAGTAAATGCTCCCTATTGTTTGGATTCTAGATGTTGATTTCTTAAGCTTAGACTTCTCACATAGGAATTTCTGGAAAGTCAAAGATGCCCATATCCATCTTCTGAAACCAGGAAACACTTTTGAGCATCAGGTAATCCATCTCCCATGGCCACGTCACAGAACAACCTGAGGGATGAACTGGTAAAAGTACTCAAGCCTTCCCATGAATGGCCCCATAAAGCATGGACACTGAACTCAAGGTAACAGCTGGGAGAGAAAAGTGAGCATTTCATTTTTGAATTGGCAATTAGCCATGCTTAGGAGGTATTTGCTTAGAGGAAGACTCTCTTACAAAGGGGTCCTATGATCACAGACCACTAGCAGTGACCAGCCCTCCTGCGGGCAACTAACCAACTGTTGTGAGTTTCAAACAACTAAGTCTCAGAATAGTAGGTGGCAGCAACAGCTCTCTCAGGTTTCCACTCTGTCCCTAATCCTCTCATCCTTTCAGCCAGCTTCCACTGTGATGGACGCAGGTCCAAATTCCTGAGCCGGGCATTCAGGATGGTCCAGGGTTTGACCTTGCATCCACCCTTTCAGGCCAACCTCCTGGTATGTGCCAGTCACCGGCCTTCCCTCTATTTTGCAGACCCTTCTGCTTCTTCCACACCTCCTCACCTTGGCTGCTCGGCAGGACACCCCTTTGCACAAATCACTCGTTAACAGAGTAAGTCTGGTTAAAGGCCATCTCTTGTGTGAAGCTTTCCAAGTCTCTCTTGATGATCAGAATGAACTGCTCCTTCTGCTGGGCAGTTATTTTATTTCTTTGTGCTTCACTTCCTTCGACTAAAGAAAATGGGAAGAATGATCTGTATTCTGTCACTTCAGAGCTTTTGAAAGGTTCAAATGAGGTTCTATACGTGGTTCTAACCTTTAAAATCTTAAAGAGCCGAAGGATGAATAAAAATGTGCACAGAACTTCATGTTTTCGTTGTTTACTATGTTCAATGCAGCCTCATTTTTAGTTGGCTCATATGACATGTTTGCTGCATACTAATAGNGGGCAACCTGTGAACTGACTGCCCCAGACTCAGACGGCCGGCCCTGCCGTGCTCACTTGTGTACAGGGCCTGGCCATGTCAGAATCATGCAGCCTGAGCCTCACCACTCAGGATGCAGTGAGATAAGCAGGACCTGTTCATGGAGCGTCATGGCAGATCTAAATCTTGCAGTTTTATGAAAGGTTGGAGGATGAATGTTTTCATTTCTAATGCATGAGCATCTCCCCTGCAGAAGAGACCTACCTGCACAGTTTTCTAGTTGGCTCATCCCATCCTGCTTTTAAACCACAGAGGAGACGCTGAAGGGAGAGGCATTTATGCATACTTGCAGGTGCAAAGGCATATCGTGTTTCTGGATGCTGGGGTTAGGTCTCTGTGTGTGCGTGTGCTGCTTTTAATTCACTTGGATTAGTTTTATGACTACAGGAATCAAATTCTGGAAGTAGTTTAACTTTTGGAATTTGCTTTTGCATTTGTTTTGGTGCTAGTGGGACTCCATTCCCTCATGCCTCTTTGTCTGCATTTTCCTAGATATTTGGTGGGATATTGGAAGAGGTTGCATTAGGAGCTTCTAGCTGCATAACCTTGTTTTAACTTGACTACACATTTGACAGGTTCAAAGCTCCAGTTTAACATCTGTTCCCAGGTGTACTGCATCAGTCTAATAAACCTATTCATCCCTCTGACTCATCACCATCCACTTTTGAGGGTTAGTAGTGTTTGGACCGTGGCAAACCTTCCCAGAGAAGGAACCATATGACGCACTGCCGGGGTCCTGAACTATCTAGCATCACCAGATATCATTTTATGGGGTCATTGAAACTGGTGGAACGAGAATGCTGCTGTCCTTGGATGACTTTGCCTGACACATGTTCTAAAGATGCACATTAGCATTAAAGTCAAGAGCTAAGGAAAGAGCATTGGGTAATGGAGAGTCCACTTTAAACTTGGGTTAACCTCTCTGTTTTGTAGTGAAATTTCCCAGTGTTTGGTTTTGTTTTAGTTCCACATTCTGTTAGCTGAAGACTCTGACTTGGAACCCATACCAGTGACCATTTCCCACTTTTTCCTTGATTGCCTTTGACAGTAAAAGTGGCAAGTGAGTTTAGCACGAGGATGAAAATTTCCAGGTGGCAACGCTGCTGCAGAATTCAGGTGTTGCTCTAACATGTTTTGTATTCGCTGTAATTTTTTCTTAACTCTCTTGTGAGTTTGATAGAATCAGTTTGTATGTTTGATCGCTTCTGCCTATGCGGGGATGTTTCAAAATAAGCATACTTGTTGATTTAAGTACGTGTTCAGGACTTCACTGGTGGTCCAGTGACTGAGACCTTGCCTTCCAGTGCAGGGGGTTTGGGTTCAATCCTTGGTCAGGGAGCTAAGAGCCTACATGCCTTGTGGCCGAAAAAAAACCAAACCATAAAACAGAAGCAATATCGTAACAAATTCAAAAAAGACTAAAACTGGTCCACTTAAAAAAGGTAAAACACATGTATACAGGCATGTATAGACAAGAACTTACACAGCCTTGTTCTAGCTACAACTCTTTGTACAGAAATAAGCTAGTCTAATGATGGACAGGGAGGCCTGGCGTGCTGCAATTCATGAGGTCGCAAAGAGTTGGACACGACGGAGCGACTGAACTGAATGATTACCAGGAAGAGACTCTGATGCTCAGGTTTTGATTATGCTGTAAATATTAACTTTTACAGCAGTTCTAATAGTAAGATGCTTTTGAATAATGAATGCGACTCAGCCTGTGCAGAATCCTGGCCAGCTTAGAGTATCGTGTGTATGGTCCATGTTTATACACGTCTTCTGCCTCAGTTCTGTTTTTGAGAAATGCAGTAGCTAAAGCTTTGGTAATTCTGATTCTCTGTCGTCTTTGCTAGTTCTTAACTCATGGTGTCTTACGTTTCTGTGTTGTTGGAGTTTTTTGGTTTGGTTTGGCTTTTTGAGTTTTCACTGTGAGTTCATAATCCTTAGATTCTATCTGTAGGAATTTTCTGCCATCAGAGTTGTGGGTGGATTTCCCAAGAGAGGAACTGCCTTTGCTTCTCCCAGATGAATGGAGTCCTCTCCAACCCTCAGAATCCCTGGAAACTCAGCTCTCAACTTGAGGTGTTTTGGAGCTCAAGTTATTTCTGCCACAAATTTGTATAAAGCCTGATTTGTGGTTCTCAATTCTTGGAGGTACAGGAATCTCCTCTCTTCACTTGGCACCAAGATTTGGGGCAGGCAATTGTCTTTGTGCTTCTGAAGTATCAGTTTACTTCTATCAAACACTGAGCCGTGTGGTCCTCTGCTTTGTCCCCAAAGGTGTCCGTTTTGGGAGGTTTTTGTTTTGTTTTCCTGCCTCTAGCACTGCTGTGAGACTGTGAAAACAAAAGCGGAAGTCCACCCAGACCAGCAATTGCGCCCAAGACAGAACCCACTTCTAGTTTCTTCCTGTGTTTGTGTGTGCGCTCAGTCGCTTTATCGAGTCCAAATCTTGGCAGCCCATGGAATTTTCCAGGCAAGAATACTGGAGTGGAGTGTCATTTCCTATTCCAGGAGATCTTTCTGACTCAGGGACTGAACCGGCGGCCCTTGAGTCTCCTGCTGTCACTTACTCTTCGGCTTCCAATATGCCTTACTAACCAATCAGGTCGTACCTAGCTATCTATGTTTTAATGCTTTCCCCAGTATTTTTAGGTTTCAGTGTGAAAATCACTCAGAGCAATGACTTGGACAAGCCGCTGGAAACTGATAAAGTTCTCAGTTATTTCTTAATACTGCTTTGAACCTTTCTCAGTTTCACCGGTGTATTTGCCGCTGCAGGACCTGACGTCCGTTTTATAGAATCTTGTCAGACAGGCATCCAGACCCCACTTTAACATTCATTGCTCACCGCTTGTTTAGAATCCCATTCCGTTCAGACAAGTCTGATTCCACGAAACTAAATTCTAGCTCTCTTTATTTCTCCCGTTGCTTAATATTCTGCTCCTTGAAGCAGGACAAGGTAAATCTCCCTTTTGCATGTGGCATGATCTGAGATCTCCATCCCCAAACATCAGGATTGTTGATATCTCTACTTGGTATCTAGTTTGTCAGCTCCTCAGGCACTGCGTATTGAGAACTGTATCAGATAGTCTCAGCGTGGCCTGATCATGTCATAGTGTGTGGCCTCCCCAGCCACTCTCTGTGGCTTTCTGTAGTAGCTCTATCACCAGGTTCATTCCGATTCACTGAGCTGATGATCAGTTCTTCCCTCCCCACTCTCTCTTCCTCGTGCTCCTCATCCTGATCTTTTTCATGCAAACTGTTTTCAGCCGGATCTTATTTATCCTGAAAGACTGGATAATGTGCACTTTTAAAAGATAATTCCTTTCAGAATGGGCATATTAAATAAACCCTGATATTATTTTATTTACCTTAAGAATAATTTCCTTGAATGGAAAATAATCTAGGAAACAAAAATTCCTCAGTTGTTGGTTTAAAACCCTAGCACACTGACTTGATATGTTGCCAGTCAATTCTGTCTGTAGAAGTGATTCACTTAAAATTAATAACTAAATCTATTGAATCAATAATTTGCTTCTTGCAGTTACAGTGACTCTTAAAAGATACAGAGGGGTTTCATTTACTATCTTTAATTTAAAGGAAGAGATTAAAGTTCTTAAAATTTCATTTTATCCAATGTTTGATGTCAATTATTATTTTATAGTGACTGCATTAATTAATTAGATTTCCTGCTGATTTTGGCCTTCTAGTACATAATATAACAAAAAATCTATTAGTTATAATTTAGGTTCTCATCATAAATATTTTTAGAACACTGTTCCAGCAAGGGTGGTAGCCGTTAAAGATGTTCCAGTTTTTAATCCATCTCTACAGTTATTTTGCTCTTCTCAAAATAAAACCTTGATCCATCTTTTTCCTGTTGTGATTTCCCGACTTTTGACTGTGAGGCTTGTTAGTTTTGTGTAGATTGACCGTGGTTAAATGTCTGACAAGATACGTTCTAAATTTCAGACAATCAATTTGGTGTCTAATTAATCAGTTATTAAGATGATTCATGAAACTAATTATACAGGAACATGCAGCATGTGTCTGAAAGCCAACCATGGCAGTTTCAGTGCCTGTGAACATGTTTGACAAAGATGTTAACCAGGAGGATTTGTGGGTTAAAGTTATTTTAAGGAAATAACTTTGCTAGGAAAGGATTTGTTCAGTGAACTAGGAAGAGAAAATCCTTGCCTAGAGATGAGAGATTAGAAAGGTAACTATTTAGGAAGGTAGCTGAAAGCTTCCTTCCAAGTGATTAAAGCAACTCAAGCAATAAATTAAGCGTGCTTCATTGTTAATGGTGAAAAATGTTTTTTCGTTGATTTTGGTTGGAAGCATGAATTAACTCTAAATCCTATCACCTATTTTTTGAAGAGGACTTTTTATGCTATCATGTGTTAGTGATCTGGGGATTTTATCTTAAAGTAGAAAATCCTCTTAATAAAAGGGCTAAAATAATGAACACTTGGAAACATTATTAAACCACAAGTGATAGTTACTGCTCACCTTGGTCTGTGTAGTTTCAGAATTGCACAACAGTTGCCTTAATCAGTTTTAGATAATCTAGAAAAGAAGCAATATTCATATGCTCTTTCTTTGGAATTGAGAATAGGGAAATAGTTTTCAAGAAGAGAGTACCTTAGAATATCTGCCATTTTAGACTTCTTGATCACCTTATGGGAAAAAGCCTGATGTAGGTCTCACTCCTACGTGACAGGTGAGAACTGACTTTTTAAAGAGCAAACAGGAATGTAGCAATGCCCTCTTTGGTTAAGCATGCTCTAGACTTTTAGTTTTAAACCTGCCCTTGTTATACTAATAACATATTTGTAGAGTCCTTTCCTGTTTCTCTTCTCACTTGATTTCCACAAGAGCCCTGAGAGGCAGAATAAGCATTACATTTATCCTGTGTGTACATACACACCCGTGCACACGTGACTGTATTGCAGCTCCTTTTAACAAATGAAGAAACCAAGATTCAGCCAAGTGAAAGACTTAAATAGCTCTACAGAGTTTGTAGATTGGAGCCCAGGTCTTCTGAGTTCAGTGCTCTGTAGATGCTGCCACCGCGCCCCCGCTGTGCCCCCCCACCCAAACTCTGTACGTACCCCCCAACTCTGTACGTACCTGGGGAGAGAGACTACCCTGGTTAGCACCTGTGATCTGGGAAGCCCTATAGAAGAGCAGATGGAGCACAGAGCTCCGGCTGAGTCACGCTGGGCCCCTGAGGAAATGGGTGACGTTGAGCAAGTCCCCAATCCACGTTTCTTTGTCTGTCATCAACTCTTGGTCCCATTTCTTAATAGAGATGACAAGGAGGATGGATCATGTGGAATAGACAATGCAAGAACTAATCCACCAGGAGCAGAACAAAGTGTGGTTTAGAGATGAAGACCTAGATTCAGACTGTAGTCCCAGGGCTGGGGAACCGTCAGTGGCAGCAAGTCTCCTGACCCCTCTGAATGGCCAGTTTCTTATCCTTACCTTTGGGTCAGATCGTGAAGGCTTTATATAAGCTATGATAATGATTTGGAAAATTATTTCAAGGGCCGTGAGATGCCACAAAAGTAGTTTAGACAGGGATGTGACGTGATCAGATTTGCATTTTGCATTTTAGAAATGTCATTCTAGGTGCTGTGCAGAGGGCAAGACTCAAATTGGGGAGGTCTGTTAGAGTAATTCAGCAGTGAAATAATGGAGAGAAGTGAATAGGTCACAGAGATGTAAAGGAGGTGAAATTGACCAGCTCAGTAATTGTCCAGATATGTTAGGGTAAGGGGGAGATTGGAGACAAGGATGGTGCTGAAGTCTGGACAGGGTTGTTATTGGTATTGGCAAGAAGAATTTCATTGGCATTATGGGAGTGGGTGCCACATTTTAGAGAACTGATGAGTGAGGGGTTAATGAAGTCTTAGAGAGAATGCAAGAACATTACTCTTTATGGTTGGCCTTCAAGATGTTAATATAGAGTGATAAGCAGATGGAGATGAGGGTCAAGATAAAGTTTTTAAGACAGGCAAGTCCTAAGCGTGTGTTTGAATGCCAACTTAAGGCAGTCAAGGAGAAAGGAAGAAGCTACAGATTGGGGCATGCCGGGCAAATTTTCATTATTGATCTTTGTGGTTGGGCTTCCTATGGATGATCTCTCTGAACATGTGTAGTAGCATCATTTATACTATGCATCTGTCCTATGAAATTCTTCTCTAGATTATAACATATCCTACTTGCTAGATGGTTTTGTAGTTCTTTTCTCTGTTTTAAGCTCTCTTTATTTTTTGGTCATGCCATGCAGCTTGTGGGATCTTAGTTCCCCAACCAGGGATCAAGCCTCAGCCCTGACAGTCAAAGTGTGGCGTCCTAACCCCTGGACTGCAAGAAGACTACTGAAGTCCCTGTAGTTATTTTTCTTAAAACCGTGTATTTATAGCTTAAGTTTTTTTAAGTAAGGTAAAACGTGTGCCTATCCTATACCAGCAGGAAGAATCTCTCTATTCCAGGACAGAGTAGGACACAGGGACGGGATGGTAAGAAGTCTTCCATCCCACAGCACAGTGAGCCATTTCTGGGCACAAGATTTGGGTTGTGGGATGTGTACAGTCAGGGGTATCTCAGAGTGTCTGGTGAAGCTGAGTAGTCAACCTTTTTTTTAGGGAGGAAATACTGATATTTGGAGTTAAAGGGTTGCTGGAGAACTGCTTGTAGAGAGTCTAGAGGCCTCTTTGGAGAAGAAAGACTAAGTCCATCCTTTGCCCCTTGACACTCAAGGTCACAGAAGTATGTCAGGATGTGATGGTGACCACAGCCTGTCGTCAGGGTCCACTTGGGTAGTGATCATGGTCCCTAATCATTATGGGGAGGAATGTATCTGGCTAGAGGAAAGGCCCCTGGTCTTTTTGGAAGTGTTTACTAAGAGCAGGAAAATAGTACCTTATTGAAAATTGGGGATCAAGTGAATGCCCACATGCTGAATAGTAAGATCTTCTGTCGTCTTCCTTCTCTTGGTTCCTAAAACAGTGGAAGTGAGACCAGTAACATCAGCCAGGAAATCTGAAGATTCTTCTCCGAGGAAATCCACCAGACCTAGAGAAAAAGACCTACCAGCTGCCAAGTTTGAGAATTCTGTCCCCTTCAGCAAAACAGATGAGACTCTTGATTACTCAGAGCTGGGCCTATAAGAAGGAAAGAACTAATAACTAAGTATTTGGTAACCAGAGGCTAAAGCATCTTTCAGTGATACGAAGATCAAGGTGAAGGTAGAACAGTGAGGAGGAAAAGAAAAAAACACTTGGGAATCAGTCAACTCAGGAGTCCAACCCCTAACTAATGTGAGTTCCAGAAAACAGTAGTGGGGAGAAAACTACAAAGAAATGATTCAGGAAAAAGCGTGTGCCTCCAGATTAAATGGGCCCAGCACACACAGACAAACCTCGTTCTTCCATTCCACTTGGATTTGTTGAGCAACCGCTCTATGACAGAAGTATGGAAGAAAAGAAATATATTCATTGTGTGTGTGTGTATATATATATGAAGTCTATAAATATTTATACTCATATACTATAGACCCAGCTGTGGATATTAGGTAGTTGTAACCATGACAACAGTGAATAAAAAATTATATTAGCAAGATGAATGAGGGAAATCTGGCTGAGAAAGTTAAAGGCTCATCTTGCCAAATAGGAAGTCAAAACTAACATATAACTGAAAACCGAGAGAGAGTACCTCAGTAGGTCATGTCACACTGAACCAACTTGCCAAGAACGTCTGTGGAATTTTCACCCTGGTGTGACTTGAGACAGGATGGAAAGCAGTCTTTCAACCCTTTGCTGATGACTGTGATGACCGGATTTTGTCTCTGGGGTAGGTGGGGCGGCCTTATCGCAGTGAGATTCCTCAAGGAGCTATGTAAGCTTCTTAGGGCAGGCTTGTTTAACACACCCTTTCTAAGGAATACTCTTGGGTTACAAGGACTGCATCAGTGCATTCATCTCATTCTGACAAGCCCTGATCTCTGTGAGTTTCTTTTCTCCTATTTGAGAAGGAACATATTATGGGAAATACATAGGCTCTGGAATTGGACTGCCTGGTCCCACATCCTGGTTCTTTGTGACCTTAGGCAAGTGAAGTCACACCTAAGTTTCCCCATCTATAAAACAGTGATAATAATACTGCCTCCTTCCTAAAGTGATTGTGAAGAGTAAATCAGTTAATATATTAAACAGGTAAAATCTTTCAAATAATGTATGGCACATAGCATACAGTTGTACGTTAGTTTATATTAATAGTTTTTTATCTAGTTAACTTTTTAATTTTCTTCTATTACACTGTTGTCTTCTTTATTCAGTTCACAAAAATGGATCAGTAATTTAGAAGCAATTCATTGAAAAATGAAAGGAGTGACAGAAATAGGAATGAAATACCACAGTTCAGAATAACATCATAAACATCAATAGCAACCAGAAACCCAGTGTAATTATAGAATGTGAGTCTTGATGGGCAGAGACTAGTAAATCTGCCGGGCTGATAGTTTTACTCAAATGACAGAAAAAGAAAAATTGTGAACAGAAAGGAGCACAATGACTGTCTGAAAATTGAATTTTACTTGGCAGGTCATTTTTTTGTCCACAGTCTCCAGTGCTTTCTCTGTTATGAAACTTTGTCAAATAGTGACATGAAACCCTCAACACTTTTGAGTCATTTTCAGGCAAAGTACAGTGGCCTTTCCTAGTAAGCCAGTTGTGTCTTCCCAGATCAAGTATACAGTAATGTTTTCCAGGATGAAATTGATGAATGTTGTCGCTAAGGGTCCACAATAGAATACCTCAGAGGCATGGTTCAGAATTCCATTCGTCATAGCCAAGGCAGATTTGCCGAGAAGTCTGCAACATCAACCTCGAAGCTGATGGCAAATTTACTTGAGAAAGAGGGATAAGCTTTTGGCGAAATCACTATATCAACTGCTGCTGTTGCCTGTCACATAACGTCAGTGGTACGGGAAAGTCATCTTGTGTGTATGGGTGAATATTTTACTTTATAGTTTGTTGAAATCACTGATATGCAGGGTACAAGTCAGTCCTTAGCATATATCTGATAACCCATATCAGGGAGAAGGGTTCAGGACTTTTCAGAGAGTTTTTAGATGCTTATTCTGTGAGCTCTGATGTCAGTCAGGGGTCCCTTAACATTCCTAATGGCAGAGCACCAGCTGAGTAGGCAGCTGGGAAGATGTAGCTATGTGGATGCTGGCCCTCATTTCCCTTTTCCACCAAAAGAGTGATGAAAGCTTTGTCATTGAATGTGTCTTTCCCACTGGGCTCTACAAAGAAACATTCAGCAATATCTCAGCTTTTTTATGTTGAATTTTGCTAGCTGTTGCTAGCTTATCTTTTATGAGATAAGATATGAAATAAAGTCTTTGTTCATAATCCTATTGTGAGCAAACACCATTTCCATGACTTCATTTGGATGAGATGGCATATCATACAAGTATTTTTTCTTTTCTAATTTAGTCTCTCTCTTCCTGATCAATGACAGATATAAGATACTGACAATTTTAGAAATTGGATGATGGCCTTGACAATTTGATCAGCAGGAATTTGACTCTTTAATATCATATGCTGATTTTCATCAAAAAGGCAAGGAAAACTTGTGGTTCAGTCAGACAGAAGTCATGTCCGACCCTTTACGACCATCTTGGACTGCAGCACTCCAGTCTTCCCTGTCCTCTGTTATCTCTCAGAATTTGCTCAAATTCATGTCCTTTGAGTCAGTGATGTTCTCTAACTTCTCATCCTCTGCTGTCCCCTTCTCTGCTCAGTCTTTCCAGCTCAGTCTTTCCCAGCATCAAGGTCTTTTCCAGTGAGCTGACTCTTCACATCAGGTGGCCAAAGTATGGAGCTTCATCATCAGTCCTTCCAATGAATATTCCGGGTTGATTTCCTTTAGGATTGAACGGTTTGATCTCCTTAGGATCCAAGAGACTCTCAATTTGAAAGCATCAATTCTTTGGTGGTCAGCCTACTTTATGGTCCAACTCTGATATCTATACATGAATACTAGAAAAACCATAGCTTTGACTATATAGATCTTTTCCTTTCAAAGAGCAAGCATCTTTTAATTTCATAGTTGCAGTCACCATCTGCAGTGGTTTTGGAGCCCAAGAAAATAAAGTCTGTCACTGTTTCCACTTTTTCCCCTTCTATTTGCCATGAAGTGATAGGACTGGATGCCATGATTTAGTTTTTTGAATGTTGAGTTTTAAGCCAACTTTTTTCACTCTCCTCTTTCACGCTCGTAAACAGGCTCTTTAGTTCCTCTTCACTTTCTGCCATTAGGGTGGTGTCATCTGCATATATGAGATTGTTGATATGTGTAGCCCATTAATTATTTAAAGTCAACTACTACTCTTCCACTAAGACATCACTTCTAGGGCTGGTTGCTCCAGTCCTTGGAACTCTTTCTGTCTGCTTCCCCTTACCTTCTGTGTTTTAGCCTTTCTGTGTCTTTGCATGTGAATGTTCTTCAGGACAGTTGTGGTCCACCTGCATTGTTCAGAATAGTTTCTGTGTTATGTTTACTGAGGAAGGTCAACTGCATGCAAGGAAATGTGGGCTTGGCATGGTCTTGTTATTTAACCCATAGGACTTTGCAAGTAGGCTTGATTATCAACAGCAGACTGATAAGAAACAGACCAGATGTTCAGTAAGTCACTCAAGGTAACTTCCCCAGGAAGTAGCAAAGATGCATGTCCTGTTTCTTTTTATTATTTCATTGCACCATTAACTTACATTACACAACCTCTCTCACACTTACCGCCTCAGCCACATGCCACCTTGTCAATTAAAGAAGTACTACTTCCTTTCTGAAAACATTTAAGCTATATATAAATGTTTGAATCTTTCCCCTCCCCAGGAATGCTGCTGGTAGTGTGAAATGTGATTGCCTTTTTACATTGTTGATCTACTGCTTAACTTTAGTACCTAAATATGACTATGTACCTGTTCCATTATAAGGACTGAACAAGACAATGTATATAAAGGACATATAGAATAGTGTCTGGAATATAGTAAGAGCTCAAGTGTTGCTCTTATATAGACAAAGACACAAATACAAGCAAATTCTTATATATGGAAATAAACATATATAACATATGTACAGTCAACTAATGTTTGACGAGAAAGTCAAGAGTACTTAACTGAGAAAAGATAAATGGTTTGGGAAAAATGGATAACCACATGCAGGAATAAAAGAGAAAACCTAGACTCAATCATACCCATAAAACTTATCTCAAAGTAGATTAAAGACTTAAACATAAGACCTGAAACCATAAAACTCCTAGGAGAAGACATAAGGGAAAAATTGGCAAAAATTTTTGAAAATGATACCAAAAGCACAAGCAATAAGAGTAAATGCATGGGACTATATAAAACTAAAAAGTCTGTACAAGGCAAGAGAAACAGTCAACAGAATGAAGAGACAGTCTACAAAATGGGGGAGAATGTTTGCAAACCATGTATCAGAGAAGGGGTTAATCTCCAAAATATATAAGGAATTCATACAACTCAAAGGCAGGAAGACTAATACCCCAATTAATAGATAGCCAGAGGACCTGAATGGACATTTTTCCAAAGACATACACTTGGCCAATGGGTACATGAAAAGATGGTCAACATCACGAATCATCAGGGAAATGCAAGTCACAACCACAATGAGATATTACTTCACATCTGTTTGAATGACTGTCATCAAAAAAACAAGAGGTAACCAGTTTTCATTCCAATTCCAAAGAAAGGCAATGCCAAAGAATGCTCAAACTACCACACAATTGCACTC
>SJYX01017309.1:148434-189548 GCA_006410675.1 Oreotragus oreotragus | reverse complement strand
GGGGCTCCAAAATCACTGCAGATGGTGATTGCAGCCATGAAATTAAGATACTTACTCCTTGGAAGGAAAGTTATGATCACCCTAGATAGCATATTAAAAAGCAGAGATATTATTTTGCCAACAAAGGTCCATCTAGTCAAGGCTATGGTTTTTCCTGTGGTCATGTATGGATGTGAAAGTTGGACTATGAAGAAAGCTGAGTGCCAAAGAATTGATGGTTTTGAACTGTGGTGTTGGAGAAGACTCTTGAGAGTCCCTTGGACGACAAGGAGATCCAACCAGTCCATTCTGAAGGAGATCAGTCCTAGGTGTTCTTTGGAAGGACTGATGCTAAAGCTGAAACTCCAATACTTTGGACACCTCATGCGAAGAGTTGACTTTTGGAAAGGACTCTGATGCTGGGAGGGATTAGAGGCAGGATGAGAAGGGGACGACAGAGGACAAGATGGCTGGATGGCATCACTGACTCGAGGGACATGAGTTTGTGTGAATTCCGGGAGATGGTCATGGACAGGGAGGCATGGTGTGCTGAGACTCATGGGGTAGCAAAGAGTTGGACATACCTGAGTGACTGAATTGAACTGAACTGAACTGCACTAATGCTGCCTCTATCTGTAATCCTAAATTCTGTTTGGTTTGGCCTGATTTTATTTCTCACTCTTGTAACTGTAGGTTTTATCTCTCAGCAAAATCTTATTACAGAATTTTTGTGTCTAAATTTATGGGAAACTGTGTTAAAACAGTAAATGTGAAACACATGTATTTAAAAAATTTACTTAATGATCAGGTGAACTTAGAGGTTGGATTAATGAATTGGAATTTATATCTTTAATAATTTCAATGAGATCTCTTTTATTATATGAAAGGGTTTTTGTTGTTGTTGTTGTTGTTAGTAAGTTGTTTTAATTTATAATGAATGAATGGGTTGTTTCACTCTGAATATCTTTTGATAACTCTTTCTGGTAGACATCAGATATGGTGGGGCTTCCCAGGTAGCTCAGATGGTAAAGGATTAGCCCACAGTTAAGGAGACCTAGGTTTGATCCCAGATAGGGAAGATTCCCTGGAGAAGGGAATGGCTACCCAGTCCAGTATTCTTCCCAGGAGAATTCCATGGACAGAGGAGCCTTGTGGCTATAGTCTATGGGGTTGTAAAGAGTTGGACATGACTGAGAAACTAACACACACATTTGAGACAAGGTAACTCAGCCTACTTATTTTGTAATTGCAGCTATATTAAAGTATGGTATAGTTTTTCTTGTTCAAAAAATCAAAGAATCATAATTTCTTTAGTTATTTCTCAGAGTTTTACTGATAACAAAATTGATAATAAAACATTCTTCAGTTCGGTTGCTCAGTCATGTCCAACACTTTGCAACCCCACAGATTTCATATTGCCAGGCTTCCCTGTCCATCAACAAAACATTCTTAAAAACTTTAATTTTTACCATCTGTAATTCTTAAGCTCATTAACTTTTTGTCACATCACTAATCGTAATTTATCACTAATTTTATATTTCGTTATCTTTGTTGTCAATTCAGTAGAGGTAATGAAGATAATGGTGACCTCCTTCAAAAGGTCCCATGCATGCACTGCTACACTCTGTAGCAGTGCCCCCAACCCTGAAGCAGTCCAACACTGACCCACACCTCTGCTGGAGACTAATGGATACGAAAATTTGGGTCAGTCTCTTGTGGGGTCACTGCTCCTCTCTCCTGGGTCCTAGTGTGCACAAGGTTCTGTTTGTGCCCTCCAAGTGTCCATTTCCCAGTCCTGTGTAAGTTCTGGCAACTCTGTGGTGGGGTTAATGGCAACCACCTCCAGAAGGGCTTATGCTATACCCAAGCCTGCTGCACCCAGAGCCCCTGCCCCTGTGGCAGGCCACTGCTGACCCGTCCCTCCACAGAAGACACTCAAACACAGTTCTGTCTCAGTCTCTGTGGGGCCTCTGGGTCCCGGTGCACACAAGGTTTGTTTGAGCCCTCTAAGCATCTCTGGCAGGTATGGGGTTTGATTCCAAACATAAGTTTGCCCCTCCTACCATCTTTCTGGGGCTTCTCCTTTGCCCTTGGATGTGGGATATCTCCTCAAATTTGCTCCAATGCCACACAGCCACCGGTCCTTGGAAGAAAAGTTATGACCAACCTAGACAGCATGTTCAGGGAAGGCAATGGCACCCCACCCCAGTACTCTTGCCTGGAAAATCCCATGGACGGAGGAGCCTGGTGGGCTGCAGTCCATGGGGTCGCTAACAGTCGGACAGACTGAGCGACTTCACTTTCACTTTTCTCTTTCATGCATTGGAGAAGGAAATTTCAACCCACTCTATTATTCTTGCCTGGAGAATCCCAGGGATGGTGGAGCCTGGTGGGCTGCCCTCTATGGGGTCACACAGAGTCGGACACGACTGAAGTGACTTAGCAGCAGCTTAGCAGCAGCAGACAGCATGTTAAAAAGCAGAGACATTGCTTTGCCAACAAAAGTCAGTCTAGTCAAAGCTATGGTTTTTCTGGTAGTTATGTATCAATGTGAGAGTTGTACTCTAAAGAAATGTTCATTGCAGCACTGTTTATAATAGCCAGGACATGGAAGCAACCTAGATGTCCATCAGCAGATGAATGGATAAGAAAGCTGTGGTACATATACACAATGGAGTACTACTCAGCCATTAAAAAGAATGCATTTGAATCAGTTCTAATGAGGTGGGTGAAACTGGAGCCAATTACACAGAGTGAAGTAAGCCAGAAAGAAAAACACCAATACAGTATACTAACACATATATATGGAATTTAGAAAGATGGTAACAATAATCCTGTATATGAGATAGCAAAAGAGGCACAGATGTATAGAACAGACTTTTGGACTCTGTGGGAGAGGGAGAGGGTGGGATGAATTGGGAGAATGGCATTGAAACATGTATAATATCATGTAAGAAACGAATCTCCAGTCTAGGTTCGATGCAGGATACAGGATGCTTGGGGCTGGTGCACTGAGATGACCCAGAGAGAAGGTATGGGGAGGGAGGTGGAAGGGGGGTTCAGGATTGGGAACTCATGTACACCTGTGGCGTATTCATTTTGATGTATGGCAAGCCAATACAGTATTGTAAAGTAAAATAAAGTAAAAAAAAAAAAAAAANCTACTACTCAGCCATTAAAAAGAATGCATTTGAATCAGTTCTAATGAGGTGGGTGAAACTGGAGCCAATTACACAGAGTGAAGTAAGCCAGAAAGAAAAACACCAATACAGTATACTAACACATATATATGGAATTTAGAAAGATGGTAACAATAATCCTGTATATGAGATAGCAAAAGAGGCACAGATGTATAGAACAGACTTTTGGACTCTGTGGGAGAGGGAGAGGGTGGGATGAATTGGGAGAATGGCATTGAAACATGTATAATATCATGTAAGAAACGAATCTCCAGTCTAGGTTCGATGCAGGATACAGGATGCTTGGGGCTGGTGCACTGAGATGACCCAGAGAGAAGGTATGGGGAGGGAGGTGGAAGGGGGGTTCAGGATTGGGAACTCATGTACACCTGTGGCGTATTCATTTTGATGTATGGCAAGCCAATACAGTATTGTAAAGTAAAATAAAGTAAAAAAAAAAAAAAAACCAAAGGGAAAGAGAGAGAGAGAAATAAAATAAAATAAAAACAGAAATTGCTAAAAAAAAAAAAAAGAAAAAAAAGAAAGAAAGAAAGAAAGCTGAGTACTGAAGAATTGATGCTTTTGTACTCTGGTGTTGGAGAAGACTCTTGAGAGTCCCTTGGACTGCAAGGAGATCCAACTAGTACATCCTAAAGGAAATCAGTCCTGAATATTCATTGGAAGGATTGATGCTAAAGTTGAAACTCCAATACTTTGGTCATCTTATGTGAAGAACTGACTCATTTGAAAAGATCCTGATCCTGGGAAAGATTTAAGGCAGGAGGAGAAGGGGATGACAGAGGATGAGATGGTTGAATGGCATCACTGACTCAAACAACTAGTACATCCTAAAGGAAATCAGTCCTGAATATTCATTGGAAGGATTGATGCTAAAGTTGAAACTCCAATACTTTGGTCATCTTATGTGAAGAACTGACTCATTTGAAAAGATCCTGATCCTGGGAAAGATTTAAGGCAGGAGGAGAAGGGGATGACAGAGGATGAGATGGTTGAATGGCATCACTGACTCAACAGACATGAGTTTGAGTAAGCTCTGGGAGTTGGTGATGGACAGGGAGGCTTGGTGTATTGCAGTCCATAGGGTCCCAAAGAGTTGGACATGACTGAATGACTAAACTGAACTTGTCAATGTAGCCCTTCCCAAACTCCTCCTTGGAATTTTCTTGCAAGACTCCTTGTGGGACTCCCTCTTCACTTTGGATGGAAGCTGCTTATTATATCACCCTGCACCCCATCCACCACCAGGTAACATGTACATGACATAGTCAGAATATCTTAGATATGACAATAAATATTTCCTTGAGATTTACATAAGGATACTGACAGAGGAAATATACTCTTCCATATGCTAAAACTAGTAAAAGAATAAAGTCAGAGGAGAACACACAGAGTCAAAATATGCTCAATATTTTAGCATTGTAATTCAAGACATAGGATATAATTTGTACCTAAAGTCAACGCCTCTCCACTCCTCTTCCTCAAAGACAGATATATTCTCTAGTTGGAATTGGGCTTCTCATTGTTGAAGAAAACAAATATCCTAATCTAGTCTTCTATCTGTAATCATGCCAACACTTATATTTTATAATTTATTGGATGATTTATTAATGTTTTCAAGTGCTAGACTGATGCTAGAAGGAAAAGTTAAAATAAATACTATCAAAATGTCTGTTATTAAAAATTTCAACTATCACATTGTTGTACAGCTTCTCATATAATTTGATATTAATATTCCTTGAAAATGTGGGTGATATATAATAGTTAGTTATAAATATAGAATGCTTCACAATTAATATAAAGATAGTGAAGAATACTGCTTGTAAGAGATGAAAGAAATGTTCAAAGTATATGGTGTCCTCTTCTGCAAGTGATTACATAAGGTAAAAAAGACTTGGTAGAAAGTATAAAAAAATAAAAGATATACAATCAACCTGATAACTTCTAGATGTGACAAGAGTTTATACAAATTGCTGTTGTCGTTTAGTCTCTAAGTAGTGTTTGACTCTTTTGCAACCTTAAGGACTATAGACAGCTACTCTTCTCTGTCCACAGGATTTCTCAGGAAAGAATACTGGAGTGGGCAGCCATTGCCTTCTCCAAGGGATTTTTGTGGCCCGGGGATTGAACCCATGTCTCCTGCTTGGCAGGCAGATTCCTTCCCACTGAGCCACCTAGGAAGCCACTTACACAACTTACAGGTATCATCTACTGAAACTTACAGATATTCAACATGTCCTTGGTAAACTCATGACGTGAGGAACAACTATACATCTGTCTGGGTATATAAAGTCAAACAGCCTGTTCCTCACTCTCAAGATGTTTAAATCAAACAGAATAAATTAGCAACTATCTGAGTATATATAATGACTAGATAAATGATTGAATGGATAATTGAATCATATATAAATTTAACTGGAAGCATAACATAGAGATGAAATGATAGCAATGTTAATTTATAAATGTTATATTAAATGTTATGTAGAAGAATAATTGTTCTAAAGAGTGCTATTTGTAGGCATAGTCAAGTATGCAAAGGTTGATATCAAAAAAGAAGGGATATTTATCAAGCATAGGAAAATTTGGTGTTCAAAATAAGAGTAAATGCATCTAACCTATGGGAGATAAATAAGTATATTACACAGCAAGTAAATCATGAAGAATAGTTCACTTGTATATGTACTAAAGGAAAATTTAAAAAGTATTAATTAAATACTAGAGAATGTGTAACATAGATTATGGATTTGTGGTTTATCCTTTAAGTGATTCAGTTCAGTTCAGTTCAGTTGCTCAGTCGGTTCCGACTCTTTGCGACCCCATGAATCGCAGCATGCCAGGCCACCCTGTTCATCACCATCTCCCAGAGTTCACTCAGACTCACGTCCATCGAGTCCATGATGCCATCCAGCCATCTCATCCTCGGTCGTCCCCTTCTCCTCCTGCCCCGAATCCCTCCCAGCATCAGAGTCTTCTCCAATGAGTCAACTCTTCGCATGAGGTAGCCAAAGTACTGGAGTTTCAGCTTTAGCATCATTCCTTCCAAAGAAATCCCAGGGCTGATCTCCTTCAGAATGGACTGGTTGGATCTTCTTGCAGTCCAAGGGACTCTCAAGAGTCTTCTTCAACACCACAGTTCAAAAGCATCAATTCTTTGGTGCTCAGCCTTCTTCACAGTCCAACTCTCACATCCATATATACAAAAATATACAGATAATCTTTAAAAAAATGCCAGCCATCAAAAAATATTAAAAAGCTTTCTTTTTAGTGGTAGGTAGAATAGGAAAATGGAGTTCAAAATGGCAGTGGCTAAAAGACAAAGAAAGGGAAAAGTCCATGAAAATGGAACAAAAGAAAATCTGAGGAATGGAGAACCTCAGGTGAAACAAATAGCGCCCCCCACCGGCCGCCCTCCTGGCGAGTCCAATTTGCATAGGGCAGGCTCAAGGGGAGGAGACAAAACACATAAAAAGAGGAAGCCAATGGACTGAGGCCTCTCCTTTGGGGTCAGCCACCCTCACGCCTTAAGTGTGTACTATCCTTTAGTTGCTGAATAAAACTCTGAAGTATAACTGAGCTGTAACACTGGTCCACTGTCTCAAATCTTTGTTGTGACAATACAGAACTGAGGAAATTACACAGTAGCATCTGCTGATTTCCAGATATAGATACTATAACCATGGAAACATCAAGCTACAAAAAGTGATACACATAATCTCCTTTCAGGAATCAGTTCAGTTCAATCACTCAGCCGTGTTTGACTCTTTGTGACCCAATGGACTGCAGCAAGCTAGGCTTCCTTGTCCATCACCAACTCCTGGAGCTTGCTCAATCTCATGTCCATCGAGTCAGTGATGCTATCCAATCATCTCATCTCATCCCTTCTCCTCCTGCCTTCCAGGAATAGGCACTAACTGACTTCAGCATGCCATTGGTTGATGACACTGATCCAGTACAGAGATTTTTATGCCTGATAAGTACTTTGGCCACCTCATGCAAAGAGTTGACTCATTGGAAAAGACTCTGATGCTGGGAGGGATTGGGGGCAGGAGGAGAAGTGGACGACTGAGGATGAGATGGCTGGATGGCATCATGGACTCGATGGACTTGAGTCTGAGTGAACTCTGGGAGATGGTGATGAACAGGGAGGCCTGGCGTGCTCAATTCATGGGGTCACAAAAAGTCGGACACGACTAAGTGACTGAACTGAACTGAAGTGCTATGCCCAGTGAACCAGACTGAACACCAGATATAGGAAAGAAGCTCATCTAGGAAACAATTGACATTTTATAATCATGTGGGTATGATAGAAAGTGATACTGAGAATGAGAAAGAAGATATATGTCTTTGAGGATTAATAAGAAGGGAGAAATGTTCGATGATAGATTTGAAAAAGGAGGAAAGAGGAGTAACAGTGTGCAAGTAAAGTGAAAGTGAAGTTGCTCAGTCATGTCCAACTCTTTGGGACCTGTGGACTGTAGCTCACCAAGCTCCTCCATCCATGGCATTCTACAGGCAAGGATACTGGAGTGGGTTGCCATTTCCTTATCCAGGGGATCTTCCCGAACCAGAGATCGAACCCAGGTCTCCCACATTGCAGGCAGACGCTTTAATCTCCGCAGTAAAGAAATACTGTAATACTGTTTCACTGGGGGAGGGGGGAAGGAAGGAAGTAGGGAAGAATAGAGAGAATAATATGGAAACATACATTACCATGTGTAAAAAAGATAGCCACTGGGAATTTTCAGTATTACTCAGGGAACTGAAACCTGGGCTCTGTGATAACCTAGAAGGTTGGGATGGGGAGGAAAGAGGCAGGGATATTCAAATGGGAAGGCGTTACTGAGTCCAAGCTCACTCTGCTCGCCACATGATAGGCCAATGAATCTGAGAGGAGGTGTTGAGTCAAGGAAGAGACTTTAATTGGAGAGCAGGCACAGCAAGAAGATGGAAGGCTAGTGCCTAAAATAACCATCTTATTGGGGTTTGGATGCCAGATTTTTTGTCGATCAGAGAGAAAGAAGTAATGAGGAACTAAAGTCAAAAGGCAGAATAGAGAGGGAGATATAGTGCAGAAGTAAAGTGAAAGCGTCCTCAGTCTTGCAAAACATATCCAAGGGAATGCCCAGCCTTTGGAATAGGTGTGTTAATCTCTTTTATTCACAGTTTGGTAGGAACAAACTATCCCTTCATGAGCTGAACAAAGGCACTTTAGTTTACAGTCAAGCAGAGGGGCAGGGTCCTCCAGGCAAGCCATTGAGTATGAGGACTGCAGCCCACCAGGCTACTCTGTCCATTGGATTTTCCAGGCAAGAGTACTGGGGTGGGGTGCCTTGCCTTCCCCGGCAAAGTAACACTACAATATCACATATCAAAATCCCTAAAATAAAAAATGAGGAAAATACCAAGTATTGGCAGCAGCTTAGACTCTTATATGTGCCTAATAGGAATATAAAACTGGTAGATAGTATCTAATAAAGCTGATCTATAAATATACAATAATTCAGAAATTTTACTTCTAGGTATAAAGTAAAGTGAAAGTGAAAGTCATTCAGTCATGTCTGATTTTTTGCACCCCATCGACTATACAGTCTATTTATTCACAAGATGGTATGTATAAGGATTTTAAAACTGATATTAATTATACTTGCTTAAATGGAAAGCAATACAAATGCCATGAAAAGTAGAACTGATAAGTAATGTATATGATATTTGTACAACAAAATAAGACTGTATGGAAATGAGAATGTATGAATCATAGTCACATACAACCATATGGATTCGCTTCATCAACAAAATGTTGAATGAAAACACACATACATATTACACATTGTTTATAAAATATTCAAAAACTGGTGTGTGAGATTAATTTATGATGCTACAAATCAGGATATTAGGGGACAATATTATCTGGAGCCCCAGAGAACAGGTTCCAGAACATCTAGTAAAGTTCTCTGTCTTGATCCAGGTACCAGTTATACCAGTTAATTCATTTTGTGAAAAATTCATCAATTTGTAAACTTTTGACTGTTGAAATTTTCTGCATATGCTATACATGAATAAAATATTTTACTGTAAATATAACTTGTCAGGGGAGTGTGTAATTTTTCACAGCAAAGATTTGAAACAGCAGACCAGTGTTAACAGCTTCGTTACAGCTCAGAGTTTTATTCAGCAAAGGATAGTACACCCTCAAAGTGTGAGGGTGGCTGACGGCAAAAGAGAGGCCTCAATCCATCTTGGCTTTCTGTTTTTATAAGTGTTGTCTCCACCACCGCTGCCTCCCGCCCCCGAGCTTGCCCTGTGCAATCGGGCTAACCAGGAAAGGGATGTGTTTGTTTCACCTGAGGTCCTCACTCAGGTCCGTGGATTATCTTTTGTTCCATTTTCATGGGCTTTTCCCTTTCCTTGCGTTTTAGCCCCTGCCATTCTGAACTCCTTTTTCCTATTCTAACTGCCTAGCATAACTTTTGAATAGGAATATGTGTTACAGAGCTTGAAATATTTTTTTTGTAGGACACAGGGCTTATATGACACTAATGAGCAAAACTGGTTTGTTTTTTAATATTATACCAGCCATTTAAAAATGCCTCTATGTTTCTGATCTCTACCTCTATATCTTATTTTATACTCTTTATTGAAATAAAGTAATAGTAATCAAAGATATACTTGCTTACCAATGCTGAAATGACAGAATTAGTTCTATTAAGGGAAATGGAGTGAAATAGCTTATGAGGAAAGTACAGAACATTTGGTACTACCAAATATTACTACCATGAGCAATTGTGAACTTGTAGAATATTCCTTGGTGTAAAAATTTCTCAGAATATGTATGTGGTCAGAGCTTTAAACATACTCATTAAAACAGTCAGTTTGAAATATTCATGTCCAAAGCAAATAGATTCCCTCACAAAAATGTCAAATTTGTAGTCAGTCTAGCTTCTGTTAAACTTCTTTGGAAAAGAAGTATTATAAACAAATAAATATTTAAGGAAAATTGATGAAAAGAAGTGAAGATTTGGCATAAATTTTTTTTAATTGAGAGATTTGAATGAGCAAGTGAGAAACAACTATTTTTTCTCTCCAGGCATGACAAACTTAGTGTGCAAGACTAGGTAAGGATTAACAGGTTTCAGATAATTTTAGTGGGTTATTTTATTTTTCAAGGATGAAGAAAATGCACATTGCAATATTAGCTTGCAAGGACCATGGGAATATAGGAATTAAGCCCATACACAGTAAAGTGTTTAAAGGATATAAATGTAACATAAACACAGATACATACTGTATACAAAGAAATAAACCTCCCAACCCTATTTAATTAAAAAGGTATCACTAAAACTTTTTTTAGGTGCTTTCTATTTTTTTACATTTATTTATTTTCAGTTGAAGGATAATTGCTTTACACTATCGCATTGGTTTCTACCAAACATCAGTGTGAATCAGCCATAGGTTTACCCATGTCCCCCTGTTGCAAGGAAGAAACCAAGTCTGACTCCATGATGGAGATTGTTTGTTTGACTTACTTTTATTATTATATCAAGGATGAAGAAAATGCACATTGCAATATTAGCTTGCAAGGACCATGGGAATATAGGAATTAAGCCCATACACAGTAAAGTGTTTAAAGGATATAAATGTAACATAAACACAGATACATACTGTATACAAAGAAATAAACCTCCCAACCCTATTTAATTAAAAAGGTATCACTAAAACTTTTTTTAGGTGCTTTCTATTTTTTTACATTTATTTATTTTCAGTTGAAGGATAATTGCTTTACACTATCGCATTGGTTTCTACCAAACATCAGTGTGAATCAGCCATAGGTTTACCCATGTCCCCCTGTTGCAAGGAAGAAACCAAGTCTGACTCCATGATGGAGATTGTTTGTTTGACTTACTTTTATTATTATAAGCATACTCAATGGCTTGCCTGGAGGACCCTGCCCCTCTGCTTGACTGTAAACTAAAGTGCCTTTGTTCAGCTCATGAAGGGATAGTTTGTTCCTACCAAACTGTGAATAAAAGAGATTAACACACCTATTCCAAAGGCTGGGCATTCCCTTGGATATGTTTTGCAAGACTGAGGACGCTTTCACTTTACTTCTGCACTATATCTCCCTCTCTATTCTGCCTTTTGACTTTAGTTCCTCATTACTTCTTTCTCTCTGATCGACAAAAAATCTGGCATCCAAACCCCAATAAGATGGTTATTTTAGGCACTAGCCTTCCATCTTCTTGCTGTGCCTGCTCTCCAATTAAAGTCTCTTCCTTGACTCAACACCTCCTCTCAGATTCATTGGCCTATCATGTGGCGAGCAGAGTGAGCTTGGACTCAGTAACGCCTTCCCATTTGAATATCCCTGCCTCTTTCCTCCCCATCCCAACCTTCTAGGTTATCACAGAGCCCAGGTTTCAGTTCCCTGAGTAATACTGAAAATTCCCAGTGGCTATCTTTTTTACACATGGTAATGTATGTTTCCATATTATTCTCTCTATTCTTCCCTACTTCCTTCCTTCCCCCCTCCCCCAGTGAAACAGTATTACAGTATTTCTTTACTGCGGAGATTAAAGCGTCTGCCTGCAATGTGGGAGACCTGGGTTCGATCTCTGGTTCGGGAAGATCCCCTGGATAAGGAAATGGCAACCCACTCCAGTATCCTTGCCTGTAGAATGCCATGGATGGAGGAGCTTGGTGAGCTACAGTCCACAGGTCCCAAAGAGTTGGACATGACTGAGCAACTTCACTTTCACTTTACTTGCACACTGTTACTCCTCTTTCCTCCTTTTTCAAATCTATCATCGAACATTTCTCCCTTCTTATTAATCCTCAAAGACATATATCTTCTTTCTCATTCTCAGTATCACTTTCTATCATACCCACATGATTATAAAATGTCAATTGTTTCCTAGATGAGCTTCTTTCCTATATCTGGTGTTCAGTCTGGTTCACTGGGCATAGCACTTCAGTTCAGTTCAGTCACTTAGTCGTGTCCGACTTTTTGTGACCCCATGAATTGAGCATGCCAGGCCACCCTGTTCATCACCATCTCCCAGAGTTCACTCAGACTCACGTCCATCGAGTCCATGATGCCATCCAGCCATCTCATCCTCGGTCGTCCCCTTCTCCTCCTGCCCCGAATCCCTCCCAGCATCAGAGTCTTCTCCAATGAGTCAACTCTTCGCATGAGGTAGCCAAAGTACTGGAGTTTCAGCTTTAGCATCATTCCTTCCAAAGAAATCCCAGGGCTGATCTCCTTCAGAATGGACTGGTTGGATCTTCTTGCAGTCCAAGGGACTCTCAAGAGTCTTCTTCAACACCACAGTGCAAAATGAAGCATCAATTCTTTGGTGCTCAGCCTTCTTCACAGTCCAACTCTCACATCCATATATACAAAAATATACAGATAATCTTTAAAAAAATGCCAGCCATCAAAAAATATTAAAAAGCTTTCTTTTTAGTGGTAGGTAGAATAGGAAAATGGAGTTCAAAATGGCAGTGGCTAAAAGACAAAGAAAGGGAAAAGTCCATGAAAATGGAACAAAAGAAAATCTGAGGAATGGAGAACCTCAGGTGAAACAAATAGCGCCCCCCACCGGCCGCCCTCCTGGCGAGTCCAATTTGCATAGGGCAGGCTCAAGGGGAGGAGACAAAACACATAAAAAGAGGAAGCCAATGGACTGAGGCCTCTCCTTTGGGGTCAGCCACCCTCACGCCTTAAGTGTGTACTATCCTTCAGTTGCTGAATAAAACTCTGAAGTATAACTGAGCTGTAACACTGGTCCACTGTCTCAAATCTTTGTTGTGACAATACAGAACTGAGGAAATTACACAGTAGCATCTGCTGATTTCCAGATATAGATACTATAACCATGGAAACATCAAGCTACAAAAAGTGATACACATAATCTCCTTTCAGGAATCAGTTCAGTTCAATCACTCAGCCGTGTTTGACTCTTTGTGACCCAATGGACTGCAGCAAGCTAGGCTTCCTTGTCCATCACCAACTCCTGGAGCTTGCTCAATCTCATGTCCATCGAGTCAGTGATGCTATCCAATCATCTCATCTCATCCCTTCTCCTCCTGCCTTCCAGGAATAGGCACTAACTGACTTCAGCATGCCATTGGTTGATGACACTGATCCAGTACAGAGATTTTTATGCCTGATAAGTACTTTGGCCACCTCATGCAAAGAGTTGACTCATTGGAAAAGACTCTGATGCTGGGAGGGATTGGGGGCAGGAGGAGAAGTGGACGACTGAGGATGAGATGGCTGGATGGCATCATGGACTCGATGGACTTGAGTCTGAGTGAACTCTGGGAGATGGTGATGAACAGGGAGGCCTGGCGTGCTCAATTCATGGGGTCACAAAAAGTCGGACACGACTAAGTGACTGAACTGAACTGAAGTGCTATGCCCAGTGAACCAGACTGAACACCAGATATAGGAAAGAAGCTCATCTAGGAAACAATTGACATTTTATAATCATGTGGGTATGATAGAAAGTGATACTGAGAATGAGAAAGAAGATATATGTCTTTGAGGATTAATAAGAAGGGAGAAATGTTCGATGATAGATTTGAAAAAGGAGGAAAGAGGAGTAACAGTGTGCAAGTAAAGTGAAAGTGAAGTTGCTCAGTCATGTCCAACTCTTTGGGACCTGTGGACTGTAGCTCACCAAGCTCCTCCATCCATGGCATTCTACAGGCAAGGATACTGGAGTGGGTTGCCATTTCCTTATCCAGGGGATCTTCCCGAACCAGAGATCGAACCCAGGTCTCCCACATTGCAGGCAGACGCTTTAATCTCCGCAGTAAAGAAATACTGTAATACTGTTTCACTGGGGGAGGGGGGAAGGAAGGAAGTAGGGAAGAATAGAGAGAATAATATGGAAACATACATTACCATGTGTAAAAAAGATAGCCACTGGGAATTTTCAGTATTACTCAGGGAACTGAAACCTGGGCTCTGTGATAACCTAGAAGGTTGGGATGGGGAGGAAAGAGGCAGGGATATTCAAATGGGAAGGCGTTACTGAGTCCAAGCTCACTCTGCTCGCCACATGATAGGCCAATGAATCTGAGAGGAGGTGTTGAGTCAAGGAAGAGACTTTAATTGGAGAGCAGGCACAGCAAGAAGATGGAAGGCTAGTGCCTAAAATAACCATCTTATTGGGGTTTGGATGCCAGATTTTTTGTCGATCAGAGAGAAAGAAGTAATGAGGAACTAAAGTCAAAAGGCAGAATAGAGAGGGAGATATAGTGCAGAAGTAAAGTGAAAGCGTCCTCAGTCTTGCAAAACATATCCAAGGGAATGCCCAGCCTTTGGAATAGGTGTGTTAATCTCTTTTATTCACAGTTTGGTAGGAACAAACTATCCCTTCATGAGCTGAACAAAGGCACTTTAGTTTACAGTCAAGCAGAGGGGCAGGGTCCTCCAGGCAAGCCATTGAGTATGCTTATAATAATAAAAGTAAGTCAAACAAACAATCTCCATCATGGAGTCAGACTTGGTTTCTTCCTTGCAACAGGGGGACATGGGTAAACCTATGGCTGATTCACACTGATGTTTGGTAGAAACCAATGCGATAGTGTAAAGCAATTATCCTTCAACTGAAAATAAATAAATGTAAAAAAATAGAAAGCACCTAAAAAAAGTTTTAGTGATACCTTTTTAATTAAATAGGGTTGGGAGGTTTATTTCTTTGTATACAGTATGTATCTGTGTTTATGTTACATTTATATCCTTTAAACACTTTACTGTGTATGGGCTTAATTCCTATATTCCCATGGTCCTTGCAAGCTAATATTGCAATGTGCGTTTTCTTCATCCTTGAAAAATAAAATAACCCACTAAAATTATCTGAAACCTGTTAATCCTTACCTAGTCTTGCACACTAAGTTTGTCATGCCTGGAGAGAAAAAATAGTTGTTTCTCACTTGCTCATTCAAATCTCTCAATTAAAAAAAATTTATGCCAAATCTTCATTTCTTTTCATCAATTTTCCTTAAATATTTATTTGTTTATAATACTTCTTTTCCAAAGAAGTTTAACAGAAGCTAGACTGACTACAAATTTGACATTTTTGTGAGGGAATCTATTTGCTTTGGACATGAATATTTCAAACTGACTGTTTTAATGAGTATGTTTAAAGCTCTGACCACATACATATTCTGAGAAATTTTTACACCAAGGAATATTCTACAAGTTCACAATTGCTCATGGTAGTAATATTTGGTAGTACCAAATGTTCTGTACTTTCCTCATAAGCTATTTCACTCCATTTCCCTTAATAGAACTAATTCTGTCATTTCAGCATTGGTAAGCAAGTATATCTTTGATTACTATTACTTTATTTCAATAAAGAGTATAAAATAAGATATAGAGGTAGAGATCAGAAACATAGAGGCATTTTTAAATGGCTGGTATAATATTAAAAAACAAACCAGTTTTGCTCATTAGTGTCATATAAGCCCTGTGTCCTACAAAAAAAATATTTCAAGCTCTGTAACACATATTCCTATTCAAAAGTTATGCTAGGCAGTTAGAATAGGAAAAAGGAGTTCAGAATGGCAGGGGCTAAAACGCAAGGAAAGGGAAAAGCCCATGAAAATGGAACAAAAGATAATCCACGGACCTGAGTGAGGACCTCAGGTGAAACAAACACATCCCTTTCCTGGTTAGCCCGATTGCACAGGGCAAGCTCGGGGGCGGGAGGCAGCGGTGGTGGAGACAACACTTATAAAAACAGAAAGCCAAGATGGATTGAGGCCTCTCTTTTGCCGTCAGCCACCCTCACACTTTGAGGGTGTACTATCCTTTGCTGAATAAAACTCTGAGCTGTAACGAAGCTGTTAACACTGGTCTGCTGTTTCAAATCTTTGCTGTGAAAAATTACACACTCCCCTGACAAGTTATATTTACAGTAAAATATTTTATTCATGTATAGCATATGCAGAAAATTTCAACAGTCAAAAGTTTACAAATTGATGAATTTTTCACAAAATGAATTAACTGGTATAACTGGTACCTGGATCAAGACAGAGAACTTTACTAGATGTTCTGGAACCTGTTCTCTGGGGCTCCAGATAATATTGTCCCCTAATATCCTGATTTGTAGCATCATAAATTAATCTCACACACCAGTTTTTGAATATTTTATAAACAATGTGTAATATGTATGTGTGTTTTCATTCAACATTTTGTTGATGAAGCGAATCCATATGGTTGTATGTGACTATGATTCATACATTCTCATTTCCATACAGTCTTATTTTGTTGTACAAATATCATATACATTACTTATCAGTTCTACTTTTCATGGCATTTGTATTGCTTTCCATTTAAGCAAGTATAATTAATATCAGTTTTAAAATCCTTATACATACCATCTTGTGAATAAATAGACTGTATAGTCGATGGGGTGCAAAAAATCAGACATGACTGAATGACTTTCACTTTCACTTTACTTTATACCTAGAAGTAAAATTTCTGAATTATTGTATATTTATAGATCAGCTTTATTAGATACTATCTACCAGTTTTATATTCCTATTAGGCACATATAAGAGTCTAAGCTGCTGCCAATACTTGGTATTTTCCTCATTTTTTATTTTAGGGATTTTGATATGTGATATTGTAGTGTTACTTTGCCGGGGAAGGCAAGGCACCCCACCCCAGTACTCTTGCCTGGAAAATCCAATGGACAGAGTAGCCTGGTGGGCTGCAGTCCATGGGGTCACTAACAGTCGGACAGACTAAGTGACTTCACTTTCACTTTTCTCTTTCATGCATTGGAGAAGGAAATGGCAACCCACTCCAGTATTCTTGCCTGGAGAATTCCAGGGATGGGGGAGCCTCATGGGCTGCCGTCTATGGGGTCACGGCTGAAGTGACTTAGCAGCAGCAGCAGTATTACTTTGCATTTTCTTGATGACTAGTAAAATCATTACTTTTAGTATGTTCATTGGATCTTTTGATATTCTATTTTGTAAAGATCCTATTCATTTGTCTACATATATATTGGGTTACCCACTGATTGCAGTTATATACAAGTAATTTTCAGCCACCGATAAAATTGATAAGAATTCTGTTAGGTTTATGATGAATAAACACAGCACAGAGGATTCTCTAGCCTTAAAATAGAAGATTTCAACTAAATTGATGGTGTCAATGGATTGCCAGTGATTCTTTGGTGTTCTGAGCATTTCTTAATCATGCACTAAGGAAGTGTGGGTGTAAGAAACATTTTTGTTTTCTGATTTTAAGATTTAAGCTAGTAGATACATAAAACCAACCTTCTACATTCCTTCTTCTCCTTCTGTTAAAGCCTACTTCTATTTAGTTTAAAAACCTGGAGAAAGAGATGCTCAGGGAGGATTCACTTTCTTCCCAGTAGGATAAAAATTCTTATCTATCTTATCTCATTAGGTTGTAGAAATAGAGAGATTGAACAGAAAAATTCTATGACCAAAATCACTTGAAACTAAACCAAAGACAATGAAATTCCATAGAAACCATATATTGACTAATATATATTATTAGACAAAAGATGGCTCATAGATGCATAGACAAAGCTGAAGACCAAGTCTCTGAAGGACTTGCCTGGGGATAGCTACAGGGCTCTAGATAGGAGATCCTAAGGAACATATATATCAAGGAGAAACTCACTTTTGTTTTTTGTGTCACATCCTACAAGATTCCATTTCTGTCAGAGAGAATTTAGGTTTCCCATTTTAAGGTAAATAATGATACTGAGTGAGGAGGAAACAATATACCTGGATTGAACACATTTTCATGCAATTGTTAACAGATTTTTCCATAGCAAAGCTATGTTGCTGCCACCAGAGCAAGGGTTGGAGAAATGGCAGGCTGTTCTTGAGTGTCAAGAGAATGACAGACACCCACTACATTCCTTTCAGTGGTGTATGGAAGAACAGAAGTGGACATTCAGTTAGAATTCAATATCTGATACTAATTCTCACATAGGTCTTCCCTGGTGGCTCAGATGGTAAAGAATATGTGCAATGTGGGAGAATCAACTTCAGTCCCTGGGTCAGGAAGATTTATTTGAATACTTGATTGCATTTGCCATTGCTATTTCATAAAGTTTGTGGAAAATGACAACAAAAAACTATTACAAATGATAAGAAATATAGATCATATAGCGTTATAGAACTAAAGAAAAATAACAAGAAATCATTAAATATACTGTATTAGTTTTCATAAGCTTGGTAAGATGTATTCATTGATGCTGTGTCCATTGAAAAGAAAATACTGAAAGATATGTTTATAATCCAAGGAGAAGTTTTTTTTTTTTTATCCTCTGGAAAGAAATCTACCATGTATAATGTTAATTTTTTGCTCAAATTAGTGCCATTTAATTTTGATATAAGATTTTAAGCAATATTTTAATGAAATTAATAACATGAACATAAGAACAAATCATAATTTATTCTCAAATATTTCCATTGTCATTCTCATACTCAAGCTCTAGTTAATGATCCTAAATAGATTTGAATTACTTTAATTTATGTAAGATCTTGTCAAGTTTTTGAATGTCAAGCTGATAACCAGATTAATTTCTAGAACAAGGAGACTAGGCCTTTTGCCTTAAATAAGATTAAAGCACAATTACATGCAGACATATGATTTTAGATTTATATTCCGAAGTGAAAATAATATATATATAATCTATCTATCTATCTATCTATATATTATTGGGGGGGGCGGCTTCCCTTGTGGCTCAGCTGGTAAAGAATCTGCCTGCAATGTGGGAGACATGGGTTCAATCCCTGGGTTGGGAAGATCCCCTGAAGAAGGGAAAGGTTACCCACTCCTATATTCTGGCCTAGAGAATCCATGGGGTTGCAAAGATCCGGACACAACTAGGCGACTTTCACTTAACTTCATTTCACATATTTTTTAAAANTCAGCTGGTAAAGAATCTGCCTGCAATGTGGGAGACATGGGTTCAATCCCTGGGTTGGGAAGATCCCCTGAAGAAGGGAAAGGTTACCCACTCCTATATTCTGGCCTAGAGAATCCATGGGGTTGCAAAGATCCGGACACAACTAGGCGACTTTCACTTAACTTCATTTCATATATTTTTTAAAAAATATAGTCTATGTCAGGGTTTGCTAATCTGTAGCCCATAGACTGAATCCTGCCCATGAACTCTTTGCCTATGGACCATAAACTAAGACTGTCTTATTTATTTTCAGTCTTAAAAGTTATTTTAAATTCCATGTAACTGTGTTAATATACAATATTTGTCTTCTCTTTCAGACTTACTTTGCTCTGTATAATAGGCTTGAGGTTCATCCAACTCATTAGAACTGACTCAAATGTGTTCCTTTTTATAACTGTATAATATTCCATTATGTATGTACAACAAATTCCTTATCCATTTATCTGCTGGTGGACATCTAAGTTGCTTCCATATCATAGCTATTGTAAATATTCAGGGAAGCCAAGAAGACACAGATGTAAAAAACAGACTTTTGGGCTCAGTGGAAGAAGGAGAGGGTGGGATGATCTGAGATAATAGCATTGAAACGTATATGTTATCAAATGTAAAATAGATGACCAGTTCATGTTTGATGCATGAAGCAGAGTATGCAGAGCTGGTGCTCTGAGACAACCTAGAAAGATGGAGTGGGGAGGGAGGTGGGAGGGGGTTCAGGATAAGCATGTATACCCTATGGCTTCTTCATGCTGATGTATGGCAAAAACCATAACAATATTGTAAAGTAATTATCCTCCAATAAAAATAAATCAATTAAAAACAAAAGTTATTATAAAAAGTAAAGAGTATGTGATAGAAACCACATGTGATATACAAAGCCTAAAATATTTTTCAGCTGACATGTTACAGAAAAATTGTACTGATGTCTGGTCTAGGTACATGCTGCTGCTCTCTCAAACTCTGTTGTACAGTACACATCCTGTGTAGCTGTACATGACTGTTTTGAGAAAAGTAACTGTTCTTGGGTCACTGAAACTTCCAGAACACTAGCTTATGAGTCATTTAAAGGACTAGCTCCTCAAATGTTTCTACTCTCATTTGGAGTAGATTTGGCCTTATGTCTAAATCAAACTAATATCAAACAATCAAGCTAAAGTCTAAAAGAAACAAAAACAAAAATGTCCTCGGCAAAACCCCAAATAAAAACATTGGTTTAGTTTAGATCAACTCTCCATCCTTGACCTCCTTAGTCTGGTCAGTTTTGAGGAAGAGTGGGTATGTCTGGTGTTACTCAAACCTAAATAGAAGAAATTATTCTCTTACCATCCAATAACAGCACAACTTAAAGCTGTTATCTTACTTTTTTCTGACCAATGGCCATAAGTATTACAGAGAAAACAAGCTAAAAATAACAATCACAAAAATAAGATCCATATGTTTTTGCAAACTATTTGTGCAGTTCTGGTCTTTGTTTCAGGTCAGCAAAAGTTAGAAGTAACAGATCTGTAGAACCCTTAAATGCAAATATCAATTTCAAAATGCCCTATAGTGGACTGTTCCTATGATATACAAGTCAACTGCAACTTGAATATATCAAAATCATATTCTGTTTCTACACAGAAAGATGATGTGAACTCCTTAGAAGTCACATATCACACATTTAATTTTTAAGAAGAAACTAGGATAATAAGAAAATCACTAGAAAAGAAACAAGATGCAGAAAAATTCAGCTAATCTCCTATTCTATCAGTATAGAAGAAGCTATGCCCAAGCTTTGTGGTTTACCTTTTATGTGAAGATTAAAAAAAAAAATAATAAACAGAAAGAGTAAAAACAATGTCAACTCCAATTATTGTCATATGTTTGGGTAGGTACAGGAGTTCTGTACATACTGAGTTTTAGAAAAATGATTTACAAATAAGTTTTCTTCCGTGAGGAAGCTACAGGTATGCTATTTAAATAAATAGAAATAGGCTACAGTAAGCAGAGCTATTATATGTTTTCAAAAGTCTTTGAATAAAAATATGTACATGAATATTTAACCTGTGGATTACAAATTACAGAAGCATAAATTTTGGTCTTACTGAATATTGAAGGCAAAGAATAAGATTACACAGTAAGCAAGTATTTGTAAGGGATATACAATGATAAGACCCTTATGATATAATGCCTACTGTGACTAATAAACACAGATTTTAGTTATAATGTCACTATATGTGTATAGATCAGATAAATAAATAACAATGGGTGTTATTTACTTACTTACAAATAAGTAAATAACAATTTTTAGAACCAAGTATAGTATTATGAATTTCCTGTAATCAGTTTTATTTTGAGGCATAGAAAAAAGAAGAATATGTAAAATTTTCTTAAGTACTTGTGGGAATTGAACACATTAGATGTCTAAATAAGAGGAAACAGCAACTAGACTGGAAATTAGGAGACCCGTTTTCCTTGTTTTCTACCAATTATGTTAACTAAGAGAATCACCTAAAGAAATTACCATTCATGGGGCATATATGATGTATGGAATGCTTTACAACTGCTGTGAATTTTACAGTCCACGGGGTCGCAAAGAGTCGGACACGACTGAGTGACTTCACTTCACTTTATGAAATAAAAATAGTCCCAATGTTACAGATGAGACACTAAGATTCATTAAATATTCAAGGTCACACCATAAGTCATTGGTAGAGCCATGGTTTGAACTGAAGTCTAACTTATAAGGCTGTATACTCTTTGCAGGACTAGATGCCTACATTTCTCAGGATCTTAATTTTTACTAAATGAGAGCTCTGAGCTATCTTATCTCCAAGCACCAAGCAGGTATTTAAAAGCAAAATCCTTTCAACAAAAACTTACTTGGAAAAGTGTGGATTAAGGATGCATCTGTTCACATTCCCTTCTATAGGTGTTTAATCATATTTATGCAAGTAAAATGTTGGAAGAATCCTTTAAGCTAATCCTTCGTGGTGAAGGATCCTGGGAAATTCTTGAAGGTACATAAAGCTAGCAGCAGATGGGTAATATATGTCTTGAGAGTTATTTATAAGAAATGTAAGGATTGTTTGCTTTCTTTATTAAACATTTAAGGTTTGTTTTTTTTTAATTTTGAAAAAAAAACTACCAAAGTTTTATAGTCATAATTTTGTTACTTTTTAAAAAAATTTTCTGAAATAAATAGATGTATCCAAATTATGTGGTTATGTTTTGCTGTTAAAATTTGAATATGTAATATGTGTGGTAATCTCCTGTTGGAAATTTATAACGGTCTCGAATATGGTTGGAGTTTTGGTAGTTTTTAAAATATTTTTTCCTTTAAGTTATAAAAACAAATATGGATTTATATTTGTTTTTTATTTTGAATGCTATTTTTTCTATGAAGCAGTCGAAGTTGTCCAGTCTTTTCCTAGGTAAAAAACTCAAAACTTGTTAACCCTGTATTTTAATAAAATTGAAGATTGAACACTAAAAGAAAACTAAACAAACTAACACTATCAATTTCTATATATTTTTTTTACTACTGGATACAATTTTCATGTATTTATTTCTAAATCTATTTATTTATTCTAAATTTATTTATTTCTCTCAGAACACTTGTTTCTTTCTTTTTTTTTTTTTTTCCCTGATCACTACTTTTCCTCCTCTTATCTACAAGAGTTAAAATTTCTCCACATTCTTTTCTTGGCATTCTTTTATACTAATTCTACATATCTTATTTTTGGATTTTATTTATTTTTAGTTTAAAAGTAATTCATGGTCATGGCAATATTTTGTAAAATGATATTGCTATATAATTCACAGTATTACCCAAAGAGAAGAGGGATTAAAAAAAAATAAATCATGACTGGAAAGTATAAATATCATCTGATAGTTTTTCAATGTTTCTTCATATCTTAAAATCAAATGTCAGAATTTTAAAGTATACATTGTTGCCAGGAATCACTATGATCTGAAACTACATGTAGGAATATATACATATATGTGTTTGTTCTTAACAGTGATGTTACTTTATTCTATTTCTAAAACAGCAATTTATTTTTAAAGTTTTCTGGAGAGTTTTCTTTATACTGATGTAAGAAGCTCCTAAATAATTGTCACCTCATCAGATTCAGTTCTGAAACCTAAATTACAAACATGTCTGAAAAATTTTTTAAATGTTATATCAATTTTATAGGGCAAAGTTCTATGAAATTTCCACTTAAAAACTGTACCCCAAAATAAATTTCATACTAATGTTACTAAAGCCTCCATTTAGATGAAAAAGTGCCCGTGTGTATTAGCCACTCAGCCATATCCGACTCTGTGGGACCCCATAGACTGTAATCCACCAGGCTTCTCTGTCCATGGGATTCTCCAGGCATGCATACTGGAGTGGACTGCCATGCCCTCCTCCAGAGGATCTTCCCGACCCAGGGATCAAACTCAGGTCTCCTGCACTGCAGGCAGACCCTTTACCATCTGAGCCGCAAGGGAAGCCTGAAAGATGTCTAGGAAGACTAAAAAACAAACAATTGAATAATATAACATCTGCCAATATATCTTCCAGAAAATATTAGTATAAATGGCACTACAAGATTTTAGTTTTCAATATATCTCACATGTCCCAATTTTCTACAAAATATCAATTTATTGAAATTGTGGCACTTTATTAGAAAAAAACAAACAAGCAAACAAAAGAGCTGGAAATCTTCTGACTGTGGAAATCAATTGGCAGATTTTTACCATCAGTGTGAAGTTTGTGTGCTCAGTCGCTCAGTCTTGTCCAGCTCTTTGTGGCCTCAGAGGAGCCCGCTAAGCTCCTCCATCCATGGAATTTTCCAGGCAAGATACTGGAGCAGGTTGTCATTTACTACTCCAGGGGATTGAACCTCTGTCTCTATGTCTCCTGCATTAGCAGGTGGTTCTTTACCACTAGTGCCACCAATGTGAAGTTTACATCTCTTTAATGAAAGAAATAGATTTATAAAATGCGATTTTGGTCCAATTCCACTTAAACACCTATGCAGCCCTATGAAAGTCCTGTTCTTTTTTTTTTTTTAATTGAGATATATTTTACATACCATATACCCATTTCAAATATAAAATTCAATTATTTTTAGTGGCTTTACTGAGTGGTACAATCATCACAATAAATAAGTTTTAGAACATTTTCTTTCCACCAATAAGATCTCCTATAATCATTTACAGTAAAGTTTCATTCTCATCTCGAGCACCAAGCAAACACTAATCTACTTTCTGTATTTCTACATTTGTCTTTTCTAGATATTTTGTATAAGTGGAATCATAAAATGCATGGTCTCTTGTGTCTGGCTGCTTTCAATTAGTAGAACTTTTATTAGGCACAAAATGTCCCCACAGATGTCTACACCCTCATCCCATGTGAATTTTACCTTACATTTCAAAAGACTGTGTAAGTGGAGTCAGGGGTGTAGACCTTGAGATGAGATTACCCTGAATTATTCTTGACCCCATCTATGCATTTGGACCTTTAAAAGTGGAAAAATCTTGCCTGTCTGATCAGAGAAAAAGATGTAGCTACTTAAGAATGGTCTAATAAGTGCAAAGTGGGTGACTAACGATTGAGAGAGAGGCTGTGAATCAAGGAATGCAGGCAACCTTTAGAAGGTGGAAAAGGTGTGGAGATATATATTCCACAAAAGCCTCTGTTGGCATCATGTTGACATCTTGATTTTAGCCCATGAGACCCACGTCAAACTTCTAACCTACAGCATTATAAGATCAAGTTCTATTGTTTAAGACTCTGAATATGCAGTAACTGGTTAATGCATCAGTAGAAAATGAACACATTTTTAAATTTTCATCCATAATACAAGCATGTGTCAGTAGTTAGCTCATTTTTGTTGCTGAATAGTGTTTCATTTCTTAATATGAAAATGCCAAATGGTCTTTCAAAGTAGCTGAGTAATATATGAGAGTCCCTTCTCCCACACTTGCTGACATTTGTCATTATTTCTCTTATTTATAACAGCAATTATAGAGAGTGTGAAATGGCATCTTTTTTTGTACTTAATTTGTATTTCTTTAATGTCTAATAATTTTGGACATCTTTTTTCATGCTTATTAGGCATTTGTATCTCTTCTTTGTTTAAATGTGTTTTCATATCTTTTGCCCATTTATGATTGAATCCTTTGTTTCTTATTAAGTTCTAAGAGTTTTTTTAAATAAATTCTAAACAAAAATCCTTTATCTGATAAGTATTTTCTCTGAATATATATTTTTATTAATATTATCTTTTGAAGTGGAAAATTTTGAATTTTAATGAAATCTAATTCATCATTTTTTATCTTTTATGGATGCTGAATATGATAAATGTCTGCATTCGTACACCCCTAGATCTATATTTGCCAATTCATTTAGTTTGCTGTTTCTGTATAAGAATCATGGATATCTTATCATGTCCAAAGATTATCGTAGGCACTGTGTGGAGTAAGTAAGGATGTTTGGACCTTTTCTGCTGCCCACTCCAGTATTCTTGCTTGGAGAATCCCATGGACTGAGGAGCTTGGTGGGCTGCAGTCCACGGGGTCACAAAGAGTCGGACAAGACTGAGTGACTTTACTTACTTATCTAAAAAATAAGTAGAAACAAAAGTTGGGATAACTGTCCCCTCAGAAGTTAACATGCATGCTCTCTGTATGTGGGCTTCCCTGGTAGCTCAGCTGGTAAACAATCCACCTGCAATGCAGAAGACTCTGGTTCAAATCCTGGGTTGGGAAATTACCCTAGAGAAGGGATAGGCTACACACTCAGTATTCTTGGTGTTCCCTGGTGGCTCAGATGGTAAGAATCTGCCTGCAATGCAGGAGACCTAGGCTTGATCCCTGGGTTGGGAAGATCCCCTAGAGGAGGGTGTGGCAATCCAGTCCAGTATTCCTGCCTGGAGAATCGCTATGGACAGCGGAGCCTGGTTGGCTACAGACCATAGGGTCACAAAGAGTTGGGCATGACTGAGTGACAAAGCACAGCACTTCTGTATATGAGGGCTTCAATTCAAACACAGAGCATCATCAAGTAAAAATATATCATATGTCCTAAAATAACCTTCCTCTCTATAGGTCAGCTAACGATCTTGAAACTCCCTCTGAAACTTAAGTATGCTTCATCCAGAATATATATGTTCCTAAAATCTGTAAAATCATGCTGTTTAATATTCCCCCAAACAATATATTCAAGTTACCACGATATGGCTGTTTCCAAATTTATCCCCATTAGAAGGCAATGGCACCCCACCCCAGTACTCTTGCCTAGAAAATCCAATGGACAGAGTAGCCTGGTGGGCTGCAGTCCATGGGGTCGCTAACAGTCAGACAGACTGAGCGACTTCACTTTCACTTTTCTCTTTCATGCATTTGAGAAGGAAATGGCAACCCACTCCAGTATTCTTGCCTGGAGAATCCCAGGGATGGGGGAGCCTGGTGGGCTGCCGTCTATGGGGTCACACAGAGTCGGACACTACTGAAGTGACTTAGCAGCAGCAGCAGAAAAAGGAGAGTGGCTGGTGATAGAAACAGGGATGGGGGAGTGACAGAGAGCGAGACAGAGAGGGAGATCTTACCAAGCAGAGTTTCTATACTGTACGAAAAGTAATTGGATTACCTGTCCTGAATGCCGTCAAGTGTGTCTTTCACAAACATTCATAACATTCATTGTGAAGGTGTTTTTAAAATGTGTAGTCCAACTGGTTTGTTCTAAGCATCTCATTTTGAATGACAACTAATTACATATCTTTTAAAAATGGTTTGAATATTTAATGGTATGATTATTAATCTACTAAAATAATCAGACATCTTAATCATTTGTTATCATATGCTCTATTCAATCATTAACTTATCCATCTTAACTTTAACAAGTATTGCTACAACTAAGAGGTTAAATATTAGATGTGAGTTAAATTTCTAGTTTAATAGATGAGAATTTTTCTAATCCAGCTTTTTTTTTAATCCAGGAAGATTTTCAATTCCTGTTTGATATGTGTTATTTATAATGTCAAGTAAACATCCAAAGAGGAAAATATCTTTAGATGAGGTCACTGATGAAAAATATTGTAAGTTTACTGTTAATTTCTCTTTCTAAACATTTACTAGTGCTGCACAATGGGATGTGTAATGTTATAACTTTGGACATTAGAAACAACTGTGAAAGAATAAGAAATATTGTGCCATGTAAGGTAGAAGCTACAGATAGAACATTTTGTGGAAAACTATTCCTCAGAATTAGTTTTTATGTATGGCAATTTTTACTTCTATAAAATTGGTATGTGTGCCCAAACCAAAAAAACTTACAATATTTTCTAAGTAAAATGACTTCTCTCTAGAAATCATATTAGCCAGCTGACATTATGGATGGCATAGCTACTGGTCAGGTTTCCTGTACCAGTAGAATAAATGGAAAATCCTTACTAATACTCTTACTTCATGTAGTTAAACAGAAAATTTCAATTCCATTAATTGTTTTTAGACCACCAATAAAGTACCTATCATATCTTTCTGTTCTTTTGTTTTATTTGATTTTCCCCCTCCATCTCAGTTCATTTCTGTTACCTTTAAACTTATAGAAAAAAAAGTATTTTGTTATTGTGATAAACACATAGCACAGTAGGATATTTTCAACATGGTTAAACAATATTAATTAATCCAGTTACTATTTTTACTGAAGTCAGTGATACACACTAACCAGTGAAAGTTAAATGGACTATGAATTCTAAGGATCATTTGACTCAAATATCTTTTCATAACATGCCCTGGGAAAGATGTGAAATGTAAGTAGTACAATGTCTAGTTGTGAGTGTCCAGAGATGTAACTCAGGAAGCCATTATGTGAAATTGTGCTTTAGGGTCCAATATAGGCAGAGTGCAAAATATACTCACACCTTCCATTTGTTGCTGTGTGTCTGCTTGATATAAAGAAAGGCCTTTGACTGCATCAGAATATACATTCTTCAAAGGGTGATTTTTATCAACTGTTTTTTCAAGGTTGTATCTTTTGTACCATATTGGTTTTTACTTTTGCCTTTAGTTTCATAAAGTTTCCATGCTAATATAGGTAAAATGAATTAACCATATTTCAAAGACACATCTAATTAATATAAACAATAAAACTAATCATATAATTTATATAAACAGAGCTTTGAGCATCATCTGAAGATGTTACACACAGCATTTTTCTCTATACACAACCAATGTGGCTATATCATATAGATTATTCTCTAAGAGCTGAACGTAAACAGTAAAAAGTATTATGCTTTTCATACCAAAGTGAAGGGAAATATTATTTAATACTTATTTTGGAATCATCCTCTGAATCAAGCTAAGTAAATCAATTCCCAAGGTGGCTATGAAATGGGCTTTAATTGATATTCAGTATGGAAATACAACAGTCATTGTAGCGCCCACATCTGTCACGTCCTTGTTGGTACTCACATCTCTATGCCTGAGTTTCTCCGTTTATTAGGGAAAGCCATACTGTCCCCCTAAGAGTACATGTAACAAGTGTGACATGCCAACATTTCTTCAGGAACATTTCTCAATCAATGAACCTTTATAATTGGTGTATAATTACCCCAGGTCTCTCATATCTCAGATAGGATATTTCTGAAATATGTGTTATGCACCTCTTTCCAAATTTTTCTAGCAGAATTATTCTCTAGTCATCCACCTTGGTAACTATAAAATTTTATTATTTTCCTTGTCTTCTTTGGCAAAAAAAATCTGCCTTTTTCTTAGTGGTAGAGGTTACCAAGTGTAATAATTTGTCCTTCACTTTAGAATGAATATCTTGGAATGTTCCAGATCATCGGATTCTTAACAAATGAATCAATGTAGGTGGTTTCCTGAATATCTGAATAATTATTTGCCATCCTCTGATAAACATATATCTCAGTTCATTAGGTCTAATAAACACGATGTCATCCACACACTGCACCAGTGTGGTAAGCTGGAGAACGTTATAATTTAGGCCCTCATACTACATTATGATAGGCAGTAATTCTATCAGGCAGTTCTGTTGACATAGTGCTGAGTAACAACCCAGGGACAGGGACCAATTACTTTTTTTTTTTTTTTTTTTTGCTCTTACCTCAGTTAATCAGGTAATATTTGGATACCTAGGTTGCACTCAGTTAGCTTTACTCCTAGTGGTAGGAAAAGTTTCAGGTTGCTCCATATGTTTTTTAGTCTTTCAAAGACAATGGGCTTCTAGGACATATTCTTTTTTGGTAATAGCTGAAGTTCATACCCAACTCTGCAAACATATTTCAACAGTGACATCCTATTGGCCAGAGTTATATGCCAAGTCTAACATTGGGGAAAAAAAAGTATTTTCTTTACATAATTATAGTGAAAGTGAAGTAGCTCAGTCGTGTCCGACTCTTTGCGACTCCGTGGACTGTAGCCCACCAGGCTCTTCCATACGTGGGATTCTCCAGGCAAGAATACTAGAATGGGCTGCCATTTCCTTCTCCAAGGGATCTTCCCAACCTGGATCGAACCTGGGCCTCCCACATTGCAGGCAGACGCTTTAACCTCTGAGCTACCAGGGAAGCCCTAATTATAGAGGATAATAAAAGAGAAATTATTAAACAGTAATCAAATCTATTGTACACCCCACATTCTCATTCAGTCATGGTGGCAAATTCAAGGTTCAGTCTCTTAATACTTAAAATCAGGTACAAATAAGAGGTTTTTTTTTTTTCCAGACAGCTATAATGTGAAAGACAAGTTACCTGCCTCCACATTTCCACCATATGAAGATAAAAAGAAAATTATAAGCCCACCAGGGGAGCCCCTTTGAATTATGTTAATGGGAAAATGAGCTCTGTTTTCAATATTATCACACTTGTAATCATTTTTGTTAACACTAGAGGTCTTTGGGATTCCCTGGTAGCTCAGCTGGTAAGGAATCCACCTGCACTGCAGGAGACCTGTTTGATTCCTGGGTAGGGAAGATTCTCTGAAGAAGGGATAGGCTACCCACTCCAGTATTCTGGCCAGGAGAATTCCATGGACTGTATAGTCCATAGGGTTGCAAAGAGTCAGTATGATGGAGCAACTTTTATTTTCTAGAGATCTTTAAGCCAAATGAATTACAATCATCTATTTAATATAGTGATTTCCCAATCCCCCCTATTAATATTCACTTAGGAAGAATACTTGAGGTGAAAGACCAGACCCAGACCCAAGCTAGCCATCTACCCCTGCCTTGGGTTTACAAATATGATCAAGTTTAGTGTTCCCAGAGCTCTTCTCTAAAAGATGAAGGTGATGTTCACTGAAAGTTTTGTCTCTACCTTAACAGGATCAGTTCCAGAGAAAAACATGTTTTGTGTATGCTACAAATTGTCCTCTCCCTGTCCTACAAAACAAGGTATATTCATACAAGCAAATCAATTTCCTTTTAAGCCAGGGAATGTTTTTGTTTTTGCAAAATCATATGTCTGTTTATTGGAGTTGCTATCTTCCCTAAAGACAGACTCTATTACAAATATATCGTTCCCTTTAGTCATTTGTATCAACCCAGTTAAATAACTACAAAATCTGAGAGTTGGGGATATTCACAGTAAGCCTTATCATTACTAATGTAGTACATTCTGCATAAGAATATAGTGGGAGCAATTTAGCTGACACTGCATTTTATTTCACAGAGTCTACAGAGTTCTCACTATTTATCCTTAAGTAAGAAACAGTTGAATTTATGAAAGTCTCCAATTTTCAACTATAATATCCATGGACATCAAGTCTATTAAACAGACATTTCCAGCAGGCATGTTTTAAGTGTGTGTGCTTCATTGCTTAGTTGTGTGTGACTCTTTGTAACTACATGTACTGTAGCCTACAAGGCTCTTTCATTCATGGGATTTCTCAAGCAAGAATGTTGGAGCAGATTGTCATTTCCTCCTCCAGGGTATCTTTCTGACTTAGGGATTGAACCCAAATCTCTTTCATCTCCTGCACTGGCAGATGAACTCTTTACACACTGTGCCACCTGCAAAGTGTACACAATTAAAAAAAAATAAAAAACTTGCACTTTTGGCTGACCTTGTTAACATTTACTCATCTCAAATCTCTTTCATTATAATGTCCTGAATCCCTGGTGGCTCAGAGGTTAAAGCGTCTGCCTCCAATGTGGGAGACCCAGGTTCGATCCCTGGGTCGAGAAGATCCCCTGGAGAAGGAAATGGTAACCCACTCCAGTATTCTTGCCTGGAGAATCCCATGGACGGAGAAGCCTGGTAGGCTACAGTCCACGGGGTCGCAAAGAGTCGGACACGACTGAGCGACTTCACTCACTCACTATCTTCAAGAAAATAGGTTTGATGTGAGAATAAATAGGATTAAAATATAGCTCTGACCTTTATTGTCAGAGTGTCAAGTTATTCTACTAAGTTATACTCTTCTCTCCTTTAATTTGGAGATAATAATATAATTTACACAATTTGTTTTGAAGATTAAATTATATAATCACACCAGGGAGCTTCCCATGTGGTACACTGGTGAAATATCCACCTGCCAATGCAGGAGACACAATAGACACAGGTTCGATCTCTGAATCAGGAAGATCCCCTGGACTAGGTCCTTGTAACCCACTCCAATATTCTCACCTTGAAAATTCCATGGACAGTGCAGCCTGGTGGACTACAGTCCATGGGATCACAAAAGCTTGGACACGACTGACTGGCACACACCAGTTGGTAGCAGTAGTGTAAAAGAAGTTTGAAGAGAAATTGTTGAGAACTGGTATAGCAGCTCTATCTTAATCTTGAATTCAGGTTTCCCTTTCCTTTTGTACCACAATCCTTAGTGTTTTCTTTCCACACTTAAGGTTTCCTAGTCATCCTATATAACTGCTACTACTCCAGCCAGCATATATGCCTTCCAGATAAAAATAGGAAGAAGGCTAGAAACAGAGCAAGCATGAAAGTATTTTCTTCTCAGTTGGGTCAGCTCTCTTCAGAGAGATTTGTTCAATTTCCAAGTAACAATTTCCACTTATAGCTCACTGAGCAACCAAAGTTCCTAAGGAAATTGAAAATAATATATTTTTAAATTTGGGTACATTACCACCATGAGTAAAATTAAGATTCAATTATCAATGATAAAGATTTTTAGATAATGAAATCTCTGGTAGAGACAAAGTATTTTACAGATGCTTAAAATATAAAATTTTAACATATTTGAAAATAGTTAAGTTTCTTGTAACTGAAGTTTTTTGAGTTAATTTTTGGTCAAAACTACCCAGACTCATTTTATGTATAAAATTCATTTTAGTTCTAAATCTGTAGTTCAGTGATAACAAAAATCTGCTTATTGTTGTTCTTCATAGAGTTGTGGTAAAATGCTTTCATTGTGTGATAATGGAAGAGCCCTTGATTTGGAATCAAGAGAACATATACTGGTAGGTCTTTGATTCTGAACACTGATTCCTTCAATAAGCTTCAGTGACTCTACAAAATGAGATAAGAATACTTTCTTCAAGATAAACAAAAATGTATAAAAGCTGATTCTTAACTGAGAAATCTTAACAGGCAGAATGTAATTCACATAACTGTATTGGATATTCCTCAACTCAGGTTTAGGATTCCAAACAAATATGATCTGTATCAAGAGTGCATTGTTTAGTCACCTTATTCTCTCTTGAATTAACTGAAGCCTATATGCCTTAAGCAAGCTGATTGGCCAATTAATTGTAACAGTAGTATTCAGGAGTTAATGCCATGATCAAAGTTTAAGAATGTCATTTATTTTAGCTCTGTATTGGGAAAGAATGACCTGGGTACCAGCTTCTTCCTAGTATTGATGATGATGATAATAATATTGATAAAAACAGTAACAGGTAAATTTTATTGAATGCTTTCTATGTGCAAGGCACTGTTATATATACTGTCTATGTTTCAGTACATTTGATTTCACAAAGCCTAAGAAAATGGTAAAACATTAGCCTCATTTTATAGATGAGGAAATTGAGGCACCGAGGTCTTATGGCACTCGCCATAAGTTCACATAGCTGGATAGTGACTGAACTGTGATCTGAATATGCAGTGGCTTTGAGCTCAGACTGTGCCATCCTGCCCCAGGAAAGCAGCACACAATGGGCCCATAAATAGAAAAAAACAAAAATCCTGATGTCTCTCTTCCCAAGGCAACTGGCATTAATAAAAAAATAGATTGTTTTCTAGTAGCTGTTTTGTTACTGCTGAAATGGAAGTGGCGTTCTCCATAGATAAGAAAATGACAGAGACTTGACAGAAAATAACAGACTCTCTAGACAGAGACTTCTAGAAAACTCTATTCCTCTTTATTGATGTCAGCTTATTATCCAATCTGACAAGAAAAGTAAAAATTGTAATATTTTCCCTTTTTATTTTTTATCACCCTTTATGGGTTTTCTAAGGACAAGATCCAATATTAAACATGGATTTTGTTTTACACATACCTCAGATTGTGTTCTCTATATAAAGTCCTATTGATTTAGAAAAAAGCTATCTGTTCCAGGTTTTACTTTTGGAACTAAGATGCAAGCCATTAATCAATCAATCTTAGTCCACTTTCTTTGCCTTAGCACTACTGGCATTTGGGCTGGAAAATTCTGTATTGTGGGGACTCCTCTGTGCATTGTAGGATGTTTGGCAACATTCCATACTCTACCTGCTAGGTGTCAACATTTACACCCCAGTTATTACCAAAAAAAAAAAAAAGTACCCCATAGTTTGCAAAATCACCTCAGTTGAGGACCTCTAGACTCTGGTACTTTAGTTCAAACATAAAATAAGCTTGATGATGAGATAATCTCAAGTATAATGAAAATTGTTCTTCCAAAAATCAAAGTTAACCAGTTATGTAGCATTCTTCTTCTTTTATGCTCTAAATTATGACAAAATGTTTCTGTATATCTCACCTCTACATAAGCCAAATATCCAAATTACTCTATTTTCTAATGAAAACTCAAAAAATATAGTCAAACAGGAAATTTATATGACTCTTATCCCATGCAAATCCAATAGTCACATAAACCAAACATAATAGATTTACTTCTGCTTCAAGATGTTACATATAACAAGATAATGAAATAAACCAAAGCAGGAATGAGTGGAACAGTACAGCAAGTAGAAAAGGCATTCTGAATCCAGACAGTCCTCAGAAGTTAGGAGTCCATAGAGTATTAATTCAAAGTTACAGTGAGCTAAAGGCCACACATCAAGCTAGAGTAATAAGTTAAAGTTAGCCAAGCGGCCAGGGATTTAAACCCAACAGTGTGTCTAAAGATAAGTATATGTCAAGTCAGAGAAAAGCTCTAGCTCACAAATGCAGTCTTTCAGAGCAAGACCTAGTGATTGATTTCCCAGTTCAGAATATGGTACAGTGTGGTCCACTTAGTAGATCTTGAAAATTACTAATAACAGTTTAAGAAAAGATGAAGAAATAGTTGAATAAATATATTTCCTCAAAAACAAATAAATAAAGTGGTGAATATGTGTCTCATAACCAGAGAAGGTTAGAATAGAAATATAAAACTATTCATAAAAGACGCAAATATTGAGAACCAAGAGAAATGAAATAATCTGTAAATTTAAGCAGTTATGAGAAAAACAACTTATACATATTAATAAAAAATATAAGCCCAATTTTTTTCTCTTGGGCTATTATTTCTATTGCTCAGTTCATGTTTTAGACCAATAAAACATTTCAAATTCAGTACAGTTTCTTTTCACCATATTAAAAAAAAAAGCCCAGTCACATCTCTACATATATCGCTAAGACAGTGCATTTTACAATGAATGAAGCTGACACCAAGATTCAGTACACTTTTTCAAAAACACATTGTTTCTCAATATCAGGTATTTTGTTTGAAGAATTAACTGTATAGCCATTCCTTTATTGTTATCATCTTTGCATGAAATGTTCCCTTGGTATCTCTAATTTTCTTGAAGAGATCTCTAGACTTTCCCATTCTATTGTTTTCCTCTATTTCTTTTCATTGATCACCGAGGAAGGCTTTCTTATCTCTCCTTGCTATTCTTTGGAACTCTGCATTCAAATGGGTATATCTTTCCTTTTCTTCTTTGCTTTTCGCTTCTGTTTCTTTCATAGCTATTTGTAAGCCCTCCTCAGACAGACATTTTGCTTTTTTGCATTTCTTTTTCTTGGGAATGGTTTGTGTGAATCACAACAAGCTGTGGAAAATTCTGAAAGAGATAATACCAGACCATCCACACTGCCTCCTGAGAAATCTGTATACAGGTCAGGAAGCAACAGTTAGAACTGGACACTGAACAACAGACTGGTTCAAATTGGGAAAGGAATATGTCAAGGCTGTATATTGTCACCTTGTTTATTTAAATTATATGAAGTGAAGGAGAGTGAAAAGGTGGCTTAAAACTCAACATTCAGAAAACTAAGATCATGGCATCTGGTCCCAATGCTTCATGGCAAATAGATGGGGAAACAGTAGAAACAGTGACAGACTTTATTTTTTTGGTTTCAAAAACACTTCAGAGAGTGTCTGCAGCCATGAAATTAAAAGGCACTTGCTCCATGGAAGAAAATCGATGACCAACCTAGACAGCATATTAAAAAGCAGAGACATTACTTTGCCAACAAAGGTCCGTCTAGTAAAAGCTATGGTTTTTCCAGTAGTCATGTATGGATGTGAGAGTTGGACTATAAAGAAATATGAGAATCAAAGAATTGATGCTTTTAAATGTGGTGTTGGAGAAGATTCTTGAGAGTCCCTTGGACTGCAAGGAGATAAACCCAGTTCATCCTAAAGGAAATGAGTTCTGAATATCATTGGTAGGACTGATGCTGGAGCTCCAATTCTTTGGCCACCTGTTGTGAAGAAATGTTTCATTTGAAAACACCCTGATGCTGTGAAAATTTGAAGGTGGGAGAAAAAGGGGACGACAGAGGATAGTTAGATGGCCACCGACTCAATGGGCATGAGTTTGAAATAACTCCGGGAGTTGGTGAGGGACAGTGAGGCCTGGTGTGTTGCATTCCATAGGGTAGCAATGAGTCAGACATGACTGAGCAACTGAACTGACCTGAATGTGTTCTACAGTGCAGAGAAGAAACATAGAGACAACAAAGGGGGAATTTGGGGTGGGCTGTATCGAGAGACTAGGATTGACAGATACCATATATAAAATAGATAGCTAATCAGAACCCACTGTATAGCACAGGGAACTCTACTCAATGCTCAGTGGCGACCTAAATGGGAAGGAAATCCAAGAAACAGGGGATGTATGTATATGTAGAGCTGATTCACTTTGCTGTACAGCAGAAACTTGCACAATGTTGTAAAGCCATTATACTCCAATAACATTTTTAAAATATACATATTTATAGTCCTTCCTAAGTGTTAAATTTGTTCTAAATTCTTCATAAATACTAACATTTGTATTTTGTAACAACCTTATGAAGTGGATCTATTATTCCCCCATTTTTCAGAGAAGGAAACTGAAATATAGAGAAGTTAAGTGATTTCCTCAACATCACACCACTAGTAAGCAGGAAAACTGATATTTGAACTCAAAAGTAAAGGGCATATAAATGTTGGATTGTGCCACAACATGATTATTATTACCTGCTGGATTAAGAAACAATTTGCATCAGTTTCTATGATTATGAAATGCTTTCATAGAAAATTGTGGAAATGAGAACGATAAAACATTTTGAATCTTGGGCTATTTCAAAATACAGTATACAGATTTAAATGTCAAGAGTTCTCTGAGATTAAAATAACACCACCACCAAATGTGCCTGAAATAACTTGCTATTAGTTTTATCTTTTACATTCCTGCAGACAGATATGATGTATACGCTCAACTAATTAAAAATAAATCTCTCCAGAACTTTGCATTAAAATGACTTTCTGAGAAAGGTTGCTAACCTTAATCAAAAATCCAACTACATTGTGACCAGAGATAAAAGGCTCCTTAAAGCCTAGTCTTGTACTAATTTAGATTCCATTTATTAATTTCATTCATCAATTGAAAAAAATCATAATTTTAATTTTTAATTATTTTATTTATTTAATTTTTCAGCTTTATTGAAGTAAAATTGACAAATAAAGATGTAATATATTTAAAATGTACAACCTGATAATCTGATCTTCATGTATATTGTGAAGGTGAAGGTGAAGTTGCTCAGTCATATCCGACTCTTTGCGATCCCGTGGACTGTAACCTACTAGGCTTCTCTGTCCACAGGATTCTCCAGGCAAGAATACTGGAGTGGACTGCCATTTCCTTCTCCAGGGGATCTTCCCGACCCAGGGATCAAACCCAGGTCTCGCGTATTGGAGGCAGACGCTTTAACCTCTGAGCCACCAGGGAAGCCCTGTATATTGTGAAAAGATTTCTAAAATCAGGTTAATTACACATTCACCATCTCACATAGTGACTTTTTTGTGTTTTAAGGATGCTTAAGAGCTACTCTCTTAGGAGTATTCAACTATATGATACAGTATAAACTGTAGTCATCATGCTACATTTTAGATTCTCAGATTTTATTTGTCTTATAACTGAAAATGTGTACCCTATGACCATCCGTTCCTCATTTTTCTGACCATTCTTTCCTCATTTTCCCCACCCATCAGCCTCTGGCAAAAACCATTCAACTCTGTTTCCATGTATTTGATTTTTATCTTTAAGATTCTGTATATAAGTGGTATCACACAGTATCATTTGTCTGTCTTTATCTGATTGAATTTACTTACCATAATGCTCTCCTGTTTCATCCATGTTGTTGAAAATGGTAAGGTTTTCTTTTAAGGCTGAAAAATATTCTTGTGTGTGTGTGTGTGTCTGTTTTCTTTATCCATTTACCTGTCAATGGACATTTAGATTGTTCCTGTTATTTAGATATTAAGTATATAAGTGGTATCACACAGTATCATTTGTCTGTCTTTATCTGATTGAATTTACTTACCATAATGCTCTCCTGTTTCATCCATGTTGTTGAAAATGGTAAGGTTTTCTTTTAAGGCTGAAAAATATTCTTGTGTGTGTGTGTGTGTCTGTTTTCTTTATCCATTTACCTGTCAATGGACATTTAGATTGTTCCTGTTATTTAGATATTAAGAAAAATGCCACAATAAGCATGTGTATACAAATATTTCTATAAGATAGTTATGTTGTTTCCCTTTAATGTGGAATTGCTGAGTCATATGGTAGTTTTGTTATTAATTTTTTTAAGGAAATTCTATACTATTTCCCACACTGTACCAATTTATATTCCCATAAATTGTACAAGAGTCCCCTTTTCTCTACATCCTTATCAATACTTGCTATTTTTGCCTTTTTAATAATAGCTATCCCAATTGGTGTGAAGTGATACCTCATTGTGGTTTTGATGTGCATTTCCCTAATAATTAGTGATATTGAGTATCTTTTTTTATATACCTGTTGACCATTTGTATGTGTTCTTTGGGAAACTATTTATTCAGGTTCTCTGACCATTTAAAAAAATAATTTTCTGTTTATTTGGCTGCACTGAATCTTCATGTATGGATGTGAAAGTTGGACTGTGAAGAAAGCTGAGTACCAAAGAATTGATGCTTTTGAACTGTGGTGTTGGAGAAGACTCTTGAGAGTTCCTTGGACTGCAAGGAGATACAACCAGTCCATTCTGAAGGAGATCAGCCCTGGGATTTCTTTGGAGGGAATGATGCTAAAGCTGAAACTCCAGTACTTTGGACACCTCATGTGAAGAGCTGACTCATTGGAAAAGACTCTGATACTGGGAGGGATTGGAGGCAGGAGGAGAAGGGGATGACAGAGGATGAGACGGCTGGATGGCATCACTGACTCGATGGACATGAATCTGAGTGAACTCCGGGAGTTGGTGATGGACAGGGAGGCCTGGCGTGCTGCAATTCATGTGGTCACAGAGTCGGATACAACTGAGTGACTGAACTGAACTGAACTGAATCTTAGTTGCAGCACACGGAATCTCAACTGTTTGAAGTGGGATCTTTCCTTGTAGCTCATGGACTCACTAGTGTTGTGTGGGCTCCGGAGTTTGTGGGCTTCAGTATTTAGAGCACACAAGCTCTTTCCTTGTGGTACATGGGCTCCAGAGCCCACAGACTCAGTACTTGCGCCACATGGGTTTCGGTGCTCCATGGCATGTGGTATTGCAGTTCCCTGACCAGGGATCAAACCCACATCCCCTGAATTGCAAGGGGCAATCTGACCACCGGACCACCAGGGAAATATGGACCATTATTTTTTAATTGAGGTTTGTTGTTATTGTTGTTTTGCTATTGAGTTATGTGAGTTCCTTATATATTTTGAATATAAAACCCTTATCAGATACACAGTGTACAAATATTTTCTCTCAGTTCATAGGTTGCTTTTTAAAAAATTTTTTTATGGTTTCCTTTACTGTGCAGAATATTTTAGGTTGATGCAGTCTTGTATATTTTTGCTTTTATTGCCTTTGCAATGGTGTCAAATATGAAAATAACGAGTGCCAGGACCAATGTTAAAGATTTTTCTCTGCCATTTATTCCTCTAGCTTAGCAGTGTCAAATCTTAAAATCTAAGTATTTAATCTACTTTAAGTTGATTTCTGTATGGTGAAAAAAAAGGGCCTAATTTCATTTTTTAAATGTGGCAATCCAGGTTTCCTAACTCAATTTATTTAAAAGGCTACCCTTTTCTCCTTGTTAATTTTTGGTGCTTTTGTAAAAAAATAAAACAAACAAAAATAAAAACAGTTGACTACATACCATGGATGTATTTCTGGGCTCTCTATTCTGCCCATTAATCTACATGCCTGTTTTCATGCTAAACCCATCTTATTTTGATTACTAGAAATTTGTATTATACTTTAAAGTCAGGAAATATGGTGCCTCCACCTTTGCTCCTCTTGCTCAAGNTAAAAATAAAAACAGTTGACTACATACCATGGATGTATTTCTGGGCTCTCTATTCTGCCCATTAATCTACATGCCTGTTTTCATGCTAAACCCATCTTATTTTGATTACTAGAAATTTGTATTATACTTTAAAGTCAGGAAATATGGTGCCTCCACCTTTGCTCCTCTTGCTCAAGATTACTTTAGCTATTTAGAGTCTTTTGCAGTTCCATACAAATAGGCTTCCCTTATAACTCAGATGGTACAGAGTCAGCCTGCAATGCAGGAGACCTGGGTTCAATCTCTGGGTTGGGAAGATCCTCTGGAGGAGGGCATAACAACCCACTCCAGTAATTCATGCCTGGAGAATCCCATAGACAGAGAAACCTGGTGGGTTACTATCCATGGGGTCCTATAGAGTCAGCCATGACTGAGTGGCTGACACACAAACATACACATGAATTTAAATATTCTTTTTTCTATTTCTGTGAAAAATTATATTTTGTGTGTGTGTGATTGTATCCTCTATTGCAGTTGTCAACCTAAAAACTTGGCTTATATTTATATGCAGGAATCAAATATGTCAAAATACTCAGGCTGCTTTCAACTTCCCTTGATATATTCAGTATTTAAAATGCTATGTTAAATATAATACTGCAGAATGATTCCCACACTAGAAAAATGTTCAAGGATATATTGATTTTTCTGACAAATATTGCAAATTTCATGAACTCTACAAGTAGAGTTCCATCCAAATTAACCCAGATAGTTTTCTATCAAAAATTTTAGAGCCTTCTAAATAGTGGGAAAGACTAGAGACCTCTTCAGGAAAATTAGAGATACCAAGGGAAATTTCATGCAAAGATGGGCTCGATGAAGGACAGAAATGGTACGGACCTAACAGAAGCAGAAGATATTAAGAAGAGGTGGCAAGAATACATAGAATAACTGTACAAAAAGAGCTTTACTACCAAGATAATCACGATGGTGTGATTACTCACCTAGAGCCAGACATCCTGGAACGTGAAGTCAAGTGGGCCTTAGAAAGCATCACTACGAACAAGGCTAGTGGAAGTGATGGAATTCCAG
>SJYX01017309.1:99854-141942 GCA_006410675.1 Oreotragus oreotragus | reverse complement strand
TCATCTGCATAGCTGAGGTTATTGATATTTCTCCCAGCAATCTTGATTCCAGCTTGTGTTTCTTCCAGTCCAGCGTTTCTCATGATGTACTCTGCATATAAGTTAAATAAGCAGGGTGACAATATACAGCCTTGAAGTATTCCTTTTCCTATTTAAGAAAATAATGATAAAATAATAAGTTATTGAGTTCTATCCAGGCTTTTATAGACAAAGCATCATTGAATTAATATCAACAGACTGATTTAACATGTTTTATAATTTGAAAATACACTGTTGACTGGTTAGTGATCTTCAGTAAAAATACAGGTTCTTGTTCCTGGGACTCTACCACTTCTATCATGTTCCTTGGAGCAGCATGCTGTGTTTCTAACTATTGTGCCTATAGAAAACACAAAAACGAGTTTATCTATATGAGGATATTTTGACTTTATTGTTTAAAGAAGTAGAAAACTGGATATATATTATTTGAAAATATAACTTTAAATTGGCTATTCTAAAACTCCTTACACTTTTTGGTAGATATTGGCTTGGCTTTGGATTGACTTAAAATTAAAAGTTTTACATGGCAAAGTAATTAAAACAGTCCATTGAGTTTTATAAGTAAAAATAGTAAATAACATTACTTTAAGGTAAACGTTAGATAAATGCTTTCCTGAGGCATTATTAGGACTAAAATTAACATTTTGTTATACACAATAGAAAACATTACATCTTGTAGGCCCAAATTGTAATTATATTCTAGACCAGGGATCTCCAACCCCCAGGCCACAAACTGGTACCAGTTTGCGGCCTGTAAGGAACGGAGCTGCATAGCAGGAGGTGAGTGGTAGGTTAGGGAGCAAAGCTTAATCTGTATTTACAGCCACTCCCCATTGTTAACACCTGAGTCCACCTCCTGTCAGATCAATACGGACATTAGATTCTCATAGGAGCTTCAGCTCTACTGTGAACTGCACATGCTAGGGATCCAGGTTGCAGGCTCCTTAGGAGAATCATCCTAAAAAATGCGTTCCCTTCTCCCCCAACAGCTTGGTCCATTCAAAAGCTGTCTTCCAAAAAACCAGTCCCGGATGCCAGAAAAGTTGGGGACCTCTGTTCTAGAGTGCAGAACTTTTAGCCCTTCAATTCTATAAGTTCAATTTTCTTCTTTTCTTCCTCCTTCTCTTCCTTCCTTCTCTCCTGTCTTCCTTCCCTCCTTTTCCTTCTTCTTTCTCTCTCAAGTTCTTTCCATTCCTCCTTACTTCCTTCCCCTCTTCTTGCCTTTCTTTTTCACTTAAGGAAAATTTCTCACTAATAATCATTGTTGTCATTAAATAGGTATGAGAGATTATCGGTATTCTGAATATTTTCTAAAAAATAAAACCTTGAACAGATGTCTTCTCAATTCTTATCAGAAGGAGAGAAAAGACTAATAATATTTCAGATGACCTAAATATCATGTGACCATTCAGTCTTCTTAANTTCTCACTAATAATCATTGTTGTCATTAAATAGGTATGAGAGATTATCGGTATTCTGAATATTTTCTAAAAAATAAAACCTTGAACAGATGTCTTCTCAATTCTTATCAGAAGGAGAGAAAAGACTAATAATATTTCAGATGACCTAAATATCATGTGACCATTCAGTCTTCTTAATTTTCCGTGTCGTTAGATCAGTCTGGATCATCAAATGACCTGTCCGGTGTATATTATTGTTTGGAACTCTCAACATTACTTGGACTTCACTGGTGGCTCAGTGTTAAAGAACCCACCTGTCAATGCAGGAGACATGGGTTCAATCCCTGGGATGGGAGGATCTCCTGGAGAAGGAAATAGAAACCTGCACCAGTATTCTTGCCTGGGAAATTCCATGGACAGAGGAGCCTGGTGAGCTACAGTCCTTGGGGTACAGTCCTTGGGGCAAAGAGTCTGCCATGACTTCACAAATGAGCACACATGCTAGCAAACCATTATTTAATATTTTGTCTGTATTTTAAAGGGAAGGATGTTTTAAGGATCAGTCGTGAGGATAGTATCCATGTACTTTTTTTTTTTTTTTTTTAAGGTCATAGGTTTAGGTCCAGGGATAGAATCTCTGAGCAGTCATTTTGACCTCATATCTTTTGAATATTGTAAGTCAAACAAGTTTCTGTTTCACTCTTTATAGTGACTCCTTTCATTTTAATAGTTACCATATTTTGATTCTATATTTTACTGTTTTTATATAATTAAAATCATTGAAAAACAAAATGAAGACAGACTGTTTTTATGCTTTGTCTTTACCTAAACTTTGTAGAAACCAGTTCATTGCTAAAATGTAGATTAAGTCACTCTCTATCAGAGGACATCCTATTCACCAGTTCTTGGCTAGTACCCTTCATCCAAAAGAATTCCAATGTTAAGGCCAAGTCAGCTAAAGTCAACTGGTTTCGAATAGCTGTAGTGCTTATTTGACCTGATTATCAAAATGGTGGGAGGTTCTAATAGTTTTGTAGTTATATTTCAAGGTCAGCAGCTACAAGGCTACAACAATCAGTGCAAGTTTACAGTCTGGAAATTCCCTCCATTTGCCATTCCTTAGCTTATCTTTTTCCCTTGTTTATGCTTTAGCAATTAGTAGATATTAAGCACAAAACTGTAGTTTCCAATTCATTCACAGGGATTCTTCAGCTTCTTTTTGGTGTATCACAATAAAGAAAATACAATAAATTATATTTTAAATTTCTAAAATAGTTATTCATAAAGCATAAAATATATTTTGATGTATAAAACTAACTTACAAATGAAAGGATATAAATAAAATTTTATAATAAGGCAAGTTTCACTCGTGTGTAACACTTTGACCTCAACACAGGTGACAAGCTTGTCCATTTAGATCAAGGAGTGTCATGAAATTCCCAAAAAATAACCTTCAGAATAATTGAAAGTGTGAATAAACACTTTTCAAACTTTTGGATATTCCTTGTGGATAAAATCACATGATAAATACTTGTATGAAGACAATAAAATTGTTTTCAGATTAATAAAAAAATAGAAAATCATACTCATTGCTTTGGATAGTCTCACTGTAAAATGTTTCCATTGTTCTTTGAAATTGCTTATAAACAACATATAATGTATTAAGCTGAAATAATATGATATGGCAAATGGTAATCACAAAAAATAACGTCAGTTTCCAATTAAAAATAAGTAATCCTAGAATCTCTTAAAGATGTATGTTTGTCTTAGTGATTAACTCAGACATTACATTTTTGTAAAAGACAAGAGAGAGAAAGAGGAGAAGCTCACTGAGGAAAGGCATGCTCAACTGCTTATTAGTGTCTGACTCTTTCCAGTCCCATCGACTGTAGCCTGCCAGGCTCCTCTTTCTGTGGGATTCTCCAGGCAAGACTACAGGCGCCATTTTCTCCTCCAGGGAATCTGGTCAGGATGATCCAGAGATAGAACCTATGTCTCCTGCATCTCCTACATTGGCAGGCAGATTGTTTACCACTAGCACCACTTAGGAAGCCCAGTAGAAGACAAGTTTGAAATTTAAAGCACTATTTCTAATGCTATTTTCTCCTTTCCTGGCTATATTTTAAGACCTATGTCTGGTGGCTAGAGTCAGAAGGGTCGTAGAGTCAGAAGGGTCGCAGAGTCGGACCCTTTAAATTTTGGAGAAATTTAAAATATTAAAATATCTGCAAACACATGAAAATTCAGCCTTGGAAAAGTTAGTGCTGTGCTGTGCTTAGTCACTCAGTTGTGTCCAACTCTTTGCTACCCCATGGACTGTAGCCCGCCAGGCTCTTCTGTCCATGGGATTTTCCAGACAAGAATGCTAGAGTGGTTTGCCATGCCCTCCTCCCAGGGATCTTGCTAACCCAGGGATCAAAACCAGGTCACCTGCTTGCAGGAGAATTCCTTAGCATCTGAACCACCAGGGAAAAGTTGGTATTTGGTCTTACTCACAAAAGGTCCTAAAATGAATGATAGTATTAACAATATGAAAGGTGGAATCCTTTAAGTGGTTCTAGGATTTAATGGCTAGTCACACTTCTTCCTGGAAATACAAACAAGTTGAGCAATTCTTTAGGCAAATCTTGGAAAGCATGGAGACCATTATGGCCATTGTCCATCATTGGGACACAGAGTTGGAACATGATATAATAGGGATTAGAGGTGTATAATCATTTACTGAACTGGGATGTTATACATGTATGGAAAAGCCCTGAAGTAATTATTTGATTTGAATAACAATATCCTGAAGAGAACAAGTCATTGTGGGATTTTCCCAGAATCTATATTGATATTAGCTCATAGGCAATTACTCATTTACATACCCAATAGCATATTTGATTCTTAAATGATGCCCCATAGATTAGTGTACCTTTGAATTATTTCTCCCTACCTTTCTTGATAACCCCTCCAGAAATTGTGGGTAGGCATAAATCAATTTATAAGAAAAGCCAAAACTCTGCTTAAAGTTTTAAGCAGAGAAAAAAGAGCACTCATTTCACCTGAAACAGGGAAAGGTACTTGATAAACCTGGCCCAGGTTATGTAGGCTCTTTATCTCTTGCTAAGGAAGTATTACAAGCCCAGGGCCCATTCTTATATAGCTGTTCAAGTCAAAAGACTTGCTTTCCCCATCTCACCCCCAAATTAGCTGCTAAAATGCAGATAAACAATACAAAATCTGAAAGAATCATTGCCCATATTGAATTTGGAGATGGAGTCAAGGGGTTTGCTCACAGGGGATTGCTTTGCAGCTGGTTTGCTCACAGAACCTCTCTATCATTTTGAGATAGTACTTTACCAGGGGCACTAGGAAAGACAAATCCAAGAGAATGATCAGTTCTCCCTAGCAAACGGCCCTCAAGCAGGAACCACAAGTGCCATGGTTAAGCTTCCTAAACAGATCAAAGAATGAGTATAGAGGGGAGTGTGGATTTATTCCTGACAACCCTCCATCCCCCTAAACAAGGATGTTCTCCAGCTTCTCCAATTTCTTGATACATAGTTGACCCTTGAACAATACAAGTTTAAACTACAGAAGAACCACAGATACATAGGAACTGAGTGTATGAGGGCTGAATATAAAGTATAGAAAGATTTTCAGTTGCTTAGAGAGTTGATGTCCTTTAACCCCCACCTTGTTCAAAAGTCAACTGTATAAACAACAAAAGGTGTTGACAGTCACACAGATAGCACTCTGTTCTGCCAGCAGATAAATTGAGGATTATTTTTTTGTCTATCACCAACTTGGCTAATGAGTTCAGTGAATTTTACTGGTCCCGAATAACCTGGGTAGTAGCATTAGCCATCTCTGCCCCAGTTAATGACAAATTATGTACCACTTTTTTTTTTTTCCCTCCAAGGCTTGTATGCCTATGGCAGATATGAAGAAAGTGACAGCAGAGAAGAAAGCTGTATGACTGTTTTCCTGGTGATGTGCTTGGAAAAACTTTGCCATGTGTCAGAAATGTGCAACTCACATTCAGAGTGTCATGTTTGCACAAATGCCTGAGGACATAAAATTCCCAAATATCTTACTATCTGAGGGTGATAAGCACTCCAGTAGACCAATATACCCCACAAAGGGAAATTTAACCTGGAAGAGCACGTGGATACCAAAAATAAACAAATACAATACAAAAAGTAAAAAATAAGGAGAGAAAGGAAGAAAAAAAATGACTGACTAACATCTCACATTATTTTAAATGCAAAATATTGTTTAAAAATTTGTAAAACAAAACCTGAAATACATAAAAAATAGTTATATACATAACCAAGTTTAGATTTCTTCTAAAAATGTATGATACATTTAACATTTGAAAATCAGTGCACTTCACCATATCAACAAGATAGAGAGAAAAATATAATATGAGCATATCACTTGATGCAGAAAAAAAGAATTTGAGAATTAAATGCTGTTTATAAGCCACACGTCTCTGGTATTTTTTTTTTTTTTACAGCATCCTGATTAACTAAAAGAGTAAGCTTATTTCAAAACAGTTGATTAGATACTGTGGAGATGTAGTATTACTTTTGTTTAACTAAAGGTAAAATAGATTTTTAAAAAATCAAAGAATAAGCATGTATAGGCAACTGGTGCATTTGTGTTACAAATTATGGTGAGGATCAATCCTAAAACTTTAGCATTTATCTTAAAAATTTGATCATAATTAGAAAGCAAATAACTGAGAAGTCATCACATAAATGTCAGTATTTCCCAGGTTAATCATCTGTTTCAATTTCTTTCTGAAAAGTTGGTATAAAATACATAATGAGAAGACACAAGGAGGACACCAGTACCAGATGGAATGAGGAGAGGATGTTATGAACCTAGATTGTGATCTTCTGTCTGTGGCAACTAAATGGATTTAGTGTTTCTTTGTGCCTCGTATATAGTACTTGGGATGCAGGTGTTCATAAAACATTTGCTGTACTAATATAAGGTGAAAAAGAAAGTCCAGACAGGAAAAATGAAGATAATATAATTTTGGATAATATATATTTAACAGTTATTAGAAGTGGCCATAAATATTTTTTATTAATTTATTCTATGATCAGTGTTTAGTAGAACATGTAATCTCAGGTTGCCTATATATGAAAGACTGAAGGCAATATTCACACATCACTGGGCTGATAATTTTTGATTAAGTATAGCAATGGTGTATGGTACTTAGTAATGGGGCTTGATCAAATATTATTTTTTAAAATAGTCCCATTGAAGAGAAGTAGAAGAGTGATAATGTGTAAAAGCACAGAGTATGGCAGTGATTGCCTGGTTTTAAATTCAAATATACCTCCTTATTCAGTAGCTTTGTGATGTTAAGCAAGTTACCTCATCTTGAGTGGAAAAAATATCTATCTCATGGAGTTTTATGATAANATTGAAGAGAAGTAGAAGAGTGATAATGTGTAAAAGCACAGAGTATGGCAGTGATTGCCTGGTTTTAAATTCAAATATACCTCCTTATTCAGTAGCTTTGTGATGTTAAGCAAGTTACCTCATCTTGAGTGGAAAAAATATCTATCTCATGGAGTTTTATGATAAACAAGTGAATGTCTGCAAAAATCACAGGAAAATATGGCATATAATACAAGTTATGTAAATGGTTGTACTTAGGACTGTTAGGCTTTTGAGCAGAATAACTGTTAAAAATGATTCCATCAACCTTCCAATGTGCATTTTTTTTGCTATATCTCCTTCCCGCAAAAAGACCTCTCCAGCAATCCTTTCTCATGTCTTTCCATTTCAGTGCCTCTGTTTTCATATCACCTTATACTCACTGGTTTCACACAGGTGAGACCTCCATACAAGCTATAAAACACTTGCTGATTTTTATTCCTAATGTGGAATATGCATATCCATTCTTTCCCATCAATACACTAATGAGGTTAAAAGTACAAATAGACTCATGGAACATACAACAAATTTTCTTTAATTCTATGTCTACTGCTGTATATACCATGTCACCCTCTCTATTTTGCATACATATTCTTTTGGAGCTGTTTTAAAATTCTTTACAAAATATTTTCAGTAATTAAAGATTATAAGTTTATTGAAAAGAATGCCTACTCTACTTTTGGTTTATTTGGTTTGTTTATTTTACAATTCCTCTGTGGTGTTGGGAGCAGAGTTTTTTTGTTGTTTTTTGGGCACTCAGTCATATTCAACTCTTTGTGATGCCATGGACTACAGCACACCAGGCTTTACTGCCCTTCACCATATCCCAGAGCTTGCTCAAACACATGTCCATTGAGTCGATGATGCCATCCAATCACCTCATCCTCTGTTGTTCCCTTCTGTTCCTCTCTTCAATTTTTCCCAGCATCAGGGTCTTTGCTAATGAGTCAGTTCTTCACATCAGTTGGCCAAAGTACTGAAGCTTCAGCTTCAGCATCAGTCCTTCCAGTGAATTTTCAGAGTTGATTTCCTTTAGAATTGACCAGCTTGATCTTCTTGTACTCCAAGGGACTCTCAAGAGTCTTCTACAATACCACGGTTCAAAAGCATCAATTCTTCAGCGTTCATCCTTCTTTGTGGTCTGACTCTCATCCATACATGACTACTGAAAAACCCATAAGTTCAGTTTAGTCACTCAGTCATGTCTGACTTTTTGCAACACCATGGACTGCAGCATGCCAGGCTTCCCTGTCCATCACCAACTCCTGAGCCTACTCAAACTCATGTCCATCATGTCGGTGATGCCATCCAACCATCTAATCCTCTCTCATCCCCTTCTCCTGCCTTCAATTTTTCCCAGAATCAGGGTCTTTTCCAATGAGTCATTTATTTGCATCAGGTAGCCAAATTATTGGTGTTTCAGTGTCAGCATCAGTCCTTCAAGTTAATATTCAGGACTGATTTGCTTTAGGATTGCTTTCACTAGTTGGATCTCCTTGTAGTTCAAGAGACTATCAACAGAAAGACTGTCTTCTCTAGCACCACAGTTCAAAAGCATCAATTCCTTGGTGTTCGGTCTTCTTCACAGTCCAACTCTTACATCCATACATGACTACTGGAAAAACTTTTCAAATAGCTTTGACTAGACGGACCTTTGTTGGCAAAGTAATGTCTCTACTTTTTAATACGCTGTCTAGGTTGGTCATAGATTTTCTTCCAAGGAACAAGTGTCTTTTAATTTCATGGCTACAATCACCATCTGCAGTGATTTTGAAGCCCCCCAAAATAAAGTTTCTCACTGTTTCCACTGTTTGCCCATCATTTGTCATGAAATGATGAGACTGGATGCCATGATCTTAGTTTTCTGAATGTTACGCTTTAAGCAAACTTTTTCATTCTCCTCTTTCACTTTCATCAAGAGGCTCTTTAGTTCTTCTTCACTTTCTGCCATAAGGGTGGTGTCATCTGCATATATGAGGTTATTGATATTTCTCACAGAAATCTTGATTCCAGCCTGTGCTTCATCCAGGCCAGCATTTCACATGATTTACTCTGCATATAAGTTAAATAGCAAGGTGACAATACACAGCCTTGACATACTCCTTTCCCAACTTGGAACCAGTCTGTTCCATGTCCAGTTCTAACTGTTACTTCCTGACCTGCATACAGATTTCTCAGGAGGCAGATCAGGTGGTCTGGTATTCCCATCTTTTAAAGAATTTTTAACAGTTTCTTGTGATCCACAAAATCAAAGGCTTTGGCATAGTCAATAAGACAAAACTAGATGTTTTTCTGGAACTCTCTTGCTTTTTTGATGATCCAGTGGATTTTGGCAATTTGATCTCTGGTTCCTCTGCCTTTTCTAAATCCATCTTGAACTTGTACTTTTGAAGCCTGGCTTGGAGAATTTCGAGCATTACTTTGCTAGCATGTGAGATGAGTGCAATCGTGTGGTAGTTTGAGCATTCTTTGGAATTACCTTTCTTGGGAGTGGAATGAAAACTGACCTTTTACAGTCCTGCAGCCACTGGGGCATTTTCCAGATTTGCTGGCATATTGAGTGCAGCACTGTCACAGCATCATCTTTTTGGATTTGAAAAAGCTAAACTGGAATTCCATCACCTCCACTAGTTTTGTTCCTAGTGAGCCTTGTGTCCTAAGGACTATTTGACTTCGAATTCCAGGATGTCTGGCTCTAGTTGAGTGATCACACCATCACGATTATTTGGGTCATGAATATATTTTTTGTATAGTTATTCTGTTTATTTTTGCGATCTCTTAATATCTTCTGCTTCTTTTAGGTCCATACCATTTCTGTCCTTTATTGTGCTCATCTTTGCATGAAATGTTCCCTTGGAGAAACCATAGTTTTGTGGATGTCTGGCTCTAGTTGAGTGATCACACCATCACGATTATTTGGGTCATGAATATATTTTTTGTATAGTTATTCTGTTTATTCTTGCGATCTCTTAATATCTTCTGCTTCTTTTAGGTCCATACCATTTCTGTCCTTTATTGTGCTCATCTTTGCATGAAATGTTCCCTTGGAGAAACCATAGTTTTGGCTATACGGACTTTTGTCAGTGAAGTAATGTCTTTGCTGTTTAATATGCTGTCTAGATTTGCCTTGGAACAAAGTAGATGTATAATTACACTGGTTGACTAAACTATAAAAAGTGTTTCAGAAGCTAGTGTCACTTCTGTGTTTGTTTTTTTTTTTCATTCTTTTTGAACGGTTAACTGAGCAGAATATTTTATATACTACTTGGGGCTCAATATATTCGATATCTAAAAGTACAAAATTGGGAAAATGACTTGTCATAAAATTAGTATTTACTACGTTGGATGTATTCATTTGATCTAATATACATTCTTATTTTAGGATATTTCTTTAGAAATACAGAGAATTCTTTCTTCAAGAAAAAAGAATATGATTGTGTAAATCAAAATCATGTCACCTAAAATTATATAAAGTCTTGTTGAAATAGAAACTTATTTCCTGTGTTTCCTACATGTATATGACACAAATGCCTCTGTAAATCTGTTTATATCATTGCTTGAAATAATTGAATGTTGAGTAATGCTTTAAATAACCATTAACATGATTCAAGGAATGATAATGTTTGGATTTATTGTAAGACTCATTATTACTTACGATACTGGAAGAGCTCAGTAAACTTTTTAGAGGTGTTCAAATATTTGCTTTAAAATATTGCTTACAACAAAATAATTTTATAGTGACATTTCTTTGGCAGGGTTGACTGATAGTACACATGCTACATCTTATGAAGTGCTTAGTAATCAGGTCTTCAAAGGCATTTCCCTCTAGTCAACAGAAGGAAGGGTGATTTCAATGACAGTATTCATAACAAACATTCTCCTGGGGAGTATTTACATAATCATGGAAATGGAAATTATCATTACTTGTCATTTATTATTTTACTATGTCTCCGTGAAGAGTACTATAGATGGATCTATCTATCCATCCTCCTTCACAGATTACTCTAATAGAGCTCATCTATCCACCCTACTTTGTAATCTCCATAATAAGAACAGTTTATATTCTGAAAGAAACCTTTCATTTATGCAATTATTAAGCACATTTTAAAGATTCCCATAAAAAAGGAAATGGTACAAGAAAAATCCTGTAACAGAGTATATGTCCTTATGTGTATTCCCTCTCTTAAGTCTAAATAACTTTAGAGAAGATGTACTCCAAATACAAAATAGCATTTGCTTTTGGCTTATGGATATCTTACTCTGCTGGATAGTTCTCTGAAATATATTGTTTGAAATATGACTAAATACATTTTTTAAATATATGGATATGTTAATGTGAGATATAAAATATAACTAAAGAATCAAAGGTTATTAATTAAAAGTATTTAGTCAGTTAAGTGTTGAATATTTTAATATGTTTAGAACAGTCTCTGAATAACTTTCTATTTAATTTCCTCTATAGTCTTATGAAAGGTATACTATTCAAGTGACCTGCTATAGAGGAGATATTTCTTTAGGTTCTTTACTGAGGTGCTTGTGCTTGTCTATGTGTGTGTGTATGTGTTTAGTTGCTCATTCGTGTCCAACTCTTTGGGACTCCATGGACTGCAGACCACCAGGCTCCTTTGTCAATTGGATCCTCCAGACAAGAATACTAGAGTGAGTTGCCATTTCCTTCTCCAGGGGATCTTTCCTACCTAGGGACTGAATCCAGGTGTCCTGCATTGCAGGCAGATTCTTTACCATCTGAGTCACCAAGGAATCCCTTTTTGTCTCTATTCCACCCTTATATGGTAGAGAAGGAAATGGCAGCCTACTCCAGTATTCTTGCCTTGGACATCTTACAGATGAAGAAGCTTGGTGGGCTGCAGTTTATGGAATCACAGTCAGACATAACAGAACACACACACACCATTATACGGACTATCATCTGGAATAATTGCAACCAACAAAACTTTCTCTCAAGGTCATATGTAATAACTCTTAAATTTGTTCAAGCAAATCATAATCCAAGGAATTATTTAAAAGGATATATTTCACTTAGATATTTCATAACAGGCATTCAGAGTTCACATCTGAAACTGTAAGGAACCAAAATTCTCAGTTACCTAAAATAAGGCCTTTAAATGCATTTAACTAATCGTATATGGAGGTATTCTGCCTCTTGGAACAGAGGAGATAGGAGAGTAACACATCTTTCTTTTCCTAGTTCAGAACCTATATATACCTGTGTTTCTTCCATCAAAAATGTATCTATCTATCAATAGCAAGATAGCCTACATCATATATATCTAGGGGAAAAAAGACAAAAAAGACAAAGCAATATGAAACATGGAGTAGAGGCTATAAGGCATATCTTCAAATTTAGAGCATTATTTGGAAAATAAAAAATTTTTAAAAATGTATCTTTAAGATTTTGATCACCTGCCAAAAATGTTTCTAATAAAAAGCTTAAATATATGTCTATGATAAATTCAACTTTTAAGACAAAAGCCTACTATATCTGANCCTTGAAGAGTACTATAGATGGATCTATCTATCCATCCTCCTTCACAGATTACTCTAATAGAGCTCATCTATCCACCCTACTTTGTAATCTCCATAATAAGAACAGTTTATATTCTGAAAGAAACCTTTCATTTATGCAATTATTAAGCACATTTTAAAGATTCCCATAAAAAAGGAAATGGTACAAGAAAAATCCTGTAACAGAGTATATGTCCTTATGTGTATTCCCTCTCTTAAGTCTAAATAACTTTAGAGAAGATGCACTCCAAATACAAAATAGCATTTGCTTTTGGCTTATGGATATCTTACTCTGCTGGATAGTTCTCTGAAATATATTGTTTGAAATATGACTAAATACATTTTAAAAATATATGGATATGTTAATGTGAGATATAAAATATAATTAAAGAATCAAAGGTTATTAATTAAAAGTATTTAGTCAGTTAAGTGTTGAATATTTTAATATGTTTAGAACAGTCTCTGAATAACTTTCTATTTAATTTCCTCTATAGTCTTATGAAAGGTATACTATTCAAGTGACTTGCTATAGAGGAGATATTTCTTTAGGTTCTTTACTGAGGTGCTTGTGCTTGTCTATGTGTGTGTGTATGTGTTTAGTTGCTCATTCGTGTCCAACTCTTTGGGACTCCATGGACTGCAGACCACCAGGCTCCTTTGTCAATTGGATCCTCCAGACAAGAATACTAGAGTGAGTTGCCATTTCCTTCTCCAGGGGATCTTTCCTACCTAGGGACTGAATCCAGGTGTCCTGCATTGCAGGCAGATTCTTTACCATCTGAGTCACCAAGGAATCCCTTTTTGTCTCTATTCCACCCTTATATGGTAGAGAAGGAAATGGCAGCCTACTCCAGTATTCTTGCCTTGGACATCTCACAGATGAAGAAGCTTGGTGGGCTGCAGTTTATGGAATCACAGTCAGACATAACAGAACACACACACACCTTTATATGGACTATCATCTGGAATAATTGCAACCAACAAAACTTTCTCTCAAGGTCATATGTAATAACTCTTAAATTCGTTCAAGCAAATCATAATCCAAGGAATTATTTAAAAGGATATATTTCACTTAGATATTTCATAACAGGCATTCAGAATTCACATCTGAAACTGTAAGGAACCAAAATTCTCAGTCACCTAAAATAAGGCCTTTAAATGCATTTAACTAATCGTATATGGAGGTATTCTGCCTCTTGGAACAGAGGAGATAGGAGAGTAACACATCTTTCTTTTCCTAGTTCAGAACCTATATATACCTGTGTTTCTTCCATCAAAAATGTATCTATCTATCAATAGCAAGATAGCCTACATCATATATATCTAGGGGAAAAAAGACAAAAAAGACAAAGCAATATGAAACATGGAGTAGAGGCTATAAGGCATATCTTCAAATTTAGAGCATTATTTGGAAAATAAAAAATTTTTAAAAATGTATCTTTAAGATTTTGATCACCTGCCAAAAATGTTTCTAATAAAAAGCTTAAATATATGTCTATGATAAATTCAACTTTTAAGACAAAAGCCTACTATATCTGATTCTAAGGACAAGGAAAATATTTATGCCCTTTTAAATATAATATTATGAACAGCATTATGATTGTCTATTAATAAACAGTGCATTGATTTATTTCTTTTTACCATGTTAGTCAATATATGTTGATAGTATCTCACTAAAATACTTTATAAAAGCTGAGTTAATCATATAACCAAATAGTTTTCCATACATGGCCCTTTGATAATATGCTCTAATATAGCATAAATTTTATCTTGCTGAGTACATAAACTACTCTGTATTCTTCCTCTAATCATCATTTGCCCAAGGGCCATCTCAGAAAATTCAACAACTTCAGTTAGCAACTAAGGAAAGGAGAATTTCTAGGTGGGGAAAAGAAATATAAAGGACTAGCCTCATCCGGAGCAAGCAGCCAGATTGCAATATGCCCTAAATGGGACTGAACAGATTATACACACACACACACACATATAGGTGAGCTTGTGTGTTTAGAGACTGAACTTATCGTTGCAGTTCTGAATCTGATGTATTCATCATTCTGCCTAATACTTCAGTTTAAATAGAGAAGTCATGGGTTATTTTAAAGTTTTTAATTTCGGAACACATTTTATAGTTAAAGAAGGAAATAAAGTATTTTGATTAAATCATTTTATTAGGCTCGTTAATATACTAGTCACTTCAATTCAGGAAGTTATTGCTTCTTCTTATGTATTTGTTTTGAATGCAAGTTTTATGTTTGAAAACTCAGAGATGCAAATTTATATCAAAAGTATTTATTAAGGCCCTTTAAATATGCAAATTAATAAAATTTCATGTTCTTCGGCTCAAAAAATCAGACTCTATTTCCATTAGTACTTATTGCAAATTTTGATAATATTTTCATTTTATCCTATAGTTCTAAACACAGAGATGAATATGATTTGCTTAATTTATGAAGCCATAATACTTTTCCTCCATTTGAATATGTTGTAGATATACTGATCTGTGTTTCCAACCACCAGCAGCTCTGAAGATTTCATAAAGTTCTATACTAATTCAAGAAGTCAATTGTGGGAGTCTGGTTTGTTGGTTGGTTGGTTAGTTTTATTTGTCTATTACTGCTTGGTTTCTCTGAGATTCTTGAATCTGTAACTTGGTGACATTGATTTTGGAAATTTCTTGTTCATTATTACTTAATATTTCATATGTCCAACTTCCTCTTTTTTCTTCTTGTGACATTCTAAGTACCTTTTAATCGTCACATTTCAATTTGTAAGGCTGCTATTGAAATATCTTCAACTCATTGATTCTTTCCTCAGCTGGCTCCAGTTTATCAATAAACCTATCACAGGTATTATTCACTCTTTTGCAACAGCTTTTAAGATCTAATATTTGATATTTTTCTAAGTGATTTTTTCCTCTCTGCCCTCATTACTCATGTATTCTTTGCATGCTGTCTACTTTTTCCTACTGGGCTCCTTAACATACTAATCATAATTTCCTGTTTGGCAATCTCAAAATCTGTGTCATATCTGAGTCTGGTTCTCATGCTTGTTTCATCTCTTAATTTTTTGCTTTTTTGCAAGCCTTATAGTTTGTTTTTTCTGTTGTTGAAAGTCAGACATAAAGTGTCAGGTAGTTAGAACTGAGGTGAACAGGACTTTAGTGTCAGGAATTATGTTAATATAGGTGGGAGCTAAGCTGAGTTTATGCATGTTATGAAGGCCAAAGACTTTACATTGTCTATCTCTATTGTCCTTGTTTTTGTTAGTTTTGTTTTTTTGTTTTTTTTTTCCCTCTCCTCTTGACTTTAAACTTCCCTTTATACTTCTTTTCAGAGTTCTTTTTCAGCTGTAATCCAATGTTACTAAGACAAAGCCCTTTTGTGTGATGGGAATATATGTTGGGCAGGAAACATTCTATAGTCTATATAAACGTCCATCTTTCAGTGTGACTGTCTACCTAAGATTCAGAAGTGCTTTTAGTCTCTCCCACTCATAGGTGAAGCAAGAAAGCAAGATGGAACTTTAGTTAGAGAAAAGGCCTTCTGTGAGATAATGATCTGGTGATGTCTTTTGTCCAGGAATGGAGAAGCTCTGAGTGAATTTCACAAAGATACTATCTTACTAAATATGATGTTTGGTAAGATGTTATTAATATTTTAGTGAAACATTATTTGGTAAGGTGTTATTAAAATTAGACCTCATAGTAATAATACTCCAAATTGTTCTGCTAAAGATTTTCATAAAATATTTAGTCATGTACTTAAAGAGTACATAAGAATTAAATGTTTATACATAAAACTTCTCTTGAAAAAATATTAACTATGTATCTTTCTCCAGAGTTAACTCATTTAATAAAACATGACATCAACTCAGTGCAAATACACAAAACATCTTCTGGAAGTTAGGTGGTTTTGTCATATTTCTCCTTAAACTACAACAAGAGGCCTTTTTAAAAGATTCAAAATTTTCTTTCATGCTTTGCTGGTTTATCTTTCTAGCGTTGGTTTTCCCTTTTCTTTTCCCTGTTTTCTATCCACCCCCCCCCTTTTTTTTTNTTGTCATATTTCTCCTTAAACTACAACAAGAGGCCTTTTTAAAAGATTCAAAATTTTCTTTCATGCTTTGCTGGTTTATCTTTCTAGCGTTGGTTTTCCCTTTTCTTTTCCCTGTTTTCTATCCACCCCCCCTTTTTTTTTTAATGCAATAGGCTTTGTTCTTGAAACTTTTCTAAGGAAACAAAGGAAACTTCAGGCAATGTGTTCTTAGCATGGTTTAATAAAATTATTCAGTAGCTGCAATCTTTCCTCACTTTCAGTTTTCATGAAATTACTACAAAGAGGATACCTAGAAGCTTATCTGGGTTAAATATTTGATTTCAGAAGTTTTGCAATGGTGTTAAATGTAAAAGTTTAGTTTCTGGAGTCAATACACTTTTACCTGTGGGAATATATTTTACATCTGTGATTGTATAACGGAAGTCAACATGAAAATATATTGGATTTAAACACTTCTTATGAATTCTGCTTCTACACAAAATGCTGCAAATTGGTATAAACTCAATGAATGCTCTACACCACTGCCTTCATGTCATTGTTATTCGTCTACCAGTTGATAATGCATTTTAAAGTAAGTTCTAAAATTGCAATACAGCTTGGGGGGAAGGAGAAGGTGGAAAGAACTGAGAGTAGCATTGACATACATATATTACCATATGTAAAACAGATGGCTAGTGGAAAGCTGCTGTATAGCATAGGGAGCTCAGCTCAGCGCTCTGTGATAACCTACAGAGTTGGGATTGGGGGTGGGAGGGAGGCTCAAAAGGAGGGTATATATGTATACTTATAGCTAAATCACATTGTACAGTACAAGTTAACATAATGTTGTGAAGCAATTATGCTCCAACTAAAAATAAATTGAAAAAAAAATAAAATTACAATAAATGCTATGAATCAGGGTAAGCATATGGCTATTGTCCAAAACTTTGAAACTCTGCTAATGACTTTATTGATTTTTTCAATCTATCAATGTAACTTATCTGATTGTTACATTCATATGTAATTGACACATAATTTTACATTTCCATGTAATAAAATATAGGAATACTCTGAGCTGGAAAAATCTACATTAGAGTTATAATAATAATGAAAGCTAATATTTACTAAGTAGTTTCTTAGAACTATCCTTTCTCCTTAACAAATGTTTTATTTAATCCTCACAACAACCCTATAAGTTGACTATTATTGTAATCTCCAATTACACTTGAGGAAAGTGAGCTTTAGGTAAACTTTCTAAGAATTTCAAGAGTTCATATGAAGGAGATAAGCTTTCAAACAAGGCTGAGCTTTTAAACAAAATAACTTTTAACTTTCCTGTAAGAAAAAACTATGAATTATGCCTCATAAAATTAAAATAAAATACACATATATACGTGTGTGTGTGTGTGTGTGTGTGTGTGTGTGTGTGTTTGTTAGTGGCTCTCATGTCTAACTCTTTACAGTCCTCATGGACTGTAGCTCACCAGGCTCCTCTGTCCATGGGATTCTCCAGGCAAGCATACTGGAGTGGGTTGTCATGCCCTCCTCCAGGGCATCTTCACAACCCAACCCTTTGATGAGGATCAAACCCTCATCTCTTATGTCTCCTTGACAGGCAGATGGGTTTTTTACCACTACTACCACCCGAGAAGCCCACACACATGCACATACACATATGAATTCAGAGGCTTTGTTTTCAAGTTGTTTGTATTTCGCCAGTTAAACTGAGTCCTGTATAAAATATGAAATTATTTTCTTTGTTTTTAATGAGAATGCTAACTCCTGGTAATTTATCTACCTGATTTGCTGATTTTCTATCATTAGGCACATTTATGACTATCCCAGCACATAGAGAAAAGAGTCTTTTAAAGTAGATAATAATTAAAAAATTCAACATAAAATATGATATTTCCAATTCTTTTTTATTTTTATGAAAAGCATGTGTATATTCTCATTATTGCTAATTCTCTAACAGGAGCAAATGATATCTTGATTGATAAATATAAATATATATTTTAGATAAAATTACAGAATAGAATTGAATAATGGTACATTTTCTTAGTGCTTGAATATTTCTCAATAATAAATCTAAAATGTATTCTTTCAAAAATGAGATTGATGAACACTACTTCAATGACAAAATGACCTGATTTCATCTAATTTACAAGCTATTTTTCTAAAATGTTTGCATTATTTTAACTGAACTATTAATTGGAAAATATATTGGGTCAAATATTTTAAAATAATCCAAAATTAAATGTCAGCCCCTTAGATTATATTTTGTAAAAGAAGTCTGATTCATAAAAACTTAGAGAAGAGAGCTTTCATATATAATCCCCTTTCTTTTTTCACACAGGCTTTTCAGAAATATATTTAAGTTTTAGTTTTCTATATAATTTAGCAACAAACAAACACAGCAGACACAGTAGAGACAGTGGGTAGAAAAAACATACAAATAACTATAGCTCTTCTTATTCTGATGACATTTCATTTGCTTTTGCTAATAAAGAAACTTCTGCTTTAATATATGTACCATGTAGCACATATGGCATGATAACAGTATCTGCTCTTTTTCATTGTTTTGAATTAATTAGATTAGTATTCCATTTAATATATTTAATACAATTTGTTTATCTATTTATTGGTGGCAGGAGTTTTTGATTCATTCCAGTTATTGTGAATAAAGAATAAAGTCATTAACATATTTTAAGGAGATTTATTTTTTCTTGTGCACATGACTTTGTGCATATGCTGCAGTCCATGGAGTCACGAAGAATCAGACATGATTGGGTGACTGAACAACAACACCACACATGTTTAATTTCACTTGGAAATAACTATTAACAAAAGAACGTTTGGATTTTACTTTTTAAGAAACAACCAAACTGTTCCAAAGTGGCTACAACTGGTGGTTGGTGCCCACCGAGGGTATTGGTTCCAGGAATCCATATATACCCAAAACTCTGGATACTCAAATCCCTTATATAAAATAAAGGAGCACTCCAGATCCTCAAATATGGAACCCATGGTTCCAAAAGGCCAACTGTATATGATTTTACCTTTCTACAAGCAATATTTGAGGATTCTAATTTCTCTACTTCATCACTAAAATCTTGGTAATGTCAGTTTTTCTTTAACAGATTTCATATAAGTATAAAGTTATATCATGGTTAATTTGCATTTCCTTGATGCAGTAATAATAATACAAGTGGAATAAATACATGAATGGGAAAAAATGGTACTAATAATGAAGATGGGTTTCCCAAGTTGCACTAGGGGTAAAGAACCTACCTGGCAGTGGAGGAGATGCAAGAGATGTGGGTTCCATTCCTGGGTCTGTAAGATCCCCTGGAGGAGGAAATGGCAACCCACTCCTGTATTCTTGCCTAGAAAATCCCAAGGACAGAGAATCCTGGCAGGCCACAGTCCACGGGGTCACAAAGAACTGCACATGACTGAGCAGCTGAGCATGCACAATAATGAAGGTACAAAGAGGTATATGAACCTCCTTAGAACAACAAAAAATTAAAGCTTTTGAAAGCCCTGAGTTGGCATGGAGACAAGAAATTCTATTGAGAACTTATGTTTCCTTTGTGAAGCAATCATTTATAGCATGACTTGAACAACTGATAATGTGTTAGAATAGTTTAGAAGTAGTAGCATCTCTATATCTGAAAAGAAGGAGTCCCTTGACAGATTGCTTTGATGTGTTGTAAAAACTGTTCACTAACTTATAATTATGTAAATGTGTTTTTAATTTGTTTTTAGCCTTAGGATTATCCTTGCTGAAAAAGTTTTGAAGTTAATTATGTCTATAAATCTGAAAGTAAATGCTGTCAATTTTGTCAATGGATGGATTGAAGAACTGTTTTTTTTTTTTTGTCTTCATAAACTGTCATAGCATTTGCTTGTATCTTTGTTATAAACAAAGTAAAATGAAATAAAGGGGAATACTTGTGGCTCAGATGGTAAAAAATCCGCCTGCAATGCAGGAGACCTGAGTTCGATCCCTGGGTTGGGAAGATCTCCTGGAGAAGGGAAAGGCTACTCGCCTCCGGTATTCTGGCCTGGAGAATTCCATGGACTATATAGGTCTGGCCTAGAGAATTCAACGGACTATATAGTCCATGGGGTCACAATGAGTCGGACATGACTGAGCAATCACTTTCACTTCACCATTACAAGGGAACATAAATATATCTCTCTATTGTCAAGATACAATACTAAAATTTTCATTCAAAATAGCACTAAAATGTTCATGCTGCTCCTTTAGTATTTGACAAGAAATTACTTTTTCTCATTCTGTTGTTTGCAGTCTATGTCTCCCTGATGCAAAGAAGAAAGAGAAAGAGACCTACCAACTACATAGCACAGAGAATTATACTCAATATCTTGTAAAAACCTATAATGGAAACATATCTAAAATAGAATATATATTTATGCATGTATGTATGTATGTACATATGTATGTATGTATCTATATCTATCTATATGAATAAGTTTTGTTTACACCTGGAGAATAGCACAGCATTATAAATTGAGTATAGTTCAATACACATTTTAAAATCTCCTGAGTAATTGCCACCTGTAGATAGAAAAAAATTGCATTATATTATCTAAATATCTTATCTCTTTAATCTTCATAATAAACCTTCAAGGAAGCTAGCTATTTCTCTCTACAGTAGATCAGAGAGTTTGCAGTTAACCAGTTATGAGATAAAGCTATATTTTCCCTAAAGAAATTTACTGTAAGAGAACTAGCTTTTTTCATTTAAACATCAGGGGAAAATGATTCAACAAAATGTAATTTTAGTACAAGATATTTTTACACAGATGACAAACCTTTTCTTCAATTACCTTGCTATTCAAAGAAATACTGTATACTCTCCAAGAATCAATAATTTTTATAACATAAGGGTACCTTTTATTAACTGTAAAATAAGGATCATTCAACAAAAGATTCAGTTTCCTCATCTTTCTCTAACTACAATACTGAAATCAACACAAATATACATAAATGCATTCATATACAAATGTGTATATTTATATCTCCTTTCTTAAGTTTAAATTTATAAAGACAAATTTTGCTATGTATTATTTTGTTGTTTTTCAATTTAGACTTCTGTGTTATTATACAGTTGACTTGAACAACTTGGGGGTTAAGGGTACTGACCCTGAGCTGATGAAAATCCACATGTAAATGTACAGATTATGTAATATTGTAGCATGTATTTATTGAAAAAAACTCACATAAAACTGGACCTGCACAACTCAGACCTCTGCTGCTCAAAAATCAAATGTATTATTATATTACAAATTTCTATGCTGTAAACCAAACATTCACCATGGAATTCTGTGCACATAGAATAAAATCTCTTTGGTTCAGATAACTTAATAGACTCCTTCCTTATATATGTATCTCCTTATTTAACTTCAGTTGAAATGTAAGAATATAAACTGATGTTAAATGAGTGTATTGAACAAATAAGATAGTAAATGTTCACAGACAACTACAGCATTATCATAAACTGAGTATACAATAAAACCTAGTAAAACTTTTAAAATAAACAAACCAAAAAAAATCCAGGGTAATTTAGAAATAAACAGTAGGCTAAAACAAGCCTGAATATTAAATATGAGTAGGAAAATATGTAATTACATCCAAGAATATACTGCATATTAATCAAGTGTAAACTTAATAGCTTTTTAGTACATATTGATTCAGGATATATTTAATGACCCAAGAACAAGTTGACTCAAATTACTACTTAATATGTAGCTAACCCTTGGCATTTAATTAACTATCTTTCTTAAACTGAATATGCCAAGAGTTATTTAGGAAGAATATTGATGGAGTATAACAGATGTATTTAAAAGGGTTAAGAATAAATATATTCAGAAAAATGTGGATATTCTATATAGATAACCCATGTACTGTTTCAAAATATATGAATATGATTTTTGAAATATATAATTTACATAGAATGCATATAAACATGAAAAATGTAGTAAAACTGTAAGACATGAAGCTCTTTTAGCCAAACATTATTATTGTCAAATTTTTTCATAGATGTATAGAAATACTTCTTTTTCTACATGTCGATTATATATGCTGCAACTTTACTGAATTAATTGGTTAGTTCTGATAGTGTTTTGGTTGAGTTTTTAGGATTTTCTATATATAAGATAATATCATCTGCAAAGAATAGTAATTTTACTGCTTTCTTTTGATTTGTACGTTTTTTTCTTATTTTGACTAATTATTTGCTCTACCTGGGATTTTAGTATTATGTTAAATAAGAGTGATGAGTGGTCATTCTTGCCTTGTTCTTGATATTAGAAAAGAAGTTTTAATCTTCACTATTAAGCATAATGATAGCCGTGTGTTCCTTATACACACAATTTGTTAAAGGTTTTTAATCATGAAAGTATGTTGTATTTTGTCAAATGCTTTTTCTGTCTCTGTAATATAATTGCATGTTTTTTTTTAATTTTTTCATTCTATTAATGTGGTATATCACATGTATTGATTTGTATCCCAGGGATAAATCTCTCTTGGTCATGGTTATAATCATTTTAAGGTATTGCTCAATTTCACTTGCTAATATTTTATTGAGAGTTTTTGCATCTATATTTGTCAGATAGAATGATCTATAGTTTTCTTTTCTAGTAGTGTCTTTTTCTGACTTGGTATCAGAAATGGGCTTCTCAATGAGTTTGGGAGTGATCGCTTCTCTTCAAATTTTGGAAGAGTTTGAGAAACGTAGCATTGATTCTTCATAAATGTTTCACAGAATTCACCAGTGAAGCCATTTAGTCCTGTTTTTTTCCTGTGTTGGGGGTTTTTGATTACTAATCATATCTTCTTACTTATTATTAGTATTACAGGTTTTCTCTTTCTTACTGATTCAGTCTTCATAGTAGCATGTTTCTAGGAATATATTCATTCACTTCTGGGTTATCCAAGATGTTGGCATAAAAATATATATAGTATTCTCTTATGATCCTATGTATTTCTGTGATATCAGTTATAATGGCTCCTCTTATTTCTGAATTTGAGTCTTTTTTCTTAGTCTAGCTAAATTTTTGTAAATTTTGTAAATTTGTAAATTTTTATAATTTGTTACCATTATCAGTGAGCTTTACTGTATATTTATATGTTTTTCAATTGTGAGTTAGTGCTCCTTTTACTTCCATTCAAAGAACTCCCATTAGCATTTCTTGTAAGGCAGGTGGCAATAAACATCCTCGGCTTTGTTGAGTATACTTTTAGTTGACTGTTGTTTTCCTTCAATATTTTGCATTAAGTCTACTCTCCTGAAAGGTTTCTATTGAAATATCTACACAGAATCTTAACGGAGTCCCCCTGTATGCAATTTGTCTATTTCCTCTTACTGTTCTTAAAACTATTTCTTTGTCTTTGACTTTTGGCAGCTTAATTCTGATGTGTCTTGTTGTTTTTCAGTCACTCAGTTGTGTCCAAATCATTGCAACCCCGTTGACTGCAACAGCCAAGGACTCTCTGTCCTTTAGTATCTCCCAGAGCTTGCTCAAATTCCTGTCCATTGAGTCAATGATGCCATCCAACCATCTAATCCTCTGCCCCCCTCTTCTCAGCTGCTCTCAGTCTTTCCCAACATCAGGACAGTTCCATGAGTTGGCTTTTTGCATCATGTGGTCAAAGTATTAGATCTTCAGTCTCAGCAAGAGTCCTTCCAATGAATACTCAGGGTTGATTTCCTTTAGAATGATGGTATGATATTCTTGATGACCAAGGGACTCTCAAGAGTCTTCTTCATGACCACAATTTGAAAGCATCAATTATTCACCACTCAGCCTTCTTTATGGTTCAACTCTCACATCCATGCATGACACTAGAAAGACCATAGCTTTGACTACACAGACCTTTGTCAGAAAAGTGCTGTCTCTGCTTTTCAATATGTTGTCTAGGTGACTTTTTCTTCCAAGGAGCAAACATCTTTTAATTTAATGGCTGCAGTCACCATCCACAGTGATGTAGGAGTCACAGAAAATAAAGTCTGTCACTGTTTCCATTGTATTCCTACCTATTTGCCATGAAATGATGGGACCAGATGTCATGATCTTCATTTTTTGAATATTGAGTTTCAAGCCAGCTTTTTCACTCCCTTCTTTCACCATCATCAAGAGGCTCTTTAATTGCTCTTTGCTTCCTGGCATTATGGTGGTGTCATCTGCATATTTGAGGTCGATGATATTTCTCCCAGCAATCTTGATTCCAGCTTGTGCTTCATCCAGCTCAGCGTTTTGTATGACGTACTCTGCATTTAAGTTAAACAGGCAGGGTCAAAATATACAGCCTTGATGTACTCCTTTCCCAATTTTGAACCAGTCCATTGTTCCATGTCTGGTTCTAACTCTTGCTTCTTGACCTGCATACAGTTTTCTAAGGAGAGGAGGTAAGGTGGTCTAGTATCCACATCTCTTTAAGAATTTTCCACAATATGTTGTGATCTACACGGTCAAAGGCTTTAGTGTAGTCAGTTAAGCAAAAGTAGATGCTTTTTTTGGAATACTCTTGCATTTTCTATGATCCAATAGATATTGGCAATTTGATCTCTGGTTCCTCTGCCTTTTCTAAATCCAGCTTGTACATCTGGAACTCCTCAGTTCATGTACTGCTGAAGCTTAGTTTGAATGATTTTGAACATTACCTAGCTAGCATGTAAAATGTGAAAAATTGTTTGGTAGTTTGAACATTCTTTGGTGTTACCTTTTTTTAGGATTGAAATGAAAACTGAACTTTTCCAATCCTGTGGCCATTTTGACGGCATATTGACTGCAGCATTTTAACAGTATCATCTTTCAAGATTTAAAATAGGTCTGCTGGAATTTCATCACCTCCACTAGCTTTGTTCATACTGGTGCTTCTTAAAACCCACTTGACTTCACACTGCAAGATGTCCAGCTCTAGGTGTGTGATTACACATATCCGGGTCCATAAGACCTTTCGATACAGTTTTTCTGTGTTAGTCTTACCAGGTCTTCTTAGTATCTTTTGCTTCTGCTAGGTCCATATCTTTTCTGTCCTTTATTGTGCTCACCTTTGCATGAAATTTTCCATTGGTATATCCAGTTTTCTTAAAGAGGTCTCCAGTGTATCCCATTCAATTGTTTCTTTTCTTTGCATTGTTCACTGAAGAAGACTTTCTTACCTCTCCTTGCTATTCTTTGTAACTCTGCTTTCAGATGGGTGTATCTTTCCTTTTCTCCTTTGCATGTCACTCTCTTCTTTTCTCAACTATTTGAAAGGCCTTCACAGATAACCATTTTGCCCTGTTGCATTTCTTTTTCTTGGTCACCATTTATTGTACAGTGTTACAAAGTTCCATCCATAGTTCTTCAGGCACTCTATCAGATGTAATCCCTTGAATCTATTTGTCACTTCCACTGTATAATCATAAGTGGTTTCATTTAGGTCATACATCAATGGCTATTGGTTTTCTCTACATTCTTCAATTTAAGTCTGAATTTTGCAATAAGGAGTTTATGATCTGAGTTACAGTCAGCTCCCAGTCTTGCTTTTGGTGATTATATAGAGCTTCTGCATCTGTCTATGGGATTTTACAGGCAAGGATATTCGAATGGTTTGCCATTTCCTACTTCAGGGGATCTTCCCAATCGAGGCATTGAAACTGCATCTCTTATGTCTCTTGCATTGGCAGGTGGATTCTTTACAAGTAGTACTACACAGGATACCCATAATGTGTCTTGGTGCAGTCCTATTCAGATTCAACTTATTTGAGATCCTTTGGGCCTCATGGATCCGTATGCCCATTTCTCCTCCCAGATTCAAGAAGTTTCCAGTCACTTCTTCTTTAAATATACTTAATGTCCCTTTTTCTTCTCCTTCTGGAATTCCCATAATGCAAATATTATTCATTTTTACTGTGTTCCATAATATCTTTGCACATTTCAGGTGGTGCTAGTGGTAAAGAATCTGCATGACAATGCAAGAGACACAAGAAACGCTAGTCTGATCTATTATTTGGGAAGATCCCCTGAAGTAAGAAATAGCAACCCACTCCAGTATTCTTGCCTGGAAATTTCCACTGATAGAGGAGCCTGGCTAGCTACTGTCCATGGGGCCACTGAGAGTTGGATATGACTGAGCAACTGAGCACACACATTATTTGTCTTTGGACTTTCTTCACTCTCTTTCATTCTTTTTGCTCCTCTGACTGGGTCATTTCCAATGTGTTATCCTCCAGGTCAGTGATTCTTTCTTCTGCATGCATGAATCTACTCTTGAAATTCTCTATTATACAGTTATTATTCTTTCTAACTCTAAGATTTCTTGTTTTCTTTTTTATGGTTGTTATTTCCTTATGAACTTCTCATTTTGTTCATGTACTGATTTCCTATTTTTATTTAATTGTCTGTCTGTGTTTTCTTGGAGTCCACTAAAGTTTCTTAAAATGATTGTTCTGAATTATTTTTCATAGCTCTCCACTTCTAAGAGTGAAATACTGGAGCTTTATTAGTTTCCTTTGGTGGTATCATATCTATCTGATATTTTGTGATCCTTGATTCCTTAAATTGATTTCTGTGCATTTAAGTAATCATGCCTCTCTTCCAGACTGTATATATTTGCTTTGGGAGAGACAGATCTTCACCCCTCTGGTCAGTCTGTGGTTTCTGGGTATGTCTGCTGGTAATGTCCTTGGGCAGGTGAGGCCTGCTATTTTGTTATACTTTGGGGCAAAGCAACTATTTGAACTCAGAGGATGGAGATGAGGGAGCATGCTATGGGCTAAAAAAATTGGATAGAATTGCTAGCTTGGTTACTTAGTCAAGTGAGACTGTAGGTTAGGATCCACAGATTGTCTGGATTATCTGGTCAGGACTACTAGAAGGCTTGGACTAGGTATTATATTCATTAATGGATGGGGCTCTTAATTAGCTTTCCTTCCCTGGTAGGGCAGCAGGATGGGATCCAGGGCCTATATAAAATCAGGCCAGAAAGTGCACTGAGTTTCCTGATTATGTGGGACCATCAGTTTTGCTCTGCAAATGCAGAAGCCACAGGCTGTGCCCTTGTTCAACTGCCACTGTACATCGGCATGTTAAATGGACTGTGCAGCTTCCTGTGTGTTCTAGTTAGTTTCCCTTCAGGCAGACAGAAGGCTGTATTCAGCAATGGACAGAGCTATAAATTAGACTTCCTGAATAGGCCTAGTGAGAGAATCAGTCCTAAAGTTGGTAAAGCCCTTTGTTGTCTAACTCATATTGACCTCAGTCCAAGTTCCTCTTTCTTTGCTTTGTCAACTGTTGGGTAGAGCTCTCTCATGCTGCTGGGTAGAGCTCTCTCATGCTGCTGGGTAGAGCTNGTAAAGCCCTTTGTTGTCTAACTCATATTGACCTCAGTCCAAGTTCCTCTTTCTTTGCTTTGTCAACTGTTGGGTAGAGCTCTCTCATGCTGCTGGGTAGAGCTCTCTCATGCTGCTGGGTAGAGCTCTCTCATGCTGCTGGGTAGAGCTTTCAGGAGTTGTCTCCAATTCTTCTGGGCAATGAGGCTGGAAAGTCTTCTTTACAGTGAGTGGCGTTGTTATTGGAATCATTGCCTGGGTGTGGGCAAACAGGCTCTAAGGTTGGCAGAACTCCTTAACTGAGGATCCAAATCAGGCAAATCTGTACCCAGCCAAGTTCTATGCTCAGACAGAGGGTAGCCCTGCTTTGGTTCTGCAGATGAGCAAAGCCATTGGTTAGGATTACTGTTTGGCCACTGCAGGCACAAACTCAGTCAACGAAGATCCATATGCTGGCTATTGCAAGACCCTCCTCCTTATTCATCACAGGCAGATATTCTCAGAGTTTGAGTGCTGCAGATTCTCCTTGTGGTACAAGATCAGAGTACCAGTTCAGTTCAGTCGCTCAGTCGTGTCCGACTCTTTGCGACCCCATAAATCACAGCATGCCAGGCCTCCCTGTCCATCACCAACACCCAGAGTTCACTCAGACTCATGTCCATCGAGTCCGTCATGCCATCCAGCCATCTCATCCTCTGTCCTCCACTTCTCCTCCTGTCCCCAACCCTTTCTCTTTCCTACATAAAATGCCTTTCTCTTTCCTACATAAAACTCAATTACAAGTGGACTATAACTGAAAGGCAAGACATTAAAAATATTAAAATAAAATACAAGATGATATCTTCATATGTTCAGTGAAGATAAATAATTTTAAAATAGTAAATCAATCACAGAGGGAAAGAGATCTTTCCTACATAAAATGCCTTTCTCTTTCCTACATAAAACTCAATTACAAGTGGACTATAACTGAAAGGCAAGACATTAAAAATATTAAAATAAAATACAAGATGATATCTTCATATGTTCAGTGAAGATAAATAATTTTAAAATAGTAAATCAATCACAGAGGGAAAGAGACATAGTTAGCCTTATTAATATTAAACAATTTCATGAAAGGCTTTCATTGAAAAATTAGATATATTCATTGGGTAATAATATGGAGATGATATTTGCAGCACATACGTTTAGAATAAGAAAGGTACATGATTGAGTCAGATAGCAAAATCTAAAAAAAAAAAAGATAAAATGATTACCTTCTAAAAGAGATGTTTCACACAGGAGAAATATAAATGACCTAATTAACATATATACTACCTTTCACAAGTCGAACAGTTAAGACGAAATATTTGGGGTGTAGAGCACTTGGATCATTCAAACATTACACAGAATGAGTGGGGATAAATAGCCATTTAAGTTGAAGATAAACATTTTCTGTGATCCTAGATTCCATTTCTAGGTATGCATTCTATAGAATATTGTGATTTCTCATAGTTTGTCTTTCTAATACTATGTCCAGTTAATCTGGGTTATCTAATTTGTTGACATACAATTGTGCATAGTATTCCCTAATAGTTGTTTAAACATTGTTTTAGCCACATTGACAAGTATTTTTTAAATGCACCTTTGATTTCTATTTTGCCTTAATGACTGNGAGATGTGTATAAGAGACAGCTCATAGTTTGTCTTTCTAATACTATGTCCAGTTAATCTGGGTTATCTAATTTGTTGACATACAATTGTGCATAGTATTCCCTAATAGTTGTTTAAACATTGTTTTAGCCACATTGACAAGTATTTTTTAAATGCACCTTTGATTTCTATTTTGCCTTAATGACTGCACTTTAGTATAGTGTTATTTAATTTGTGGCTATCTCACTTTTTTCCTAATGTTGCTGATTTCTAATTTTATTCTATCATGTTCAGAGAACATACTTTGTATTATTTGAATAGTTTAAAATTATTGGACCTATTCTTTCTCAAATATATTCTTTCTGCTTCTGTTTCTATTTTTTCTATTTTTTTGGACTCTCATATGTATGTGGTATGTTTGATGCTGTTCCACTTGCATCTGTGGTTTTACTATTACATTCATTCTTTTTTATCTTCCTGTTTTTCAGACTAAACTCATAACCTATCTTCAGGTTTGCTTATCCTTTACCTACCTGTTGAAATATGATTGAGGCCCTTTAGTGATAAATATGTAAAATTTCAAAAATTGGATGTTGTGGTCTTACTCTTTCTTCTTTCTGTTTTCTCTTCTAAGTTTTGCATAATTTCACCAAGTAACTTGCCTTTCTTACAGTAGAAAACATTTGTTATTTACCTCTGATCATCAGAAATTAGAATCCTATTTCTCAGCCGTGTTTTATTTTCCACCACAATTTATACCACTTATTGACCATCTTTTCTCTTTCACTCATCTGAATAGCTGAGTGACAGACAACTCAGTGTAGGCTTCCCTGATAGCTCAGTTGGTAAATAATCCACCTGCAATGCAGGAGGTTCCTGGGTTGGGAAGATCCACTGGAGAAGGGATAGGCTACCCACTCCAATATTCTTGGGCTTCCCTTGTGGCCCAGTTGGAAAAGAATCTGCCAGCAATGCAGTGGACCTCAGTTCAATCCCTGGTTGGGAAGATCCCCTGAAGAAGGGAAAGACTACCCACTGGAATCAGATATGACTGACAACAGTGGCATTAGTTTTTGCAGTTGAAAGCTTTCTCTATTCTTTCAATTAATTGTTGGAAAAAGGAGTTTTCAGAAGCTGTATTACTTAGTAAAAAACTATTTTTCCCCAAAATCAGATTCTAGATGTGATTTAATAATGCACTTAATATTTTGCCACCTATAACCTAGTGGTTATTCCTGTTTTAGATATGTAAAGTTGACTTCATGCTTACCATTTATAATAAAGTGAATCATTTTTTAAAATAGCTTTAATTGCTTAAAAGTCAACTGTGAAGTGATGGGAAACAAGTAATTAGCAAAACAAAAATAAAAGAAAATGTGCAGTGTTATAACTTGAAAATTTTTTAAAATTTTTGAATTAAAATATTTGATATATTAAATTAGTGAATTTTAGTTTGATATTTAATCAGCTTTTTAAGATAGGCTATCATAAAATAATTCAGAGATTCTTAACTTGTATTGGTGAAATTGTATAGTGGTATATAGTTCTTCATAATTAGGGTACTCTATATAATTGTATAGTTCACAGGACTTTCATTAACTTAAAAGTTGGAATTATCTAATATTGTTTAATGAAAGAAGAGACTATTCTAGTGTGAAATTATTGTGCTTAGAGTCTGAACAACTGTATTAAAATCCTGACAGGACCACTTAAAATCTATAAGCCTTAGTTTTCTCATTTGTAAAATACAGATTATACTTCTTTTTATTTGTAGCACATTGAAGATGAATATGTCATAATTCACAGGATTGCTATGAATCTCAAATGAGACACAGATGATAAGTCGTATTACAAATTATAAAGGCCTTTAAAAGTGTAAAGCAGGAGTGGTGTATTATTTTTTCTATAAACGGTCAGATGGTGAGTATTTTTGAGTTTGTCAGCTTTAAGGCTCTGTCACAGTTGTTCAACTCTTTGTTATAGCCCCCAAGCAACTATATACTGTAAACAAAGGCCTAAATATGTCTGTGTGTGAAAGTCGCTCAGTCATGTCTGATTCCAGTGGGTAGTCTTTCCCTTCTTCAGGGGATCTTCCCAACCAGGGATTGAACTGAGGTCCACTGCATTGCTGGCAGATTCTTTTCCAACTGGGCCACAAGGGAAGCCCAAGAATATTGGAGTGGGTAGCCTATCCCTTCTCCAGTGGATCTTCCCAACCCAGGAACCTCCTGCATTGCAGGTGGATTATTTACCAACTGAGCTATCAGGGAAGCCTACTTCTGATGTAAAGCATTATAAATGTTGATCTACTAACTTCCTATTGCCTTTTCTTATGTTTAGAATACAGAAAAATCAAGCTTTCTGATTCAATTCAATAAATAGTTGACCCTAGCATGTGTCACACATTGCTTTTTGACAATGGAGGTCACAAAACCAAATAAAATGATTCCTACTTTTAAGAAGAACAATGCAGTTGGGAAAATAGCAGTGAAAGCAATGATGCAAAGTAGAAGATATGTTATAAAATAGAATATGTTGTATTTAAAATATAATAAGAATATACTGAGACAGGAATCTTTCGTTTTCATTAAATAAATTGAGAGCTAATGGCATAAAAACTGGCCTTTTTGGTCTCATCTTTTCAAATATTTCTTTACTTAGTGATTAAANTTAAGAAGAACAATGCAGTTGGGAAAATAGCAGTGAAAGCAATGATGCAAAGTAGAAGATATGTTATAAAATAGAATATGTTGTATTTAAAATATAATAAGAATATACTGAGACAGGAATCTTTCGTTTTCATTAAATAAATTGAGAGCTAATGGCATAAAAACTGGCCTTTTTGGTCTCATCTTTTCAAATATTTCTTTACTTAGTGATTAAAGTAGATAGACTTTGATAGTCTTTTTTTTCTCAGTAAATTTCCCTTTTCAGTCTAATATTTTAAAATATCTATCAGTTCTTAATTTTACAAAATTTCAAAGCTAAATAATTTTGATTTGTTTCTGCTGTGATAGAGTGGTGTCTAGTTGTATCATTTCTGCCATCCATGTGATGTAAAATTCTAATAGAAGTGATGAACTACTTTAGATGCAATAGAAGTAAACACTGACTTTCTACTAGAATGGGAACTACAAAATTTTACACATCTGACATAATAAGTACTTCAAGATAATAAGGAGAAATTATATTGATGGTGAATAAATAAATTAAGGTGAAAATATGACAAAATTAATCACATTCACTAGTATTGATTTTGTTACAAAACTTTCAAAATTCAAAGGCATACCACAGAAAGTATTAGTTATAGTACTGATCATAATAGAGGTATTTTTCTGAAAACATTGAAACGACATTGCTTTTAATTCTAGATTTTAAACTAATGGTGCTAGATAAAATNCACTAGTATTGATTTTGTTACAAAACTTTCAAAATTCAAAGGCATACCACAGAAAGTATTAGTTATAGTACTGATCATAATAGAGGTATTTTTCTGAAAACATTGAAACGACATTGCTTTTAATTCTAGATTTTAAACTAATAGTGCTAGATAAAATGCTGCTAGTAAATAGAAAATAAATGAATAGTAAGTTTTAAAAGAGTAAACAAGAAAATTACAACTGTGTTATAGAGAAAAAAATCGATATTTATGTTTAAAGTCAAGAATTTGAGAATAAGCTAGTTAAGTATGCATACAGTTTATTTTTCCTTGCTTTTTGAAAATGCCAAGTAGTTAAATAAAACAACAAAAAAATGAATGTGATTTTTAATCTATACAAGTTCTTTGTAAAAAAGTAACATGTGAAGCCCGAACCTTAATAAAAATCATTATCATGTTGATCTCTTCAAGAAAATCAGAGATACCAAGGGAACATTTCATGAAAAGATGGGCACAATAAAGGACAGAAACAACAAGGACCTAACAGAAGCAGAAGAGATTAAGAAGAGGTGGCAAGAAGACACAAAAGAACGGTACAAAAAAAGTCTTAATGATTTAAATAATCACGATGGTATGGTCACTCACCTAGAGCCAGACATCCTAGACTGTGAAGTCAAGTGGGCCTTTAGGAAGCATTACTACAATCAAAGTTAGTAGAGATGATGGAATGACAGATGAACTATTTCAAATTCTAAGATATGATGTAAAATACCACACTCAATATGCCATCAAATTTGGAAAAGTCAGCAATGGCCACAGGTCTGGAAAAGGTCAGTTTTCATTCCAATATCAAAGAAGGTAATACCAAAGAACATGCAAACTGCCATACAATTGAACTCATTTCACAGGCTAGCAAGTTTTAATGTTCAAAAACTTTCAAATATGTGAACCGAGAATCTCCAAATATACAAGTTAGGTATAGAAAAGACAGAGGAACCAGAGATCAAATTGCCAACATCTGTTGGATCACAGGAAAAGCAAGAGAATTCCAGAAAAACATCTACTTCTGCTTAATTCACCACACTAAATACTCTGTCTGTGTGGATCACAAGAAACTGTGGAAAATTATTAAAGAGATGTGAATAGCAGACCACCTTACCTGACTCCTCAGAAACCTGTTTACAGGACAAGAAGCAACAATTAGAACAGGACATAGAACAACCAATTGGTTAAAAATTGGGAAAGGAGTATGTCAAGGCTGTATATTGTCACCCTACATATTTAAATTCTATGCAAAGTACATCATGCAAAATGCCAGACTGGATGAAGAACCAGCTGGAAATGCTTAATGATCTTGACATTTTTAATAAACACACAGCATTGAAATATCTGCATTGTTCCTGAAGCTAAAGTTTCATATTTTGGCTACCTGATGCGAAGAACTGACTCATTAGAAAAGACACTTACGATTGAAGGCAGGAGGAGAAAGGGACGACAGAGGATAAGGTGGTTCGATGGCATCTCCGACTTGATGGACATGAGTTTGAGCAAGCTCCAGGAGTTGGTGATGGACAGGGAAGCCTGGCATGTTGCAGTCCATGGGGTCGCAAAGAATCTGACATGACTGAGGAACTGAACTGACAATAACACAAATGAAAAAGTGTCAGTTATTGAGTTTGAATAAATATACTAATTTAAACCAGGTAGTTAATGATCCATTCTGCATACTAGAGTACCATGTGTACCCACTGTTGTTTTAGGGCATTAGATTTCTGAAAGAATGCTTTGCAAATGAAGAAGAGCCCTAGAACTTAAAATGTTTTTAAGCGGGAAAGAAAAGCTTATCCAACACATCTATATTTTGCTGCTTGAGGCTATCTTCACCTTCCTTGAGAGGTCCAATGGATAAGTTCAGCATTTCTTTGAAGGTATATTCCAAAATTGTTACACAGGTGGAATCTCCAAGGACAAAAAGTGTATTAAGCAAGACAAGCATCAAAAGCCATGCCTCAGAAAATCCAGGGAGCTTGGCAAGCCTAACAGAGCTTTAAGCAAGAAAATAAACAAATAGTCAATCCAATTCTAACAATTATTCGTTAAAAAGTGAAGTTAGTCAGAAAGAGAAAGATAAATACTGTATTCTAATGCATATATATAGAATCTAGAAAAATGATACTGAAGAATTTATTTATAGAGCAACAATGGAGAAACAGACATAGAGAATATACTTATGGACATGGGCAGAGGGGAGGAGAGGGTGAGATGTATGGAAAGAATAACATGGAAACTTACATTACCATATGTAAAATAGATAGCCAATGGGAATTTGGTGTATGGCTCAGGAAACTCAAATATGTGCTCTGTATCAACTTAGAGGGGTGGGATGGGGAGGGAGATGAAGGGAGGTTCAAAAGGGAGGGGATATACGTATACCTGAGGGGAGGAGAGGGTGAGATGTATGGAAAGAATAACATGGAAACTTACATTACCATATGTAAAATAGATAGCCAATGGGAATTTGGTGTATGGCTCAGGAAACTCAAATATGTGCTCTGTATCAACTTAGAGGGGTGGGATGGGGAGGGAGATGAAGGGAGGTTCAAAAGGGAGGGGATATACGTATACCTATGGCTGATCCATGTTGAGATTTGACAGAAAAGAGCAAAATTCTGTAAAGCAATTATCCTTCAATAAAATATAAATTAAAAAATGTGTTTTTGTCTAAAAAAGTGTCTTTTCTCTGATATTTTCCATTTTGTTCATATTATATCAGTTGTACAAAGAGTCTTCTAAGTTGTTTCCATAAGAGCTGAATGTAATGCTGCATTTTATAAATGTTCTAGAAGTCCTAATAATATTAAGTATTTTAAAAGCTTGTCCTGGGTATTACCTGTCATTGAGAAGTTCATGGTGAAAATTTGGTTTATAATGCTGTGCAAAATCTAATATAATATGTGAAATTATAGAAACCATAAAAAGTCAATATAAATAGATTTTGAATGTTAATCTTCCTAGTAACCTTCATATAAGCTATTTTATTGAAAATTGTATTGAAAGCTATTTTAAGACTCTATTTATCTACGCTACATAAGATGCAAAAGTCCATATGACATGTCACTGATCATTTTTATTAAAATTGATAATGTCCTTTTAGAAGGAAAACTTGAGAAGTTAAAGTATAGGGGTTTGATGATATCAGTAGTCTNGATACCTCAACCTCAGGCCTGATTCTTCTCTGAGACAAGTAAATGACATTCTCCTCTGGTTTCAGAAATATGTCACTATGAGGAAAGATGCAAGGAAGTTTAATTTGCTCAAAATTAAATTTTAGAAATTATTTGTTGAGTGGAGGGAGTAGAGTATGTATTTCTTGAATAAAATGATTTTGTTTAGGGAGTGCAGTTACTCCTAGTTGGTATTTTTCCCGTGTTTCTAGCAACAGTGGTTGAATCATTTCTTTGAGGTGGAGTTGAGCCTGTTTGTTCTGGAGGCCTTTGTAGTCATGAAGTCTTTCATTAGATCATTGGGGCGGGGGGGAGGAACTTTGAGCAAGCTGCCCTTCTATAAAATGGAAGACCAAATCTGACTCTGTATTGGATCTGTTCCTTTTACTTTTATATTCCATTGTTTTTGTCTCTGCTCAAGAATGTGGCCTACAGTCGGAAATAAACAGGAGAGCCCATTCTCAAGGCCTGGACCTTTAAAGGTATAATACTTTTCCATTCTTATAGAGATAAAAAGTTGTAGAACAGAAAATAACATTTGTCTTGTTGGAGGTTTATAGGGACAGCATGGCCAGACCTACGTGGACAGCTGCAAGAACAAAGGATTCCTGCACTAAGAATTTACAGCAACAGCCTCCCCCACCCGTTCAGTGTAAAATAAGCCTGAATTCTTCCTAGGGGAGATGGTTCTTTCATCTCCCAAGTTCAACGTCGTCTTGGTCATATGGCATTCTGAATAAAGTCGCCATTCCTTGCTACAGCACCTTGTCTCCTGAATTATTGGCCTGCTGTGCAGGAGCGGGGTGAATTTGGACTTGGTGGCACTTCCTGGGAGCTTTGTCTGAGGCTTACCACCTTGAGAATTTGCATAATCTGCTCTGAAGAGATCTGAAGCTTACATAAGCCCCAAGTTTACCTTGGGGCTTCCCTGGTGGCTCAGATGGTAAAGAATCTGCCTGCAGTGCAGGAGACTCTCCTTTGATCTTTGGGTCAGGAAGAGCCTCTGGAGAAAGGAATGGCAACCTATTCCAGTATTCTTACCTGGAGAATTCCATGGATAGATGAGCTGATGGTCTATAGTCCATGGGGGTCACAAAGAGTTGGACATGACTGATCGACTAACACTTTCACTTTCAAATTTTACCTTAATTTCATCATTGAAGTTGGACAGGATGGAGGGTGATCTCTGGGGCCTGGATAAACTGGTTACAGAAATGATGGATTACTATTTGGGTGCCTGTGGGACTCTCTAAGGCACTCTCAATCTTCGGGTGCAAAATAGTCTTGGTCTCAGAGATACTTAACAGAGGATTTTGGAGTGTGACAACTAAGGATTAAAGGGATGTTTCTTAGGTCAAGGAATTTTATTTTTTAAAGGGAATTTTATAACCTTTCTTTATAAAGGAAGGAAGACTAGAGAATGACACATATCTCACAAGGATTGGTTGGTGATAATGTCATATATTTTGGAGGTGTTTTTGAAAAGTTGGGGAAATAATATCCTGAAAGATAATGGATTTTGTACAGAAGAACAATTACTGGGGAAATAAAGGTCATACAGAGCTTCTATATTACATCCTCAAGACCCCTTTGTTTTATGCCAACAGCAGGACTTTCATTCATTTAGAGATCTTGGACTGAAGAGGTGTTTATTATGCAATTAATCAAGGATGACAGGGTTTCTAAAAATTCAACTGTGGCATCTTTGACTTCATTAATTAAGGCAAACATTTATTGAATACTCATCAAGTGCTGGTAATTCGTTAGCTTCTGAGAATACAAAGATGTCTACTGCATTTTCTTTGCTTGACAGCAGTACTCCACTGACTAAGAAGCTCATAAAAAGGACATGCAGTGCCTGGTAAGTCCTTATACAGCACAAAATACAATTTTTGTTTTTTCTATAATAAACAATTTTTTCCCCTCCCTGGACAAAACATTCCTGGAATTACAGTAGTTCTAGAAGAAGTCTTGGGTGAGAGGGATCCAGAGAAACCAGGTTATGGGAGGGCATAGAAGTAGGCATGTGCAACCTCAAGGTGCCTTGGCAGGCACAACAGTCTTCAAATATTTGGAAAACTCTTGGGGGAAGGAGAGCAGTCTTTTTCTGTTGTTCAGAGGGCAGAACTGTGAAGTCAGGTGTAAATAGCTCTATATGAGGTTGCTTCTTCCAAGTGACTGTTAGGGTTTCGAACATTGGTGTTGGCTCTCTCTTGATCCCAGGAATTCAAGCAGAAGCTGGGTACCCATATTTCAGGGCAGAAATATAGACAGGCTTCCAAATAAGGAAGAAGTAGCATTGGATGAGCTCTCCAAACTCAATAGTTTGTTGTTTCAGATTTTTGGATGAGGAGGAACATGTGTCACAAGGCTGAAGAGCAACTGAGGAGCAGATGAGTTTGGAAGAAGCTAATTAGTGTCAAATATATACAGCAGTACACAGTGTTAATTTGCTTTTCATAGATGCTTTGTTGCCCTGGATACTTTGCAAAATTAGATAAATAAAAACCATGAAATAATGACTTTGCTTATGAAAAGGATGCCTTTCAAACACTTTCATTGCAGACCAAAAAGGTTCAAATTCACACATGGTTTCTAATTTAAGAGCAGAGAGTGGGTTTCTTAGAAAATAAGAACCACTAGGTAGTAATATTCTCCTATAAATGAGAATCAAATCATCATAGCGGTGAGCCCATAAAGTCTCAGGATATCCTTGGGAGGTTCGAGAAAATGAATTATTACAGCCTAATCGACATTATGGAAGGAAACATAATATGAATCTTTTAAAAGCGAAATAAAGGTTCCAAAATATTTTAAATGAGTCACAAATAATAAATTTTTTTTAGCTACAAAGTGAATTTTTGAATCTAAAGTGGGACTACATATGTTTTGTACAAAATTAAATCTTCGTGTCTGTGATTATAAGAAGTCCTTAATAGAGCTGTGAGCCCAGCAATACTGTATCCTTAGTGAGTGTAACTAATAGAGCTGAAGGATGAGGAAGGTTCTAAGTGAGATATTTCCCCTCTGATACTGTATCATCAGATTCCCAAACATGCATGTTGATGCCTGTGACAGCCCATTGCAGAGCCCACCATGCGGTCTCAGAAAAGGAAAGTTAATATCAAATGAAAACATTTGCCCTCTCTACTCTGAAGACTTTCATTCAGCCTCTTGAAAAAGAACCAGTTTTTTTTATAGATCTCATGATAGACTTTTCTCCCAACTTTTGCTTGGCCCCTTTCAGTTCTTGTAATTGTTTGGTTTCGAAATTCACAGTGGACACAAAGACAAAGACAGCAGATGTGTATAAGAGACAGGGTAAAGGTAGTGCCAACATAGCTTAATTCATTGGCAGCTTCTGATCTTGTATTATCTCTGGAGATTTGCCAACCTGTAAAATAGGTTTGAGCAAAAAGTTCCACAAACTGCCTAATAATAGTACAAAAATTAATTCATAAGTCTTCTCTAGTTTTTATTTGATAGTATTTTATCTGGCCTGACATTCTTTTTTTCTTGATAGTTATTTAGCTTGCATCACCAGTTTACAAAATCAGCCTGATTAGTAAAATTAGAGAACTAGTTTTTTTTTTTCCCTTAAATATCAAGTATGTGTCTATAAATCCAGATAATCATTACTTTAAAAATAAGAAATGTTTTAAAAGCAGATAATAAATGTCCAAAAATATTATTTTATTTTATTTTTTTTGAGGAATAGCATTCTCTTTATTTTTTTTCTTTTTTTTTATTTGAAGCTTGCTATTAATTTTTTATTGAAGGATAATTGCTTTATAGAATTTGCTGATTTCTGTCAAACCTCAACATGAATCAGTCATAGGTATTCATATATCCCCTTCCTTCTGAACCTCCCTCCCATTTCGCTCTCCATCCCACCCCTCTAGGTTGATACAGAGCCCTTATTTGAGTTTCCTGAGCCATACAGCAAATTCCCATTGGCTACCTATTTTACACACAGTAATGTGAGTTTTCACGTTACTCTTTCCATACATCTCACCCTCTCCTCCTCTCTCCCAATGTCCATAAGTCTGTTCTCTATGTCTGTTTCTCCACTGTTGCCTTGTAAGTAAATTGTTCAGTACCATTTTTCTAGATTCCATATATATGTGTTAGAATACAGTATTTATCTTTCTCTTTCTGACTCACTTCATTCTGTATAATAGGTTCTAGGTTCATCGATCTCATTAGAACTGACTCAAATGCATTCCTTTTATGGCTGAGTAATATTCCATTGTGTATATATACCCCAACTTATTTATCCATTCATCTGTCAATGGACATCTAGGTTGCTTCCATGTTCTAGCTATTATAAATAATGCTGAAATGAACAATGGGATACATGTGTCTCTTTCAACTTTGAGAATATCTGATGAATAGTCAATAGTTGAGCACAGAATACAAGCTATTCAGAAAAGCAATTATTTAAAAGAAAGAAAGAATGAAGTCACTCAGTTGTGTCTCACTCTTTGCGACTCCATGGACTGTAGACTANGCTATTATAAATAATGCTGAAATGAACAATGGGATACATGTGTCTCTTTCAACTTTGAGAATATCTGATGAATAGTCAATAGTTGAGCACAGAATACAAGCTATTCAGAAAAGCAATTATTTAAAAGAAAGAAAGAATGAAGTCACTCAGTTGTGTCTCACTCTTTGCGACTCCATGGACTGTAGACTACCAGGCTCCTCCATCCATGGGATTTTCCAGGCAAGGATACTGGAGTGGGTTGCCATTTCCTTCTCCAGGAGATCTTCCCAACCCAGGGTTTGAACTCAGGTCTCAATTATTTAAAAGCCACTCTTAAAGACCTCCTATACCTATTGCAATAGTTAAAATTCAGAAGATTAGATTTTTAGTTTTCCAAAGAGCATTTGAGCAATTTTTACATGAATCACTAAATACACAAAATATACCATTCATTGTCCTTACTTAAAAAGACAAACTGTTCACAACTACATGTTCCCTCTTCCCCCTGTTTCAAGTCTCTTGCACTCCTCTTCAAAAGTAGACTCTCCTTCATGTTTAGTAGAGATGGATAGGGTCCTCTACTTTGCATTAGTTTAATGTATGAATTGATGTGATATATCTATTTTTATGTTGATATATTTTAAAAACATAAATGAAGTCATTTTCTTTGTATCATTGTGCAACATGCTGTTTTTACTTGCATATGTAACTGCTGTATTCAATAAACAGTATGTGTGGATTGTAAACAAAATAGTTTTTTTTTTCTTTCCTCTTTTCTTAAAATATTGTTCTCTTAGGGTGAATATAACCAGTAGCTTGATGATTTAGAGAGGCCCAGGGCTGAACTGATCATTCTTTGGTGATAAAATATGCTTTGTTTACTATCTCATAAAAATTATCAATTTTGAAGATAATATATCCAGTCCTATGTGATAATCAACATTTCTCAGTTGTTTAGCTTTAAGTCTTATCATTTGGGGTTGGCACAGGCTGAAGTTTCAGGGGAAAGAAGGAAGGATTCTTCTGTTCGCTTAATATAAATTTAAAATGACCTCCATGCTCATTTTTTCCCCCACTTGCCAGCTTCAAATCCAGCCATAGCCATTTGTCAAGTAAGGGGAGGAGGGAATGAAAAGGGATTGGCAGTTCTCATTTGTTTTTGTAGATAGAACTCACTGAGACTGACAGGTTATTAAATGTGACTCTTGCCCTCCTGGGGCACTTTCTTGGGCACTTTAGAGACTCCCAGCTGGATGCCTCTCTTGCAGTACTCTTGACTAATGTGAGGCATCTTAGAGCAACTGGAGTCATTTATTTTAGCCTTCCTTCAGTCAGGGATATTGAGTTGCTTACCTCCATTTCTATCCACTGAGGTCTCCCCTCAGTCAGACCTCTTAGACAAGATGCCAGGTGGTCCCACATTCATGCTCTATCTCAAATGCCCCAAAGGGGCTCAAAACAAATAAATCAGGGTCCTCTTATACCTCCAAGTGCTGACATTGGAAGTGCAGTAAGAAAAATGCTATAGCTGTCATAGTGTCAGGCATCATCTTTCAAACAGCAAAAAAAAAAAAAAAAAAT
>SJYX01017309.1:27169-47064 GCA_006410675.1 Oreotragus oreotragus | reverse complement strand
AGGTGTATAGAACAGTCTTTTGGACTCTGTGGGAGAGGGAGAGGGTGGGATGATTTGGGAGAGTGGCATTGAAACATGTATAATATCATATATGAAATGAATTGCCAGTCCAGGTTCAATGCATGATACTGGACGCTTGGGGCTGGTGCACTGGGATGACCCAGAGGGATGGTATGGGGAGGGAGGAGGGAGGGGGGTTCAGGATGGGGAACACGTGTATACCTGTGGTGGATTCATGTTGATGTATGGCAAAACCAATGCAATATTGTAAAGTAATTAACCTCTGATTAAAATAAATAAATTTATATTTAAAAAATAATAAAAAAAATCAGACATGACACAGCAGACTGGTTCCAAATTGGGAAAGGAATACATCAAGGCTGTATATTGTCACCCTGCTTGTTTAGCTTCTATCCAGAGTACCTCATGGAAAATGTCAGGCTAGATGAATCACAAGCTGGGATCAAGACTGCCAGGAGAAATAGCAACAACCTCAGATATACAGATCATACCTCCTAATGGCAGAAGCAAAGAGAAACTAAAGAGTCTCTTGATGAAAGTGAAAAAGGAGTGTGAAGAAGCTGGCTTAAAACTCAACATACAAAAAACTAAAATCATGCAATGTGCCCCCATCACATCATGGCAAACAGATCAGGGAAAAATGGAAACAGTGGTTGATTACCTTTTCTTGGGCAATCCTAAAGGAAAGCAACACTTAATATTCACTGGAAGGATTGATGCTGAAGCTGAAATTTCAGCAATTTGGCCACCTGATGTAAAGAGTCAACTCATTGGGAAAGACCCTAATGCTGGGAAAGATTGAGGACAAGAGAAGAGGAGGGTGGCAGAGGATGAGAAGGTTAGATAACATCACTGACTAAATGGGCATGAGTTTAAGCAAAGTCTGAGAGATAGTGAAGGACAGGAAGACTGATATGCTGAAATTCATGGGGTCACAAAGAGTCAGACACAACTAAGTGACTGAACAACAAATTAATAAAATATATAAAGGTTACACTTTTTCTCCGGGTTGCAGTTTGTTTATTTATAAAATGAAAAGCTTTAAAAAAATGACCTCTAGGGATATTTCCAGGTCTAAAATAGTATGATGTTAATTACAAAACACAGCATTTTCACATTATCTTAAGAAAAAAATTTTCTGATCCATTTTTATGTGGATTAAAATCAAAATACATTTTACTAATGGTAGTAGTTTAGTTGCTACATCGTGTCTGACTTTTGCCACCCCATGGACTGTAGCCCCCCAGGCTCCTCTGTCCATGGGATTTTCCAGGCAAGAATTCTGCAGTGTATTGCTATTTTCTTCTCCAGGGGATCTTCCCAACCCAGGGATCAAACCTGGGTCTCCTGCAATGCAGGAAGACACCTTACCTACTGAGCTACTTTGTAGGGATTTTTTTTTTTCACTAATAAACAATGATTTATTTGTATTTTTCTATATTAATTCCAGCACATTTAAGTCATATTTTGAAATTCAATATATGACTTAAAACTAGACCTCTGTATAAACTGTATTCTCCTCATGGGCCTCACTAGAAAAAATGAATTAAAATTAATATTTTATAAGATTATTAATACACATGTATCATTTAAGGCAGAGTACCAAAGTACGTTGTTTTCACTTACAAATTATCCCATTAATTTTACAAACATGAAAATGCAGTTATAAAATTACTTGTGTACTGAACCCTTAATCCAAAGGGAGGTAAAGTCAATTTATTATCCTATCAGTGCTATTAATTTAAAATATTTATTTCAAGTTTGATGCTTAGTATATATACTCTGTATCTGGTTCCTATTACTGCTATAACAAACCACCAAAACCTAGTGGCTTAAAGCACTAGACATTTGCTTCTTTATGATTTTGGAGACCACAGTCAAAAATGAATCTTATGAGGCAAAAATCAAAGTGCTAGCAGGATTGTTCTCCCTCCAGAAGCTCTGGGGAGAATCCTTCCTTGACTCTTCCAGCTTTGGGCAAGTGTAGGCACTCTTTTTCAATCCAGTCTCTGCCTCTGTTGTCATGTGGCTGTCTTTTCTATCTCAAATATCCCTCTCAGTTCAGTTCAGTTGCTCAGTTGTGTCTGACTCTTTGTGACCCCATGGAATGCAGCACACCAGCCCTCCCTGTCCATCACCAACTCCCAGAGTTTACTCAAACTCATATCCATTGCATCAGTGATGCCATTCAACTATTTCATCCTTTGTGGCCCCCTTCTCCTCCTACCTTCAATCTTTCCCAGTTAGGGTCTTTTCCAATGAATCGGTTCTTTGCATCATGTGGGCAAAGTATTGGAGTTTCAGCTTCAGCATCAGTCCTTCCAATGAATATTCAGGACTTATCTCCTTTAAGATGGACTAGTTAGAGCTCCTTGCAGTCCAAGGGACTGTCAAGAGTTTTCTCCAAAACCACAGTTCAAAAGCATCAATTCTTCAGCACTCAGCTTTCCTTAGAGTCCAACTCTCACATCTATACATGACTATTGGAAAAAATAGGTTTGACTAGATGGACCTCTGTTTGTATATTGTCACCCTGCTTATTTAACTTATATGCAGAGTACATCATGCAAAATGCCAAGCTGAATGAAACACAAGCTGGAATCAAGATTGCTGGGAGAAATATCAATAACCACAGATTTGCAGAGGACAATACCCTTATGGCAGAAAGTGAAGAAGAACTAAAGAGCCTCTTGATGAAAGTGAAAGAGGAGAGTGAAAATGTTGGCTTAAAACTCAACATCAACAAACTAAGATGATGGCATCCAGTCCCATCACTTCATGGCAAAATAGATGGGGAAACAATGGAAACAGTGAGTGACTTTATTTTGGGGGGCTCCAAAATCACTGCAGATGGTGACTGCAGCCATGAAATTAAAAGATGCTTGCTCCTTGGAAGAAAAGCTATGACCAACCTAGACAGCATATTAAAAAGCAGAGACACTACTTTACCAAATATCCTTCTGGGTGCCTGTTACAAGGACACTTACTATTGGGACACACCTGGTCAATCCAGATGTCTCCACATATCAAAGTCCTAATAAAATATACCTGCAAAGTCTTTCCTCCCTCATAGAAGCTAATATTTTAGGGATTAGGACTTGGGAAGGATCATTTTCATCATACCACATTTACTTTCATAGAATTTATTTCATGAAGTACAACACTAATTTACAATCCACATAATAATGAATCTGACCTCTCAGACAACTGCCTGCTAGTTACAGATGAACCTGAGCTTCTTATAAACTGAGTGAGTGTTGACAGTTTGGTATATTTTGGGTCACTGTATTTTATGTAGGGCTTCCCTAGTGGCTCAGATGGTGGTGAATTCACCAGTAAGGCATAAGACCTGGGTTCAATCCCTGGGTTGGGAAGATTCCTTGCATATGCAGTATGCATCCTTCAGATAATGAATTGAGATCAATTTTCCCTTCTGGCTTAAAGTATTGCTTTAGATTATAAATTCTTAATGGGAAGAAATATAGAATAATAGTGCATTTCTAGGAGTGATTCGGAGAAGGCAATGACACCCCACTCCAGTACTCTTGCCTGGAAAATTCCATGGATGGAGGAGCCTGATAGGCTGCAGTTCATGAGCTTGCTAAAAGTTGGACATGACTGAGCGAGTTCACTTTCACTTTTTGTTTTAATGCATTGGAGAAGGAAATGGCAACCCACTCCAGTGTTCTTGCCTGGAGAATCCCAGGGATGGGGGAGCCTGGTGGGCTGCCGTCTATGGGGTCGCAGAGAGTTGGACCCAACTGAAGTGACTTAGCAGCAGCAACAAGAGGAGTGATTAATTCACCATGAATATGATGACATACCTTACATATATTTTTATTCTGTTTCATGGAAAATGAACCATCCATGCCTCTGAAAATAAACAGGTGTTGTGTACAACAAGACTATCTGCTGATGAAACTTTTATCCTTGCTTATAAAGTGCTCAGGGAGGGCAGGATAGTGTAAACTATTTCAGATCCTATAACTGTAAGAAAATGTCAGAGCAAGCTTAATACAATGTGGAAAAAACAAATAGGTAAGAATTAGAATTATGAGGCTCAAAAATATATATAAAAAATTAATATTTAACTTTGAAATTCCCATCCAATGGATTATTAAGAAGCCATGTGAATCCTTGCTCTGATAAGGCTACTGTGAATTTTTAGCAATTCTTAGTTCACAGGAAGGTGGTTCCATATACACAGAGTGATATTTTAATAGATTTAATGTGGCTTGTTGATAGATAGAGGGAGAGGAAGAGGCCCAGGAAAAAAAGAGAGAAAGGGAAAAGAGAAATTAGAGCAGAACTTTCCTTATCTTAGATTTATTCACTTATAGCATGGCCACTTAGAGTAAATGACCGCAATATTTATAAACACAGAATCCCTAAATATACACAGAAAGGAAAACATGAGTATTTTCCATGAAACTTCTTCTCAGAGGGGCATTTCTTTTCCTGACCACCTTACCCACATTTCAAAGCCCTTTTCTCAACATTTTGCATTCCCATATTTTAACTTTTGCTATGATCACTGTATAACATCCCCCGTATATGACTTTAATTTTCTTCTGCTAAGAGCCATTTGGGCTTCCCAGGTGGCGCTAGTGGTAAAGAACTCACTTGCCAATGCAGGAGACTTAAGGGTTCAATCTATGGGTTGGGAAGATCCTCTGAAGGAGGGCATGGCAACCTACTTCAATATTCTTGCTTGGAGAATCCCATGGACAGATGACCCTGGTGGGCTACCATTCATAAGGTCATAGAGTAGGACATGACTGAAATGAATTAGCATGCATGCACACATAATCCAAGGTCAGAAAGCATCTACTTATGCTTTTTACTAAGCATTTTCTAGTTTAGTTCTTATATTTATGTCTTTGATCTATTTTGAAGCTAAGTATCTGTATAGTATGTAAGGTGGTGCTATAACTCTATTATCTGAATGCATAAGTCCAGTCATTCTGACCATATTTGTTTAAAAGCCCATTCTTTCTGTTTGAATTGTCTTGGTACTCTCACTGAAAAATAATGTATGTTATCATCACAGTGTCTTAGTTACTGTGACTTTGTAGTTAATTTTGAAATCAGGGTGTGTCAATACTCGAAATTTGTTCTTATCTTTCAAATCGTTTTCACTATTTTGAGTCCCATGAATTTCCATATGAATTTTAGGATCACATTTTCAATTTCTATAAAAACTGCCAACTTTGATTTTGATAAATATTATACTGAATCTGGAAATCAAATTTGGGTTATTGCATCTGTACAAACTTAAAATTTCTGACTAGTGAAAATTGATTGTCTCCCTATACTAACTTTTACATTTTTTCTATTGATTTATTCCCAAGTATTTTATTTGCTATTTTTATTGTTGCTGATCCTATTACAAATGGAATTGTCTTTTTCAATTTCATTTTCATATTTTTCCAACTCAAGTGTGAAAGTGAAAAGTGAAAATAAAAGTGAAGTCACTTAGTCATGTCCAACTCTTTGCAGCCCCATGGACTGTAGCGCACCAGGCTCCTCCAGGCATGGGATTTTCCAGCCAAGAATACTGGAGTGTGTATCCATTTCCTTCTCCAGGGGATCTTCCCAACCTGGGATTGAACCTGGGCCTCTGGATTGCAGGCAGACTCTTTACCATCTGAGCCACTAAGAAAACCCTTAAGTGTAGAGAAATACAATTTATTTTACATATTGATCTTATATTCTGAAAGCTTACTAAACTCACTTATTAATTGCAAGAGGATTTATTGGATTCCTAATATTTTCTATCTATAAGTTTATATCATCTACAAATAGACAGTCTTAATTCTTTCTTCCTAACATGGATTATATTCACTTCTTTTTGATTGCATAATTGTCCTATTTGGAAGAATATTCAACACAATGTTCGACAGAAGACATGAGGGTGGACATCTTTTCCATGTTCCTGATATTACAGAAAAGCAAATTCATAATGGCAACTGAGGCTTTAGTTTTCCTATCAATCCTTCCACACTTCTATAACCTGGTGTTATATAAAGATAAACAGAGAAAACATTAGTCCGCTTTTATAAAATGTTATAGCAATTTGACAGGGTAATAAGGTCTGTTGACTCTAATAATAAAAAGATTTGTACATTGTATGCCTTTTATTTCATTTTACAAATAACTAATTTTATTGCATTTTAGATGCTCATGAGAAATTGGAAATTAAAAACAAATGAATAAGCAAAAACTTTCACTTAATCATAGGTAACCTAAGAAGCACATCTCTAAATCCTTTCAACTTTTTTAAGAAATTGTTTTATAACTTCCCTTCTCTCCTCTACACTTTCAAACATCTTTCATGTTTTTGACCATCAGCTAGTAATTTTGTTTCATACTTCACTGGGAAAAAAGAAGGGAAAACCCATGTATCTGTCAACTTTCCTTCTTCTCTCCTCCCTCATCACATTCACTCACTTTCTAGCATCTGTGTCTCTCCACTATAACTTACCTTAATGGGTAAGCTTTCTATGATCCTACCTAAGGACAGCCCCTTTATGCACACCTCCTTCTAAAATATGTGTATAATCAAATTCCCACCAATTTTATAGTGAGTATTCAGAGTTTTCCTTTTTAAACATGACTATGTCAGTATTATGCTCAAATTTCCAAAAATTACCAACTCCCTTTTCTACTACACACACCTTCCTCCCTTTGCTACAGTTATACTCATCTATGTGTCATTCTGTCATTCTTAGAACTATGCAGCCTCAGGTCAACTTTCTATAAACTTGGCTAAGGGTCATTTACTTTCAAATCCTTCATGACTCACCTTTTCCCCTTCTTCATGTCTCTGCTTATGTGTCACTTCTGAGAGGAATACTTCACTGATGACTCCATTTAAAACTGAAAATCTCAGCACTCCCACTTCCCCTTCATTGACTTATTTTCTAGACATCACCATTGGAAAGAATATGTATTTTACTTTTTCATTTGTAAAGACTTTTTCTAAAAGCAGGAGCCTCACTGCCCAGGTACACAGCCAAACAGACAGGATCTCTTAAACAACAATTGATGAAAGGTGATGTATAATAGCCATTCCCATTGCCTCTCTCTTGAGATGTTTCTGGGGTCTGTGCTCTAGTGTTTTACACAGACTCCTAGATTCTGTTTCTGTTTCATGTTTGCTGAATGGCATTTTTGTTTTCGTTTTTTTTTTTTTTTAGATTCCACATATACGTCAAATAATATAGTATCTGGGTTTTTCTGCCTGACTTATTTCACTTAGTCTAATACCTTCTGGGGCTTTCCTGGTGGTGGTGACTCAAAAGTCAAGAATCCACCTCACACTGCAGGAGATGATGCAGACTTGGGTTGGATCCCTGAGTTGAAAAAGATCACCTGGAGAATGAAAAATGCTTTAGTATATTTTCTTCCAATCTGCAGCTCATTGGAAAAGATCCTGATGCTGGGCATGAGGAGAAGGGGATGACAGAGGATGAGATGGCTGGATGGCATCACCGACTCAATGGACATGAGTTTGAGCAAGCTCCAAGAGATAGTAAAGGACAGGGAAGCCTGTTGTGCTACAGCCCATGAGGTTGCAAAGAGTTGGGTATGACTGAGGGACTTAACAACAACTCACAATCTGAAAATATACGAACTAAAGTGAGAAGACACCTGTCTTCACACACTGAAAATACTATGCAAAAATGCATTCTATACTGATACAAGACTCTGATTAAAAAAAAAAAAGTTATTGATACATATCTATTACTACCTCATAACCATTCTGCAATCTAGCTGAAAATCTGTCATCAGTTCTATTATTAGGGCTTGCTTCAGTTTGGGAAGTGTTTCTCTATGGCTCTGTGCTCTGCTGTATGGATTCTTAATTCCAGCTTTGTATTGGAAGGCCTTTCTTTTCCACTGCTAATGGCTCATTTTGCCACAGAGAGGCCTATACTTTATAACTTTGCCTTAAAAAAGGGATATTTCTCACAGAGATAATTTTGCTGTAAGAAACTGGAGATGAATAAGAACTTTAAGTGTGAACCTGACATTTGTATTTTCTCTAAGATTCTTGTCCTCCCTCCTCCTGCCTGTGAAAATTTCAGACTCCAAAGAATTACTTCCTTTCTTTCTTTTTTTTTTTTTTTTTACTGTTCCTCTTTTAGTCCAAACTAGTGGTGCTTGTACCAGTAAAATTATTTTAAACGTGTTTTGGGTTTCCTGGAATTGTATTGATGTTTACTCCATTAGATAAACATCACATCTATTAATACAAATTTGTTCCAGGCTGTTCTTGTCTTTGTTATTCCTTCTTTATCAGGACTCCTATTCAGCTACATCTTTAGCATTCTCAGAAATTGTATTGCTTAATGGAAAAAGATGTGACATATACTTTAGAAATCCATAAAGGTTTATTTTCTAACTTAAAAATATAGTGTTTTTATTTTCATAAAGTGCTAGAGAGTAAATATTTTAAGTTTGCAGGCCATATAGTCTCAGTCACAGGTATTCAACTCTACCGTTGTAGCACCACAGCCAAGGGTAGTATGTAAACAAATGGACTGCTGCTACTGCTAAGTCACTTCAGTCGTGTCCGACTCTGTGTGACCCCATAGACGGCAGCCCACCAGGCTCTCCCGTCCCTGGGATTCTCCAGGCAAGAATACTGGAGTGGGACACTCTATGTTATATAGAACTGTTTACAAAATTCAGGGTCAGCCCACTTGCGGCAGTTTGCCAACTCCTGATTCAACAACCAGGTTATCTATTATAATTTTAATACCTTAAAAAGGATATTCCTTTCAGAGATTTTTCTGGAAGCAACTAGGGATTTGTAAGAGTTTTATTTTTAAAACAAGTCCTGGCTCATTATATTTTTCCAAACTCTTTTCAAAAACAGTTATTTTGCATTATTTCATCTTTTTCTTTTCACATTTTATCATAGATAATTAGAGTACTGCTTACTACATTATGCATTTTATTTGAAAATCTTGCCAGCCAGACCCATGTGTGCAATAAGTACCCTTTGTATGTTCCACTACATACAGCAGACAGTAATCACAAACTTTGCACTACAGTACATGTAGAGTCCACTTTATTTCCTGATAATAGTTTTCCTAATGTCATACAAGCTATCTCTCATAATCTCTTTTAGGCCCCTCCCATTTCCCCTAATACTCTACCTAAGCTTCTTACACCATTTACTAATAATCTCCTTGAGAATCTTCCACCTTTTGTATACTATCTTGTCTTAAGATAAATCACATAATTTAGCTTTTTGTTATAACATTACACCACTTTTGGTATCATATTCTAACTCTGTTAGGTGTTGTTGAACAACAGGCTGCCTTCAAATCTGGTGCCTTAAAGCCACCAAATATTTTAATATAGTTCATTTACTTTGTTGGGTGAAAATTGGGCCAGGATTATTATTCAGTTCCATTTGGAGTCGTCTGATGTCAATGGGTGTTAGTCAGTTGGAAAATTGGTTGTTCCAAATAATATATGATGATTTAACTTACGTGTCTGGCATCTTAGCAAGGTTGAATTCAGCATTTTGGCAGAGGTGCCTGAAAAACTAGACTTAAGCTACTTTCTCTCTCTCTACTTAGTCTCAGGGATATTTTACATGGCTTCTTGAGCAGGTATTCAGACTTCTTACTACAAAGTCAGGACTTCAATAAACCAAGGCAGAAACTGACAGTCCTTACAAATCCTAGATATGGATTTAGCTTATCACCAAATAAGTGTGTATCACTCACACTATTCTATATTTCAAGCTGGTTTTAGAAAAGGCAGAGGAACCAGAGATCAAATTGCCAATATCCACTGGATCATCAAAAAAGAAACAGAATTCCAGAAATATATCTATTACTGCTTTATTTACTATGCCAAAGCCTTTGACTATGTGGATCACAATAAACTGTGGAAAATTCTGAAAGAGATGGGAATACCAGACCACCTGGCCTGCCTCTTAAGAAATCTATATGCAGGTCAGGAAGCACAGTTAGAACTGGACATGGAACAACAGACTGCTTCCAAATAGGAAAAGGAGTATGTCAAGGGTGTATATTGTCACCCTGCTTCTTTAACTTATATGCAGAGTACATCATGAGAAACGCTGGGCTGTATGAAGCACAAGCTGGAATCAAGATTGCTGGGAGAAATATCAATAATCTCAGATATGCAGATGACACCACACTCATGGCTGAAAGTGAAGAGGAACTAAAATGCCTCTTGATTAAAGTGAAAGAGGAGAGTGAAAAAGTTGGCTTTAAGCTCAACATTCAGAAAACAAAAATCATGGCATNTGACTCGATGAACGTGAGTCTGAGTGAACTCCGGGAGATGGTGATGGACAGGGAGACCTGGCGTGCTGCATTTCATGGGGTCGCAGAGTCGGACACAACCGAGCGACTAAACTGAACTGAACTGAACTGATACATATACCACCTCCCTCTTGGACCTTTCTCCCTCTTCCTGCCGTCCCACTCATCTAGGTCATCACAGAGCATTGAGCTGAGTTCCCTGAGCTCTACAGCAAGTTCCCACTAGCTCTCTGTTTTGCTCAGGGCAGTGTACATACATCAGTGCTAATCTTCCAATGCCTCAGCTCCCACCCCGTGTCCACCCATCCATTCTCTACGTCTGCATCTCTATTCCTGCCCTGCAAATAGGTTCATCTGTACCATTTTTCTAGATTCTACATAGATATGTTAATAATCAAATTTGTTGTTCTCTTTCTGACTTACTTCACTCTTTATGACAGGCTCTAGGTCCATCCACGTCTCTACAAATGACCCGATACTCTTCCTTTTTCCTCTCTATGTATGTACTGCATCTTCTTATCTATTCATCTGTCGATGGACATTCAGGTTGCTTCTGTGTCCTGGCTGTTGCAAATAGTGCTACCATGAACATTGAGGTGCATGTGTCTTTTTGAATTATGGTTTTCTCAGGGTATACACCCAATGATGGGATTTCTGGGTCATAGGTTGTTGTCACTGATAGTTGCTCTGTAAATAGTTGTAATTTGGATGTGTCCATGGGAGTAAGTGAGCTCAGGGTCTATGCTATCTTCTCTCTCCCTTGAAACAGAACTTACAAAAACCTGTTATTTATTTATTTATTTTTAAAACCCTTAAGTTTCTTCCAGGGTATTTGGTCCATCCTTATTACATCTCTCCATTTCTTTCTTCTAAAGAGCTAAATTTTAAAAGCTCACTTAGTGAAAACATTCCATTATTTGTCCTTGTGCTCAAAGACGGCTTTTGACATGATGACAGAGGATGAGATGGCTGGATGGCATTACTGACTCGATGCACATGAGTTTGTGTGAACTCCGGGAGTTAGTGATGGACAGGGAGGCCTGGCATGCTGCAATTCATGGGGTCTCAAAGAGTTGGACATGACTGAAGGACTGAACTGAACTGATCCCTTATTTGTCAAAGCAATCATAAGCCAGCCCAAATTCAAAGATGGAGAATATGGACACTGTCTCTCAAAGGAAAAGTTATTAAAGGAGTTAGCAGTCATTTTTAATTCAACACAGTTCTAACATGCAGCTAGAAGAACTGTCATACACATACAATAAAACTTCAAAATATTCAAATTAAATGTATCACATGTATTCAAATTACATGTCATTTTAAAAATATTTACCACCCTTCTTTGGTATGTGGCTCTCTGATAATCTATTTAATTTGTTTTATTTATATTATGCAAAATAGAGAAAATATGCATAGACTATTTCACCATAGCTGTGTTTATGGGTGGTGGTGGTAGCATAATTTAGTTTTTCAGAAATTTATGTTCATTTTTATTTATATCATAAAATCTTAAAGGAGAAGAAGATCAATAATTAATATAATATTAAAATCTATTTTTTTATAAACCTCTATATATGGGACCTAAAAAACACAGTCTATTTTCTATTATCCTGTGTTAGTGAATCAATGCACATACAAATATATGACTGAAGCAAACAAAGTGTTGAGAGCTAAATCACTTGGTTACTATTGAATTTCTGAAAGAAGAATGAGTTGTTGTCGTCCATGAAACATGGAATAATAGGGTAGAGTGGAATGAAAACTATTTATGTAATGCCTAGGAACTTAGAATAAAAGCTATTTCTAATATTCANACTGAAGCAAACAAAGTGTTGAGAGCTAAATCACTTGGTTACTATTGAATTTCTGAAAGAAGAATGAGTTGTTGTCGTCCATGAAACATGGAATAATAGGGTAGAGTGGAATGAAAACTATTTATGTAATGCCTAGGAACTTAGAATAAAAGCTATTTCTAATATTCAGTTTCTGACTTATCCTTATCCTGAAATAACAATCCCATTTAGTATAAAACCTATAGTAAACTGGGCTATAGCATACAGGTAAGTCAGAAAGAACTATCAAAGCATTATTTTATCATTTAAGCTATATCCTTCCATTGTGTACCTTCTGGGGACTTATTGAACTAACTTACCTTAACAAACTGTGAAAAATTCTTAAAAAGATGGGAATACCAGACCACCTTACCTGCCTCCTGAGAGATCTGTATACAGGTCAAGAAGCAGCAGTTAGACCTGGACATGGAACAACAGGCTAGTTCCAAATCGGGAAAGGAGTACGTCAAGGCTGTATATGGTCACCTTGCTTATTTAACTTATATACGGAGTACATTATGTGAAATCCTGGGCTGGATGAAGCACAGGCTAGAATCAAGATTGCCAGGACAAATATCAATAACCTCACATATGCAGATGACACCACCATTATGGCAGAAAGCAAAGAACTAAAGATCTTCTTTGTGAAAGGCAAAGAGGAGAGTGAAAAAGTTGGCTTAAAATTCAACATTCAGAAAACTAAGCTGATGGCATCTGGTCCCATCACTTCACGGCAAATAGATGGGTAAAAAATGGAAACAGTGACAGACTGTTTTTGGGCTCCAAAATTATTGCAGATGGTGACTACAGTCATGAAATTAAAATATGTTTACTCCTTGGATGAAAAGCTATGATCAACCTAGATATCATATTAAAAAGCAGAGACATTATTTGCCAACAAAGGTCTGTCTAGTCAAAGCTATGTTTTGTTTTGTTTTGTTTTTCCAGTAGTAATGTATGGATGTGAGAGTTGGAATATAAATGGAAACTGAGCACTGAAGAATTGATGCTTTTGAACTGTGGGGTTGGAGAAGAATCTTGTGTCCCTTGGACTGCAAGGAGATCCAACCATCAATCCTAAAGGAAATCGGTTCTAAATATTCATTGGAAGGACTGGTGCTGAAGCTGATATTCTAATACTTTGTCCACCTGACGCAAAGAACAGACTCCTCGGAAAAGACCCTGATGCTGGGAAAGATTGAAGGCGGGAGAAGGGGATGACAGAGGATGAGATGTTGGATGGCATCACTGACTCGAGGGACATGGGTTTGAGCAAACTCTGGGAGTTTGTGATGGACAGGAAAGCCTGTTATACTGCCTTCCATGGAGTCACAAAGAGTCAGCTACAACTGAGTGACTAAAGTGAACTGAACTTTTTAAAAAATCTCAAAGACTGTTATCAAGTTGTTTGAAACTGATTTGTTAAAAATATTATTTCTACATCTTTCAGCCAATGAATATATGTGTTGAGAAATTATTTAGGGATATTGTCAGACATAAGGAGGCAAAGATAAATATAATAATCATGCCATTTAAAAAAGATTTTCAGATAAGAACACAAGTGCTGAAATGAAACAATTTATTTAATAAATTTCAACATTAGATTAAAATTAATATATTCTCTATATATCTGTATCAAATTAATGTGCTACTATGATTTGTAAAGCTTACATTTGAAGCCTAAGATTCAAATTTCATCAATATGTCTTACATTTTACATAATTCAGAAAATGGAAATTTTTAAAAAAGACTTAGCTGCTTGTTACCTGATGGAGGTTCAGCAAAAGCGTACTGATTAATATATCTGTAGAGATGCCAACAGGTATCCTCTGATAAATCTAATTATTACCATTTTAAATAAATGGCTCGTTCATCAGCCTTTGTATATCCTGGATCCTTCTGTGTACATGTTAGAGAAAGATAATCACACAGTTCTTGGAACAAACAAATTAGCTCATTTTGGCTAGCTTTGTAATCAGAAAAAAAAAAAAAAAACTGGGTAAGAAAAATCAAAGGTTCTCAGCTAAAAGGAATTTCACTTTCAAATCTAGTGGGAAAAAAAAAAAAGCCCTGGAAACGGAGTCTGTAAACTTAGTATTACAATCAGTAGATTAAATGTATATATTTTAACTCAATCACACTGACATGCTTTGGATTAATTTTTATATTTTTATTCAGCTCATATGCTGAATATTGTATTGCTTCAATATTGTTTAATCTCATCAAAGATAAACAACCTAAATTAAAAGGTTTTATATTAAATGTGCTATGTTTCAAAGCCAGTGATTACCTCTTCCACCAAATGACAAATTTTAAATCTGAAGAATTAAAAATATGTGTTTACATTTACATGGGGGAAAGGCAATGGCACCCCACCCCAGTGCTCTTGCCTGGAAAATCCAATGGACGGAGTAGCCTGGTGGGCTGCAGTCCATGGGGTCGCTAACAGTCGGACAGACTGAGCGACTTCACTTTCACTTTTCTCTTTCATGCATTGGAGAAGGAAATGGCAACCCACTCCAGTATTCTTGCCTGGAGAATCCCAGGGATGGGGGAGCCTGGTGGGCTGCCGTCTATGGGGTCACACAGAGTCGGACACGAAGATGTGTATAAGAGACAGCTNTTCATGCATTGGAGAAGGAAATGGCAACCCACTCCAGTATTCTTGCCTGGAGAATCCCAGGGATGGGGGAGCCTGGTGGGCTGCCGTCTATGGGGTCACACAGAGTCGGACACGACTGAAGTGACTTAGCAGCAGCAGCAGCACATCTACATGTGTCCTGTCTACCTATCTACCTATAATTTGGAAGAGCTCTATTAAAATAAACTTTTTTTTTAACTTCTCTACTCATACATGTAATAAAACAGTGTATTGTATAAAATATTTTTGAAATAACTGTTAAACATATTTAGTATTTATAAATCATGGGTGATTGAACAAACATACATATGCATGTCAAGAGTAATTTAATGTTGAGTTACAATGATTTGAATCTGTCAAAATTAATGCTCCAAAATTTAAAAGTTACCTTCTATGTTAATTTCTCTCAATGAGCTCTTTCCCAGTACTTTCCAGATGAGAGAAAATAAAATACTGAAGAGATGATACTGGGATAACCTGAGATAGTAATATAACTCAGAGAATAAAAGCTGAAAGGAGGTGATAAATTACAAAAGACATAATAAAAAGTACAACATAACTGTAACCCAGGGAATTGAATCTAATTACAGGTATCTAATAACACCTGTCCACACCTACCCTTATTCAGAAAAATTTTACATTCAAATGGTGAATATATACTTCACAGACTCAGGGTATTAATGTATGACCATAATTCAAGGTAATTGCTTTATGAAAATGTCTTCTATTAAATAATGAAATGTTTCCTTAATTTTAGAGAGAATGCAAATGTTTCATTCATATATATATATATATATATCTGAATTTCAAATTATCCTTCTTTTTTTAATCTTTGCCGTATCTCTCTAAGAACAAAGCTAGTGGAAGTGATGGAATTCCAGTTGAGCTATTTTAAATCCTAAAAGATCATACTGTGAAAGGGCTGCACTAAATATTCAAGCAAACTTGGAAAACTCAGCAGTGGCCACAGGATATTTCCTTAATTTTAGAGAGAATGCAAATGTTTCATTCATATATATATATATATATATCTGAATTTCAAATTATCCTTCTTTTTTTAATCTTTGCCGTATCTCTCTAAGAACAAAGCTAGTGGAAGTGATGGAATTCCAGTTGAGCTATTTTAAATCCTAAAAGATCATACTGTGAAAGGGCTGCACTAAATATTCAAGCAAACTTGGAAAACTCAGCAGTGGCCACAGGATTAGAAAAGGTCAGTTTTCATTCCAATCCCAAGGAAAGGCAATGCCAAAGAATGCTCAAACTACCGCACAATTGTACTTATCTCACACACTAGTAAAGTAATGCTCAAAATTCTCCAAGCCAGCCTTCAACAATAAGTGAACTGTGAAATTCCATACAAGCTGGTTTTACAAAAGGCAGAGGAACCAGAGATCAAATTGCCAACATCTGCTGAATCATCAAAAAAGCAACAGAGTCACAGAAAACCAACTATATCTGCTTTATTGACTATGCCAAAGCCTTTGACTGTGTGGATCACAATAAACTGTGGAAAATTCTGAAAGAGATGGGAATACCAGATCACCTGACCTGCCTCTTGAGAAATCTGTATGCAGGTCAGGAAGCAACAGTGAGAACTGGACATGGAACAACAGACTGCTTCCAAATAGGAAAAAGAATACGTCAAGGCTGTATATCATCACCCTGCTTATTTAACTTATATGCAGAGTATATTATGAGAAATGCTGCGCTGGATGAAGCACAAGCTGGAATCAAGATTGCTGGGAGAAATATAAATGACCTTAGATATGCAGATGACATCACTTTTATGGCAGAAAGTGAAGAAGAACTAGAGAGCTTACTGAAGAAAGTGAAAGAGGAGAGTGAAAAAGTTAGCTTAAAGCTCAACATTCAGAAAACTAAGCTCATGGCATCTGGTCCCATCACTTCATGGCAAAAATATGGGGAAACAGTGGAAACAACGGCAAACTTTATTTTTGGGGGCTCCAAAATCACTGCAGATGGTGACTGTAGCCATGAAATTAAAAGACACTTCCTCCTTGGAAGAGAAGCTACAACCAAACTAGACAGCATATTAAAAACCAGAGACATTACTTTGCTAACAACGGTCTGTCTAGTCAAGACTATGCTTTTTCCTGTATCATGTATGGATGTGAGAATTGGACTATAAAGAAATCTGAGCACTGAAGAATTGATGCTTTTGAGCTGTGGTGTTGGAGAAGACTCTTGAGAGTTCCTTAGACTGCGAGGTGATCCATGCAGTCCATCCTAAAGGAAATCAGTCCTGAATGTTCATTAGAAGGAATGATTTTGAAGCTGAAACTCCAATACTTTGGCCACCATGAGAAGAGTTGACTCACTGGAAAAGACTCTGACACTGGGAAGGATTGGGGGCAGGAGGAGAAGGGGACGACCGAGAATGAGATGACTAGATGGCATCACGGACTCGATGGACATGAGTCTGAGTAAACTCCGGGAGTTGGTAATGGACAGGGAGGCCTGGCATACTGCAATTCATGGGGTCGCAAAGAGTCAGATATGAGTGACTGAACTGAAGTGAACTGAAACAACAAAAGTATTCCATTGTATGGATACATATTCATCCATTTGTTGATTAACAGTTGAGATGTTCCCAATTTTTAGCTACTAAAATAAAACTGATATTAACATTTGGGTATATGTTTTTGTCTAAATATGAGTTTTATTTTCCTTTTTTTGGAAAAAAAAACAAAGGAGTGGAAAAGCACCGTCTCTAGGCAGATGGCTATTTATGAGTTAGACACTTTACCTAAGTAGCTGTACAATTTTTATATCCACACTCAAGTGTTCTAATTTTTATATCCTTGACAACATTTAGTATCATCAGTCTTTCATTCTAAACTTTCTTAAAAGTATTTAATTTTATATACTTACATTTTTGATTTGTATTTCCTGTGTAACAAATGAAGTAAGAATCCTTTTGTGAGCTTTTTGCCCAATCTTACATCTTCATTGTTAAATTTTGTTAATATTGTTAACTATAACATTTGTTAACTGTAAAAGTACATAATTTTTACCTATTTCTAGAGAGTTAAGGCCCAAGTCTTTTTCACAGAAAAATTCTAAATAATTAATTTACATATTCTTCCTTCAAGGACTTGGAGCCCCTTTCCCTTTCTTTTGTTCTTTTGAGCATTCGCTGGGCTTAGTAACTTACTTCAAACAAACAGAAAGGTTGTGGGATAACTAACAACAATTTTAGAGGAAAAATATGGCAGGCAAATGCAACCTTATCCAAGTAATTGAGCTTATCATAATTTGTGATAAAAAGTGTTGATGTTTCCCATAATATAATGCAGTAAGGAAAGCATTCCTCTCCTATATTCTTCCCCAAAGACCATAACCTATGTCTACTCATAGGAAAGCACCAGATAAATCCATATTGAGAGACATTCTACGAAATACCTTACACGATCTATTTATTCTAAAGTGGTAAGGTCATGAAGAATAACTAAATTAAAAAAATTACAATAAATAAATTAAAATAAAATATTAAAATTAAAATAAAATCAAGGAAAAATTAAATAAATGTCATTGATTGAAGGAGAAAAAGGAGCTAAGGAGTCATGCAACCTAAATTCAATTTGCAACCTGAACTGTATCCTGAAAAAGAAATAAGGATTTTACTTGATTAACTAGTGAACTCCAAATAGCATGCATACTTTAGTCAATAGTACCAAAATTAATTTCTTAGTGTTGATAAATAAATCACTATTCAATCAGAGATTAACATTAAGAGAAACTGAGGAAAGATATGCAGAAATTTTCTGTGTTGTTGCTGCTCAAAATCTAAAATTATTTCAAAATAAATGTGTGTTAAATATGTTTTATGTGAACCATTAACTTCCTGATGTTCAAGCTGGTTTTAGAAAAGGCAGAGGAACCAGAGATCAAATTGCCAACATCTGCTGGATCATGGAAAAATCAAGAAAGTTCCAGAAAAAAACATCTATTTTTGCTTTATTGACTATGCCAAAGCCTTGGACTGTGTGGATCACAACAAACTGTGGAAAATTCAGAAAGAGATGGGAATACCAGACCACCTAACTTGCCTCTTGAGAAATCTGTATGCAGGCCAGGAAGCAACAGTTAGAACTGCACATAGAACAATAGACTGCTTCCCAATAGGAAAAGGAGTACGTCAAGGCTGTATATTGTCACCCTGCTTATTTAACTTATATGCAGAGTACATCATGAGAAAGGTTGGACTGGAAGAAACACAAGCTGGAATCAAGATTGCTGGGAGAAATATCAATAACCTCAGATATGCAGATGACACCACCCTTATGGCAGAAAGTGAAGAGGAACTAAAAAGCCTCTTGATGAAAGTAAAAGAGGAGAGTGAAAAAGTTGGCTTAAAGTTCAACATTTCAGAAAACGAAGATCATGGCATCCGGTCCCATCACTCAATGGAAAATAGATGGANAACCTCACATATGCAGATGATACCACCCTTATGGCAGAAAGTGAAGAGGAACTAAAAAGCCTCTTGATGAAAGTAAAAGAGGAGAGTGAAAAAGTTGGCTTAAAGTTCAACATTTCAGAAAACGAAGATCATGGCATCCGGTCCCATCACTCAATGGAAAATAGATGGAGAAACAGTGGAAACAGTGTCAGACTTTGTTTTTGGGGGTTCCAAAATCACTGCAGATGGTGACTGCAGCCATGAAAGTAAAAGACGCTAACCCCTTGGAAGAAAACTTATGACCAACCTAGATGGCATGTTCAAAAGCAGAGACATGACTTTGCTGACTAAGGTCTATCTAGTCAAGGCTGTGGTTTTCCCAATAGTCGTGTAACAATACCCAGTTGTGCATGTGACTGGTGATAGAAGCAAGATCCGATGCTATAAAGAGCAATATTGCATAGGAACCTGGAATGCCAGGTCCATGATTCAAGGCAAATTGGAAGTGGTCAAACAAGAGATGACAAGAGTGAACGTCGACATTCTAGGAATCAGCGAACTAAAATGGACTGGAATTGGTCAGTTTAACTCAGATGACCATTATATCTACTACTGCGGGCAGGATTCCCTCAGAAGAAATGGAGTAGCCATCATGGTCAACA
>SJYX01017309.1:0-19098 GCA_006410675.1 Oreotragus oreotragus | reverse complement strand
AAAATTTATCTGTTTATTCTATGTTACCTAGTTTATTAGCATTTAATTGTTTGTAGCATTATCTTACATTGCTCTGTGATATCAGTTTCAACCTTTTCTTTCACTTTTTGGTTTTATTTGAGCCCTCTCTCCATTTTTCTTTTCCCCCCCTTGGTTACTCCAGTTAATGACAGGTTAACTTATGTATCTTTTCAAAGGAACAATTCAGTTTAATTGATGTTTCACATTTTTTGTAGTCTCTATTTAATTAATTTCTGCAGTAATATTTATTATTCCATTATTTCCATTTTTCATTGTTTTCTGGCTATTTTCCTGATTCCTCTCCATTCTTTTCTTCTCTTTTCTTGCTTTTACTTAGCTTTCTTTAGTGTTATATTTGAATTCCTTCTCATTTTCATTTGCCCACTATATATATATATATATATATATATATATATAAAATCTTGTGATAACTTTGAGGTTCACAGACAACATCTTATGTAAATGCAAGCTGTTTTAAGTTGGTAGAACACATTTCAAAAATATATCTTTTTACTCCTCTCACAATATTTTATATTTTGATGACATATTTTACATCTTTCTTTCTATTTCCTTTAAATAGTTATAATTTTAGTCAAATTTACTACTTCTGTCTTTTAACATTCACTCTTACACTGAAAATGCCTGAATCACTGTCTTTGTTATATATTTACCTTTCAAGTGATAATTCCTTTCACATGTTTTCTTATTATTAATTAGTGCCATTTCGGATTAGGATTCCCTTTATGGCCATTTTAGAGGTGGTTAACTCCTTTAGCTTTTACTTAGCTAGAAAACTCTTAATCTCTGCTTCAATTATGAAATGGTAACTTTGCTGGGTAAAGAATTCTTGGTTGCATTTCCCCCCTCCCTTCAGCAGCTAGAATGTGCCACTCCCTTCAATTTGTAAGGTTGCTGCTGAAAAATCTGCTTATAGGCTGTTGGAATTTAACTTATATATAACAAATTGATTTTATTTTTCTGCTTTTAGGAGTCTCTTTTTATTCTTAACTTTTAACATTTTAATTACAGCATATCTTGATATGTGTGTCATTGAATTCATCTTATTTGGAACAGGACTTTCTGGAACTAAACATTTGTTTCCTTCCTCAGATTAGGGAATATTTCAGCCACTACTCCCTCAAATAATTTTAATGACTCTTTATCTCTCTTCTATTTCTGGGATCCCTATAATGTGAATGTTATTTCACTTAATGTTCTCTCAAAGTTCCTATAAGGTTTATTTACTTTATTTATTTATTTTCATTTTGCTTCTTTGTCTGGATGAATGTCAATGTTTTGCCTTCCAACTTGCTGATTCATCGTTCTGCCTCATCCAGTCTACTGTTGAATGCCTCTAGTGTGTTTTTCAGCTCAGTTAAAACTTCTGTTTGGTATTTTTAAAGTATATGTTCTAAATAGTCACTGTGCTTGTCCAAACTTCTACCAAGCTCAATAAGCATCCTTATGACCAATACTTTGAACTCTTTATCATTTATGCTGTTTATATCCATTTTGTTTAGCTCTTTTTCTGAGGTTTTTGTCTTACTCCTCTGTCTCTCCATTTTACCTAATGCTCTCTTTCCATGTATGAGTTAAATAAGATATCTCTTCCAGTCTTGAAAGAGTGGTGTAATGTAGGAGATGTCCTTTGGAGCTAGAAGCACAATCTCAACTGGCAAAAAAAAAAAAAAAAAAAGTGTTCATCGGTGCCACATTTGGGCTGTGTGCACCTTTCCATTCTGGTAGAGCCAGTCCCTGGAAGAGCTAGAGGGTCCAAACACAGTGGATTCTGAGCACTAGTGGGCAGAATTATCACCTGGCCTGCAATAAGCTCCAGTAGAGGAACAGGGATGAGCAGGGCTGTTGGTGGGGTACACCCACTGACACCAACAGGTTAGATAGAAAACTCCAAAATGGCACATTCTAGCACTAGCAAGGTAGTCTGAGATTACAAAAATGGCTCCCACATCAGTCCCTGAGGAGTGCCCGAAGATGTTCCTGCCTCTTTAGCATATGACTGAAGATTCGTAGGTAGGTTTCCTTCAGCTATGCTCCCTATGCTTTTCAATCTAGTATTTTTACACTGGTTTTCAGGTAATGTGAGTATGGGTGCAAGCATTTTATTATAAATTGCTGAACAAATTTGGGTATGGCTTTTCTTTGCTAGGTTGCATCTCTCTTTCTCCTATCCTTTTTGATGCTGTGCTTTTACCTTTTAATGTATAAACTTTGTTCATCCAGTTTTCAGGTTTCTTTAAGAGAGAATAATTGCATATATTGTAGATTTTCTGCATCCCTGGGAGGAGGAAATTTCATGATCTTCCTACCCTGTCTTCTTGAAACCAGTCCTTATATGCATTCTATATAATGAAAACTAATTTCTTTTAAAAGTCAGAAACCATTTATAATTGCTCCAAAGTAGATAAAATATTCATACTTAAATCTACCTTAAAAAAAAGTAATGCTTAAAATTCTCCAAGCCAGGCTTCAGCAATATGTGAATCGTGAACTTCCAGATGTTTAAGCTGGTTTTAGAAAGGGCAGAAGAACCAGAGATCAAATTGCCAATATCCGCTGGATCATCGAAAAAGCAAGACAGTTCCAGGAAAAAACATCTATTTCTGCTTTATTGACCATGCCAAAGCCTGCTTTATTGACTATGTCAAAGGATCACAATAAACTGTGGATAATTCTGGAAGAGATGGGAATACCAGACCACCTGACCTGCCTCTTGAGCAATCTGTATGCAGGTCAGGAAGCAACAGTTAGAACTGGACATGGAACAACAGACTGGTTCCAAATAGGAAAAGATACGTCAAGGCTGTATATTCTCACCCTGCTTATTCAACTTATATGCAGAGTACATCATGAGAAATGTTGGGCTGGAGGAAGCACAAGCTGGAATCAAGATTGCTGGGAGAAATATCAATAACCTCAGATATGCAGATGACATGATCTTTATGGCAGAAAGTGAAGAAGAACTAAAAGAGTCTCTTGATGCTGTCTCTTATACACATCTCTCTGTTTACACTATATGTGGTTATTGTGTGCAATAGCATTATGTCTTTAGAAATGTACATACGTTAATTTAAAAATGCTTCATTGCTTTAAGAAATGCTAATAATCATCTGTGCCTGCAGCAAGTCATCATGTTTTGATGGTTCAGAGTCTTGCCTCAATGTTGATGTCTGCAAATTGATCAGGGTGGTGGTTTCTGAAGACAGAAGGCTATGACAAATTTTTAAAATAAGACAAGAATAAAGTTTGTCACATTGATTGCATTTTTCTTTCTTTAATAACAGCATTCAAAACTGTTTGATATTAATCTTTCATTTTTCTTTCACTTGAAACTGTNAAGAGATGGGAATACCAGACCACCTGACCTGCCTCTTGAGCAATCTGTATGCAGGTCAGGAAGCAACAGTTAGAACTGGACATGGAACAACAGACTGGTTCCAAATAGGAAAAGATACGTCAAGGCTGTATATTCTCACCCTGCTTATTCAACTTATATGCAGAGTACATCATGAGAAATGTTGGGCTGGAGGAAGCACAAGCTGGAATCAAGATTGCTGGGAGAAATATCAATAACCTCAGATATGCAGATGACATGATCTTTATGGCAGAAAGTGAAGAAGAACTAAAAGAGTCTCTTGATGAAAGTGAAAGAGGAGAGTGAAAAAGTTGGCTTAAAGCTCAACATTCAGAAAATGAAGATCATGGCATCTGGTCCCATCACTTCATGGGAAATAGATGGGGAAACAGTGGAAAATGTCAGACTTTATTTTTGGGGGCTCCAAAATCACTGCAGATGGTGACTGCAGCCATGAAATTAAAAGACTCTTACTCCTTGGAAGGAAAGCTATGACCAACCTAGACAGCATATTAAAAAGCAGAGACATTACTTTGCCAACAAAGGTCCGTCTAGTCAAGGCTCTGGTTTTTCCAGTGGTCATGTATGGACATGAAAGTTGGACTATGAAGAAAGCTGAGTGCTGAAGAATTGATGCTTTTTAACTGTGGTATTGGAGAAGACTGTTGAGAGCCCCTTGGACTGCAAGGAGGTCCAAACAGTTCATCCTAAAGGAGATCAGTCCTGGATGTTCATTGGAAGGACTGAGATTGAGGTTGAAAATCCAATACTTTGGCCACCTGATGCAAAGAGCTGACTCATTGGAAAAGACCCTGATGCTGGGAAGGATTGAGGACAGGAGGAGAAAGGGGCAACAGAGGATGAGATGGCTGGATGGCATCATCAACTGGATGGACATGGGTTTGGGTGGACTCTGGGAGTTGTTGATAAGACAGGGAGGCCTGGCATGCTGCGGTTCATGGGGTCACAAAGAGTTGGACACAACTGAGCGGCTGAAATGAACTGAACTGAACTGAACTGAAACCTCAACAGAATCTGTACTGTGAAAATTACAAAATACAGTGAACTAAATCAATAAAGACCTACATAAATGGAAAGACACATTATATTCATTGACTTGAAGAACCAAAAGAGTAAAAAAATATTTGTTCCCCGAAGATTGATAGGTTTAATGTAATTCTTATTAAAATCTCAGAAAAGTTTGTAGACATAGACAAACATTCCATAGCTTATATAACAAGCCAAACAATTTTGAAAGAGAAATAGAAACGAAAATGGATTAGATTTCTCACTGGTAAGTCTTTCTACATAGCTATATATTCAAGACACTATGGTACTATCAGAATGCATACACAGGTTAGTGAAGAGCTACACTGGATGAGTGTTTGTGGGTTCTGAATCACAGTTCATTATTGCCCTCTGCCCAGTCCTGTTTCCCTCTTTTATTGATTATTGATCCCTAATAAATACCTCCCACCCTTACCAAAAAAAGAAATAGCTTATATGTGAACATTGGAGTAATGGCTGCTAGCTCACCTTGCAAAATAATGCAAAGCTGTGCAACTACCTAAAGTGATTTTTAAAAGATTTTAAATTACTTATTAAGTATTTATTCTATAATATTAAATAAAATCACTATAGACAACACATCTGTAAGATGAGTGAAATAGTATATACACCACGAAGATAAATACACAAAAATGTAAATAGAACTTATCCTTAAGTAGTAGGATAAGGTATAATTTACATGTTAGTTGCTATATTTTATGGTATTTTATTTATCTTCTATAATAATCATGGACTGTTCCTATAATTATGAAAAACGTACATGCCATCTGACCACAAATTATGTAAGAATGGCAAACTAAAAGGAAAAGATAATTTTCATTCAACTTAAAACTTAACTAGAATTCAATCTTCCTTTGTGAATTGAGTTTTAGTTTTCCCTTTAAATTCAGTATTTCATTCTTCCCTCTGAATTCAACATTTAGGCTTCCCTGGTGGCGGTGGCTCATTTGGTAAAGGATCTGCCTGCAATGTGGGAAACCAAAGTTCTATCCCTAGGCCAGGAAGATCCTCTGGAGAAGGGAATGGTTATGCACTCCAGTATTCTTGCCTGGAGAATTCCATGGAGAGAGCAAGCTGGCAAGCTACAGTCTGTGGGGTTGCATAGGGTCGGACCTGACTCAGAGACTAACATTGGTATTTCCCTGTGGCTCAGATTGTAAAGAATCTGCCTGTAATGCAGGAGACCTGGGTTCGATGTGTGTGTCAGAAAGATCCCTGGAGAAAGAAATGGCAACTCACTCCAGTATTCCTGCCTGGAGAATTCCATGTACAGAGGAGCCTGGTGGGCTATAGTCAAGGTGTTGCAAAGAGTCAGACATGACTAAGCGATTAACACACACCAACAGAAAAATTCTTCACAGAAAAATTTAATTGTTAAAATCATAGTACTTTAAACGAACAGGTAATGATTATATCTAAAAGTAGAGACTATCTCAATTTTAGAGCTGTAATTTGGCACTTTTGGAATAGAAATATTTCATCTGTAATTGCTAAAAGAATGAAGTATCAGTTTTAGAAAAAATTTAGGGTAATATTTGGGTCAAATACTCTAAATGGTAGATTATAATCTTTAATGATAGCTTGAAATGAAATTCAATAGTAATTTTCACACATAATTGCCTCATTTAGATTTACTATAAAAGTTTTAAATTAAAACATTATATAATACAATTCCTTTACTGGATCATATAGTTTTATACTAAGTTCTAATCTTTCAATTCCATACTTTCCTAAATAACAATAAAAAAGAGAAAGCATCTAAGTACAGAATAGTAATATAATTCATTGTCAGTTTTTCCTACTTTTACAAACAACATATTTTTATAAACATAAAAACTCTCACTCTGTCCTAAAATGAGGATATCAAGATGCTTGGAATAAGCATTTATCATAGACTAAAATTAAAATTGTGAGTGAGTAACTCCATATATTTAAGTGTTAAATGTTCTTCAAATATAAGATTTTTTAAAATATGGAAAATACTGGGAAATTTTCCTAAAAAATTTTTTCTTCCTACATGAGCATGTAATTCATACCTAAAAATATATTTCCATGTATTTGTATACAAGTCAAACAATTTATCCTGTTTATTAATTTTTAGTCCAAACATTTCTTTCACCTACTCCTTGCTTTTACAGTCTATACAAACCTATAAGAAAAAAAAAAAAAAACCTTAAGTATATGTGAAATATTGCAATGCTAATGAAAAGTATCTTTGTCTTTGAACATCTATTAAATAGAATATAGTTATCTTTCTTTCCAGCAGAGCCTCAACATTTCTTTTGCCTTTCCTGGTTATTTCTGAAAACTCTTTGCTTCTCTTTCTTCTGCCTTCTGGCTATATGAAACCTCGGTTACTATTTTCCTCCTCTTGCCTTTGGGAGTGCTTGCCACTATGGCAGGAAAAGTTTTTGATTCCAAAAGCCATTTTATGAGACACATAAAAGGTGGCTATTTTAATTGCTTTTGGGTCCAAGTAGGTATTTCCATTGGATTGGGTCAATGAGGATTCTATTTGTTAACACTTTGCTCTACATTTTAAAGAATTACTCTCTGATGACAAAATAATGGTTTCTATCACTATGGTTTCTATCACTACCATTCAGAATAACTCAAGATAAAATTTTTCCTCTCACAGTGTATCATTTCAAATAATAGGAGGAAATATTATTGTAAAATCTCAATCCAGTGTTCTAAAGACAACAGCCAATAAAAGCTAATATCAATGTTTTTATCATAGAAAACATCTTCTGATAGAGTGATATGGTGAAAAAACCTTCTAAGGAGTTATAGAAATACAGACTGTTTCCCATATGTCTGAGTAGGTACATACTGATCTTACCATAATGCAGTATATAGGAAAGACAAATACTGAAAATTTTATCATGCTGGAGTGAAAACTAGCCATGAAATACGAGAGTTTGCATTCTTAATCTCATTTAACACTGAAAAGAATCCTGTGAATTTATTAATATTACCCACATTTGACAAATAAGGCTTTGAAACACTGAAAAATTTTCATTTTCACATATGCCATAGCTAAATAAGCAGTATAACTGAATTTTTACCTTAGAGAGGAGTCTCTGAAATTGCTGCCAATGGAGTTTGTGTATTGTAAACTAATGTGAATAATGATTAACAAGGAACATTATTAAATTCTACCCTTCAGTTACTTAATTAGACACTCTGAGAATAGAAATCAGACATCTGCATTTCTAACAAGTTAACTACATTATTCTGAAGTATATAAAATTTTTAGAAACTTTGTCATAGGTCTTTGTTTCCTACTCTTTAAGAAAATATATAATAATTTAAATTTGGATGTATAATCTAAAAATATTAAAATATATTTCTCCTGTTCTAATACATGCATTTTTTCATGGCACTATTAGAATGCTCCCTGAATTTCTGATGAAATGAATTAGGATAGTACTTCACCTTAGATGTGTCAAATTGAAGCTAATTTTGATAGTTTAATAATACCTATCTGAAGTATTAATTTGAGGAAAAAGTTAAGGTTGTATCCAGATAAATGAAAAAGTGCTGTAATCTATTATCTTAGACTTCTAAAGGCAAAGAATAGATAAATGGCTTTAATTTTGTCAAGTGTTTGCTGGCTTTGAAATAGCCTGTTATTATTATATCTACCTTGAAGTTTAACCTGCCTTGTGGCACTTCTTAGCAGCAGTGTTAGTGGCAAAAGTTCTAAAATTTTGTAACCAGGAAAACCAGGATTCAAATTTTAGGTCTGATATATTTACCATGAAAGTTAGGAATAGCATTTCTAAGACTCAATTCTTAAAGCTAGATTAATACACACACACACACACACACACCTGCTTTAAAATATTTTAACTTTATAAAGAATACAAGAAAACCTTTTTAATAAAATGTGTATGAAGTGTCCTTCAGAATCTGCCCCCAATGAAACAACAACAAATTGTGAAAATGAAAAAGGTATAAAAATAAACCAAATACTAAAAAAAAAACAATTATCTGAGCATTTCGCCTAGGAGAAGTCACTGGAAATTATCCTAGAGGAATATAACAAATGAAAAAAATTTTTTAAAGAATATCTACTAAATCTCAGTGAGAATAGCAAGAGTCTGAGGAACGTGAGCCACAAACTACTACCTCACATTCCCAACTTTCAGCTCAAAATGTTGAAAGACCTACACTGCATAGATGTGATCAAGAGGACAGGGCTCCCTCTCCCCTCAACTCCAGCAAGTACCATAGGACCCTACTGGGAGGGACAGGCATCCAGAATTTCTCATTCTTTCCAGGTCTGTGTTCCAGAGAATAAATGCCAGGTAAATGGGGCTGAGAGTATGAGGGATAACTTTCTCCAGGCAACCCCCAATCATAGGGCTGAGGGTCTAACTCAAGTATGGAAGGATAAAAATACAGGAAGTCCTGTCACTTTTACTTCAGTTAATTCATAGATCAATGGTTTCTGGCTCGGAGAGATATACCAACAACACCAAAAGCATTACCTCAACACAGCACAGAAGCAAGACACCAACCATGTTCCAAATCATGTCCCATAGCTCAGAAATTTTCCACAGGGGAAGAAAAAGTGTGCAAGATCAGAGAATTTTGAAGCTCTCCTAAAGGAAACTGACATTCTTTGTAAAAGAATGTGGGAATTTCAAGCTTCATTTCAGTTCAGTTGCTCAGCTGTGTCCGACTCTTTGTGACCCCATGAATCACAGCACGCCAGGCCTCCCTGTCCATCACCAACTCCTAGAGTTCACTCAAACTCACGTCCATCGAGTCAGCGATGCCATCCAGCTATCTCATCCTCTGTCATTCCCTTCTCCTCCTGCCCCCAATCAGAGGGCATCAGAGTTTTTTCCAATGAGTCAACTCTTCGCATGAGGTGGCCAAACTACTGGAGTTTCAGCTTTAGCATCATTCCTTCCAAAGAAATCCCAGGGTTGATCTCCTTCAGAATGGACTGGTTGGATCTCTTTGCAATCCAAAGGACTCTCAAGAGTCTTCACCAACACCACAGATCAAAAGCATAAATTCTTCAGTGCTCAGCTTTCTTCACAGTCCAAATCTCACATCCATACATGACCACTGGAAAAACCATAGCCTTGACTAGACAGACCTTTGTTGGCAAAGTAATGTCTCTGCTTTGGAATATGCTATCTAGGTTGGTTATAACTTTCCTTCCAAGGAGTAAGCGTCTTTTAATTTCATGCTTAGGTTATTCTAAAAAAACTTAAGAGTTTTGAGTGCTAAGCAATCAAGAACACGTTGATAACTCCATGACAGCAACACCATAGGTCATGTAGTTTACCAGAGAAACCCAGAGAAAGAGACAGCTGAGAAGAGTCTTTCTGTGGTCAGAAGAAAACTTCAAACCTTTCCCTCAGAAACAACACAGCAAAAGGGCTCAAACTTTGGAATAATTTGTACTCCAATCATTGATGCAAAATATAGAGCAACCAGTCAGCAATTAGTGGCTGATTATGATACCTATAGTGGCAAACTTTTCCTCTATCTTCCACAGAGATATTAAGGAGATAGAGTCAAAGAGAACCTGCTAAATCAGACACCACAGGGTAACTGTAACCCTACCCAGTGCAGTGTCCTCTGAGAAATAACAAAAAAAGACTTCTAATAACGGGGAAATATATTTCAATAATATAGTACAACCAATTCACTAAGAAGAAAAAGATAGAAAGCAATAAAAACAAGTCCCAGAATGGGGGTCAGTATATAAAGCTACTAAAATATATTATCCAAAGTACCCAATAAAAAGTTAATGTATCAACGTATTCAAATTTATACATGTTCACTCTTCTTATGTTGGGTATTTAAAGACATACAGGAGTGTAAAGTAATAATTATAGCATCATATTGTTGGTTTTGTAACATATGTGGATGAAACACAATAATAACAATAACACAAAAATGTGGAAAAAGGAATAAGGTTATATGGAAGTAAAACTAAACTAATGTATGTCACTGGATTTACATTAGTAAAAATAAGAAGTAAATTCTGACAGGATATAATATGATCAATCCCAAAGCAACTATTAGGATAATAACTAAACAGATGAGACATTATTTAAAGAATTTAAATATTCCACTAGAATATACTCAAGTAGTGGCCCCAAAAAAGCAGTAAAGGGAATCGAAGTATGAAATATATGTGAAGATTGTAGAAAATTAGAAGTAAATTACAGCATAAATTAAATGACATAAAAATACCATTAAATGTAAAATGATTAACAATTCAATTAAAAGGGAAAGATTATCAGAAAGGATTTTTAAAAACCCAACTGTTGTTATATATGAGACATATTTTAGATTCAAAGATATAAATAGGTAGAACATGAAGAATGGAAAATATATATACCATGCAAAGAGTATTCATAAGAAGACTGGATTGGATAAACTAATATCAGACCAAATATACTTGAGTAGAACATTATAAGCAAAAAGAAGGATATTTTATAATGTCAATCTCATTATCAATGTACCTGCACTTAACAGATTCCCAAAATACATGAAGCAAAAACTAACAGAACTGAAGTGAAAAGATCACTTCCATTTAACTTTCTATTAAAGTTTCTAGCCAGAGAATTTGGGGAAGAAATAGAAATAACAGGCATACTTGTAGAAAATAAAGAAGTAAAATAATCTTTGTCTGGTATATAAAAAATTTCTATGAAACTTACTAACAAAACTAGTAGAACTGATAAATGGTTGGACCAACATTATAGGATACAAGATCAACATTCAGACAGCAATTGTATTTCTGTACACTAGAAATGAGCTTAAAAAAATGAAAAAAATTCTTTTAAATTAATATCAAAAGGAATAAAATAATTCAGAATGGATTTAACACAAGAATTGTACTCTTGTATACTGATAACTTATTTCTACACAATAGATGTTTTATAATTTACTTCATTATTCCCTTATTATTAGACATGTAATTCATTTAACTAATTTTATTATAAAACAATGCCACAATGACTAATACCATCAATGGACCTTTATCTATGTGCTCAATTATCTCAAACACATAAGTATAATTTCTGCTTTGGGAACTATATACACAACCTACATAAAACTAAATTGTCCTCTAAAGAATATAGAATTTTACACATCTATCAGGAGTGTATAAACAATTTTCCATAACTAGGCTAACACTGACTGTTACAATATTTTTTTTAACTTGTCAGTAAACCAATGGACTGTTTTTAATGTGTTTTTTTAAATAATTTGCAGTTCCTGTTTAAAGATAATTTTATGTTTCATATTAGATTATTTGTCTCTTTCAAGTTCCCTGTGCTTAAACAATTTTCAAAATATTTAATTTTATTTTTAAATTTAAATTTATTTAGGACTTCCCTGGTGGGGTTGTGGATACAAGTCCACCTGGCATTGCAGGGGAGAAGCATTCGACTCCTGGTCTGAGATCGCTCATCTTCTTGGTTGCCATGGAGCAACTAAGCCTATGTACCACAACCACTATGCCCACGTTCTAGATGAGCCTGTGTGCTACAACTACTGAAGCCTTNAAAAACAAGTCCCAGAATGGGGGTCAGTATATAAAGCTACTAAAATATATTATCCAAAGTACCCAATAAAAAGTTAATGTATCAACCTATTCAAATTTATACATGTTCACTCTTCTTATGTTGGGTATTTAAAGACATACAGGAGTGTAAAGTAATAATTATAGCATCATATTGTTGGTTTTGTAACATATGTGGATGAAACACAATAATAACAATAACACAAAAATGTGGAAAAAGGAATAAGGTTATATGGAAGTAAAACTAAACTAATGTATGTCACTGGATTTACATTAGTAAAAATAAGAAGTAAATTCTGACAGGATATAATATGATCAATCCCAAAGCAACTATTAGGATAATAACTAAACAGATGAGACATTATTTAAAGAATTTAAATATTCCACTAGAATATACTCAAGTAGTGGCCCCAAAAAAGCAGTAAAGGGAATCGAAGTATGAAATATATGTGAAGATTGTAGAAAATTAGAAGTAAATTACAGCATAAATTAAATGACATAAAAATACCATTAAATGTAAAATGATTAACAATTCAATTAAAAGGGAAAGATTATCAGAAAGGATTTTTAAAAACCCAACTGTTGTTATATATGAGACATATTTTAGATTCAAAGATATAAATAGGTAGAACATGAAGAATGGAAAATATATATACCATGCAAAGAGTATTCATAAGAAGACTGGATTGGATAAACTAATATCAGACCAAATATACTTGAGTAGAACATTATAAGCAAAAAGAAGGATATTTTATAATGTCAATCTCATTATCAATGTACCTGCACTTAACAGATTCCCAAAATACATGAAGCAAAAACTAACAGAACTGAAGTGAAAAGATCACTTCCATTTAACTTTCTATTAAAGTTTCTAGCCAGAGAATTTGGGGAAGAAATAGAAATAACAGGCATACTTGTAGAAAATAAAGAAGTAAAATAATCTTTGTCTGGTATATAAAAAATTTCTATGAAACTTACTAACAAAACTAGTAGAACTGATAAATGGTTGGACCAACATTATAGGATACAAGATCAACATTCAGACAGCAATTGTATTTCTGTACACTAGAAATGAGCTTAAAAAAATGAAAAAAATTCTTTTAAATTAATATCAAAAGGAATAAAATAATTCAGAATGGATTTAACACAAGAATTGTACTCTTGTATACTGATAACTTATTTCTACACAATAGATGTTTTATAATTTACTTCATTATTCCCTTATTATTAGACATGTAATTCATTTAACTAATTTTATTATAAAACAATGCCACAATGACTAATACCATCAATGGACCTTTATCTATGTGCTCAATTATCTCAAACACATAAGTATAATTTCTGCTTTGGGAACTATATACACAACCTACATAAAACTAAATTGTCCTCTAAAGAATATAGAATTTTACACATCTATCAGGAGTGTATAAACAATTTTCCATAACTAGGCTAACACTGACTGTTACAATATTTTTTTTAACTTGTCAGTAAACCAATGGACTGTTTTTAATGTGTTTTTTTAAATAATTTGCAGTTCCTGTTTAAAGATAATTTTATGTTTCATATTAGATTATTTGTCTCTTTCAAGTTCCCTGTGCTTAAACAATTTTCAAAATATTTAATTTTATTTTTAAATTTAAATTTATTTAGGACTTCCCTGGTGGGGTTGTGGATACAAGTCCACCTGGCATTGCAGGGGAGAAGCATTCGACTCCTGGTCTGAGATCGCTCATCTTCTTGGTTGCCATGGAGCAACTAAGCCTATGTACCACAACCACTATGCCCACGTTCTAGATGAGCCTGTGTGCTACAACTACTGAAGCCTTTGTGTCTAGAACCTGTGCTCCACAACAAGAGAAGCCACTGCAATGAGAAGCTTGCACACACACCACAACGAAGAGTAGCCCTTACTCACCACAACTATGCAAAGCCCATGCAAAGCAATGAAGACCTAAGATAGTCAAAAAAAAAAGAATAAATAAAAATTTAAAAAATGTTTCTTTGTGTTTCCTTATTCAGCAAGTACTGTAATAAGTACCTATGATAGGCCTAGCATCATTCTACTTACTGGGTTACTGTAGTTTTCTGCTGATAGCCTTCACCAAACTTAGCAATTTTGCCTCAAACCAAGTTGGATAAAGGATCCAGAGTTTAGGTGGCTAAAAAAAATATTTGTAAAGTTGTTTTCATGGTTTTCCTTGTTGTATTTGTTGTTACTATTTAATGTATTGCTTATATTCTTGAATAAAATTCACACTTTTATTAATATACTTTTAATGAATTAAAATTTCCAATGGCTTACTTTTAACATTTTTACAACTANTAAAGTTGTTTTCATGGTTTTCCTTGTTGTATTTGTTGTTACTATTTAATGTATTGCTTATATTCTTGAATAAAATTCACACTTTTATTAATATACTTTTAATGAATTAAAATTTCCAATGGCTTACTTTTAACATTTTTACAACTATGTGCATAGGAGAGTGGGCTTCCCGGGTAGCTCAGCTGGTAAAGAATCTGCCTGCAATGCAGGAGACTCCGGTTCAATTCCTGAGTCAGGAAGTTCCCCTGGAGATAGGTTAAGCTACCCACTGCAGTATTCTTGGGCTTCCATGGTGGCTCAGATGGTAAAGAATCCATCTGCATGAAGGAGACCCTGGTCCGATTCCTGGTTTGGAAAGATCCCCTGGAGAAGGGATAGACTATCCACTCCAGTATTCTTGGGATTCCTTGTGGCTCAGCTGGTAAAGAATCTGCCTGCAAAGTGGGAAACCTGGGTTTGATCCCTGGGTTGGGAAGATCCCCTGGAGGATGGCATGGCCACCCACTCCAGTATTCTTGCTTGCAGAATCCCTGGGACAGAGGAGCCTGGCAGGCTACAGTTCATGAAGTGGCAGAGTTAGACATGACTGAGCAACTAAGCACAGCACATGAGAGTTCATGCTCAAAGTAAGTTTTTTTCAGAAACTACATGATAGGTTTTTTTTTTTTTCTTTCCTGTCTGATGAAATTTTTTGTTCTCTTATTATTTTATCTGAGCTTAGAATTAAAATTTTAATGTCACTTTTGCTAAGATATCTAAGTCAAAACTCAACTATAGCCAGTAATTCCATAGTAAGGAGAAAGCAGCTGTCAATCTTTGTTTTCATTTCTTTGAACAATTTCCTGTCTGATGAAATTTTTTGTTCTCTTATTATTATTTTATCTGAGCTTAGAATTAAAATTTTAATGTCACTTTTGCTAAGATATCTAAGTCAAAACTCAACTATTGCCAGTAATTCCATAGTAAGGAGAAAGCAGCTGTCAATCTTTGTTTTCATTTCTTTGAACACAGAACAAAATGTTTCTCTGTTTGTGTGCATGAGTGTGTTGGGGGCTACTTCTTCATGGTATGTAGTGTTGCATATGATTTAGGCTCAGCTAAGATGAAAAGTCAAAGTGTTAAACCTCTCAGTTATGTCTGACTCTTTGTGACCCCACAGACTGCAGCATGCCAGGCTTCCCTGTCCATCTCCAACCCCGGAGCTTACTCAAACTCATGTCCATTGAGTTGGTGATGCAATCCAACCTTCTCATCCTCTGTCGTCCCCTTCTTCTCCTCCCTTCAATCTTTCCCAGCATCAGGGTCTTTTCCAGTGATTCAGTTCTTCCCAACAGATAGCCAAAGTATTGAAGCTTCAGCATCAGCATCAGTCCTTCTGTCGTTTCGCCATCTATTTGCCATAAAGTGATGGACCAGATGCCATGATCTTGGCTTTTCGAATTTAAGCCAGCTTGTTCACTCTCCTCTCTCACCTTTATCAAGAAGCTCTTTAGTTCCTCTTTTCTTTTTGTCATGAGAGTGGTGTCATCTGCATATCTGAGGTTATTGATATTTCTCCCGGAAATCTTGATTCCAGCTTGTGCTTCATCCAGTCCAGCATTTCTCATGATGTATTCACCATATAAGTTAAATAAGCAGGATGACAATACTGAACTTGACTTACTCCTTTCTCAGTTTTGAATCAGTCTGTTGTTCCATGTCCAGTTCTGTTTCTTCTTGACCTGCACACAGGTTTTGCAGGAGGCAGGTAAGGTGGCCTGGTATTTCCATGTAAGAATTTTCCACAGTTTGCTATGATCCACATAAACAAAAAATGACATTCATGAAAAGTAATCTTTGGTTCTTTCGGAATTTTACTGTAAAGTATGCTAAAAATATTTTTTAAATCCTACTAAAATAATGTTTTAAACAATATTTTATAAATCATATTTTAAAAACATGTTAAAATATTTCCATAGAATTTTGCCATTATTACAGTTCAACTTGAAACTAATTAGCTCTACTCAGAAAGTCAGTGTTTTTCTCTAAGAGCAGAATTGTTTTGAGGTTTTAGTAGGAAAGGTAAATATCACACTGTACACTGGCCACAGGAAAATGATGTTAATATATTTCAGCAGAAACATTTAAAAAATGTGTTATAAATTCATTGAGATTTAGAATTATTTAAGAATTATTATAGTATCTCAGAATTATACAAATGCTGCAGACATAATCACACTTACAAATATACATACTATATATATTTTTTCCAATGACAGTACTCCAAAATGTACATTTTAAAAAGTTTAAAGAAGGAAATCAAAGGTTAACTTTATGTATAAATCAAAATCACCAAATGTAAATGCATAAATATGTATAAATATTCTTTTGTTTACAACTAATTTATTAGCTCTGTCAACACAGACTAAGAGATTTGGAAACAATGTGAAAGCTTATCTAGTTCAGGTTAGAAGACAAAAGATTAAAAAGTCATTGTATGTCATTAGAAGTATAGACTTATCAATATCTAACTGAAATAATTAGCTCAGGTATTTCATCTCTATTATTTTGAATTTATATATATAGACATTAAAAATATAAGGATTGTCTTCTATTTCCAAACTTTCAATGGATTAGTTTATTTGTTATAAATTAATTACAGATTCAGAAGGAATTCTGTGCAATTAAGGTAACTGGCACATTAATCAGATATTTTAAAAATAAGGATGTAAACATAAACATTATCAAAATAATGTAAAAAAAAGAGAAAAGAAAAATTTTCCATCATCAGATTGTATAGCAAAGATTTGCAATTAAATGCAGAATAAACAAAACTAGGTAGTTCTTACTGAAAAAAAAAAAATTTTAGAATCTAATTTTCTGGATCATGCTGCTGCTACTGCCGCTGCTAAGTCGCTTCAGTCGTGTCCGACTCTGTGCGACCCCATAGACAGCAGCCCACTAGGCTCCTCTGTCTCTGGGCTTCTCCAGGCAAGAATACTGGAGTGGGTTCGCATTTCCTTCTCCAATGCATGAAAGTTAAAAGCGAAAGTAAAGTCGTCGCTTAGTCGTGCCGGACTCCTAGCAACCCCATGGACTGCAGGCTCCTCCGTCCATGGGATTTTCCAGGCAAAAGTACTGGAGTGGGGTGCCATTGCCTTCTCCGTTTCTGGATCATACATAAGGCAAAATCCCATTACTCTGAATACTTGAGTGGATTTAATGTTTTGGTTAGAAATAAATATGGAAACACCTGAGTTTAGAAGAGCAAAAGAATTACCTTTTGTGTTATTGAAGCATACCACTGAGTGTTTACTTGTGCTTAAGTCTGCCCTTATTTGTCTGATAGATTTTTCATTTTACTTTAAGCAACAAATTAAACAGTAGGGAACCCCATTCTCTTCCTTTTATCCATGATTTTGTACTGCCCTCTTGCTTACTGACTTTGTAATGAGTTAGTTAAGTCAATATCAATCAAAATAGAACCTTCAGTGTGTGTCAGTCTCCAAACATGAAACATACATTGTTGTTTAATTTAACCCACTGTGCCAGTTGGGTTAATCTAAGAATTTGTAATGAGGACTGAGGAGGAACTGGATAATAGTGAGACCCACTGGCTACAGGAATCATATTTAATTCAAGCTGTTGAAAATTAGTACACATTGAATTATGTGTCTGATAAGAAAGAGGACATTCTTGTATCAAAAAATTTAGGGTGTAGGAAATTTGGGTACTGCTATCAATCATGGACACTCTCCCTCTGAGAGGTATCTGCTGATGTAGGGAGAGAAAAAGGATAAGAAGTAACTTTGTAATCAGACCCAAAATAGAATCCCAGGAATAGATTATAAAGTAGGTGGCTAGTGCTACTCTATATAATTTGGTGGTGGTTTAGTCACTAAACTGTATCCGACTCTTGAGACCCGGTGGACTGTAGACTCCTCTGTTCCTGGGATTTTCCAGGTGAGAATACTGGAGTGGGTTGCCATCTCCTTCTCCAGAGGATCTTCCCCACCCAGGAATCAACCCCAGGTCTCCCGCATTGCAGGCAAATTCATTACCGACTGAGCCATGAGGGAAGTCCTGGTGGAGGTGCTCAGTTAAAAATTAGTTCAGAGAGCAATACGGAATTTATAAAAGGAAACTTGTTCTTTTTCCTGATGAAAGAAATAGATACATTAAGATCTGAGGAAAGGGTATTAGTCTAGCTCTTTCCCACCAGTTCATGGGAAATAGATGGGGAAACAGTGGAAACAGTGTCAGACTATTTTTGAGGGCTGCAAAATCACTGCAGATGGTGACTGCAGCCATGAAATTAAAAGACGCTTACTCCTTGGAAGGAAAGCTATGACCAACCTAGATAGCATGTTGAAAAGCAGAGACATTACTTTTCCAACAAAAGTCTGTCTAGTCAAGACTATGGTTTTTCCTGTGGTCATGTATGGATGTGAGAGTTGGACTATAAGGAAAGCTGAGCACCAAAGAATTGATGCTTTTGAACTGTGGTGTTGGAGAAGACTCGTGAGAGTCCCTTGGACTGTAAGGAGATCCAACCAGTCCATTCTGAAGGAGATCAGCCCTGGGTGTTCTTTGAAAGGAATGATGCTAAAGCTGAAACTCCAGTATTTTGGCCACCTCATGCAAAGAGTTGACTCACTGGAAAAGACTCTGATGCTGGGAGGGATTGGGGGCAGGAGGAAAAGGGGACGACAGAGGATGAGATGGCTGGATGGCATCACCGACTCAATGGACATGAGTTTGAGTAAACTCTGG
>SJYX01017307.1:221380-257930 GCA_006410675.1 Oreotragus oreotragus | reverse complement strand
AAGATGCTTTGTGTGGCTCACCCAGAGTCTGGTATTAATGATAATAAAAATAACAAATATTTACATTGTACTTGCTGTGTGCTAGAGGCTATTTCAAACACTTTACATATGTTGTGTCATTTGGTTTTCACAGCATCTCCTTAGGGCAGGTCCTAATATTCTTGTATACTGCTTTATGATATATCAAATGCTTTCATACATATTCTCCATTTTCTTAAGGAAACTTTTTTAATGTGCGTAGGGCAAGTGTTATCTTAATTTTTATGAAATATAACAATTTTATTTGCATCTATATATAAGGTATATAAATAAATATATAAAATCTATCTATAAATATATATAGATGTATCTTTTACATTTCCACAGCACTTCTCGTATATTATGTAATTTTCAAAGAAAGCGTGTAAGTAAAGGAAATATTATTATTTCCAGTTGTCTTTTTCCATGTGTTTTTTAAATTTTTTTATGCTTTAAGGTTAACAATCATTTAATGTATTAACATTTTCATTTATAAACATACAATTTGCATATACAGGGAAAAACTGGTTCTGAAGACACCACAGAATGCTAGAGACAGGCAAGCAATTGGAAGAAAAAAGAAAAGATCAACCCTAGGGGAAAAAATGGAACCGCATTCCATGCCGGTGTCTGTAAACTTGGGAATGAGAAAAAGATCACACAGAATCACAATTAATGTAGAAAACAAACGTGGGTCATTCTGTATCAATGGCAGGAACTTCTCCCATGATCCAGGAGATCTTGCATTCCGGTCAGGCCCATTTCATGAATGTTGATCTGAAACACAGTGGCTCACCTCTCCCTTCTCTTTAAATCTAACCCTGAAGTTAACTCAAGAAATTAAACAAACAGAGCTAAGAAACAAGCAGACTGGCATGTGTTCAATATCAACGGCCAGTTATTTAAAAGTGCACGTGGAAGTAAAATGCTGACTAAGCATTTCACTTTAGTCAAAGTGAACAGTTTCCTTCCAACTCACCTCACTTCTTGATTTAGGACTACCTAAGCGAGGTGACCAAAAGATTGGCATCTATGAGAATTGGGGCTAAAGAAATGAAGCATCTCAGCCCATCTTTATGCTGAGCATGCGTTTCCTCTCAGGATCAAGTCACTAGGGACAGTGAACTTCCAGACTCAATTACAGTTGCCCAGTGTGGCTTGCCTGGCTAGGGACAAGGACTCGAGATGGGGAAGCACATGTATGTCAGGACTTCAGTCCGCAGCTCCCCCCAGTCTGTCAGGGGAAAGCCAGGGGAACACAGGGAGACCATCTGATTCTAGGGCATTTCAGTGACATAACTCAGTATCTGTGGTTCCAGTAATTCCTAGTTCAAAATTAACACTCTAGTGCAACATTAAAAACTGAGTTTAGTATTTTATTTGTAAAGGATACAGCTTGAATAATGATTACCATCTGAACAAAGCTATTCTTATAACATATGATGTAAAGTAACATTTTAACCATCAAAACCAGTGTTGTCATACATCACATGTGGCAACTTTCCACCACATGACACATCCAAAGAGATGACAGCCAAGTATCCTTCTTTTTAGCTGGAAGCAGACTCTCCAGTGTCACCAGGTACAGTGGGACTGGCTGGGAAACAGACCTGTGGTCACCACAACATTCCTTTGGCATCTAGTTTCCATACAGAGATAGATCTACTTAAGTCTGCCTCAGAGGTGGAGTGGACTGATAAGTGAAACAAAAAACTGTGATTTTAGCTGGAAGCAGACTCTCCAGTGTCACCAGGTACAGTGGGACTGGCTGGGAAACAGACCTGTGGTCACCACAACATTCCTTTGGCATCTAGTTTCCATACAGAGATAGATCTACTTAAGTCTGCCTCAGAGGTGGAGTGGACTGATAAGTGAAACAAAAAACTGTGTCGGTAACTGGCCACATAAAATATAAACAGAATTTGTGCTACTAGGAAACATGGCCTCATGGAGTATAAGGGCAGAGACCTTCACTGTGCCTTTGTAAATGTACATTTTTTAAAACATGCAGGACAGAAAGCTGGAATAAGTGAAGTTTTAAAATTTATATAGATAAGAAATAACAGAAACACAGGACCCTCAGTTTTTCAGAGCTTCACATATAAGTTGGGGCTCAAAATTAAGTGGTTCACTAAAGTTAGAAATAAAAGCAAGACTGGTGTCCTAGTCATGTAGGTAGAGAGGTATCTTGAGCAGGTCATTCATGTTTCTAGGCTGAAATTCCCATCTATAACCTGAGTTCCCCCCACCATGCAACACAGCTCAGGGACGGCAACAGTGCCCCATCCTACATAGGACAGGAGATGAGCTCATCAACAGCCTTCAGAAGGAGATAAAACACATCCTCAGTGCAGCCCAATCCCCTGAAACAGGAACACTGCAACTATGGCTCTCATTTCACTTTGCTCACCATCCTCTTAATATTACTTTCTCAACAAGTAGAAAAATAAGCTATAAGTAGGCTGAAGTGGAAATAAAGAACGCTCAAAGCAAACACTAAAAAAATGATGCCTCTGAATAAAATAAATCTACCTCCACACACTTTTTTGGAGTTGTTGTGCCTTCTTCAAGTTTTAAATGATAAAGCCCTAAAATGTTGACACTCAAGTCTACTCCTTTTTTGGGATGCTTTCCAAGTATCACATCCAAAAACAAACAAATAAGAATAAAGTGAAAAAGCATCATTTTCAAGGTGGAACTGCCATCCTGCCCATTGTCCTGAGCAGTTTGCTTTGCTGGAGCCCCAGAGGCTGTGGGATATCACACTGCTGCCTAAGGAAGGTTCCAGCCTATAACTCCTGAAGTAACATACAGCCAGTTCTGGTCAGAGGTTTCAAAGTCTGACATTAAACCAAAAAACTGCAGTTTTTCTTGCCACAGTCATTCACCCACTCCTGCATCACCATGTTACCAGAAAAACAATAAAATAAATTATCCCTTAAGAACTAAGGCCCAACTCTAAAAAGAAAATGGCCTTTCAAAACAGGTGTGTTCAAATAAAGTACTGAGAGAGTTTTATAAGGAAACTCCTCGAATGAGCCGGTAGCCTCATATAGTCCACATTTTAGCTAAACAGCACTCCAAGTCTTTCTCTGCAGTACTTCTATATACTTATAAGTATTTTTTCATTACTTTCAAAATAACTATTAAACCTGTTATTAAAAGCATTTATAACAAACAGAAATGCCCTGCAAATTATATTATTGCACACAGGATCTCAGAAGCTATGCATGTCTAGGTTCCAAGGACACTAGAAGACCTAAGGCCATGACTGTGGCTGCTCCAGCCAGCATGCCCAGCGCCAGGTCACTGTCATTGTTTCGATACCCCTCACGAATGATGACTTGGTTGGCAGGCTGCTGTCCATAAAGTCCTGCATATGGGTACCGATAGGGTACTGCATAAGCCTGTCCATTTGCAGCATAGACAACTTGAGTTCCTGGTGGGTATGCACCACTGTATGGACCATAGCCATATGCCTGCTCAGGGGTTGGTGCAGCATAGTCTGTGTAAGAAGGTGGGGAGGAAGCCACGGCTGTCTCATGATACATGACTTCTGAGCCAACATAAGCCAACATAATCCTGGAATGTAAACTTCCAGGCCAAACAGTCATCTGTGCTTTCTGCACAAAGTACTGATGGTTTTCCCATCTCGGCAAACAATCTGCAGCATTCAGTCTTTTGGCTTCCCATCTGGTGGCTGAGTGTCCCGACATTCATGTCCCATGCTGATGTTGATGCAGTCCGCTAGCATGTGGAACTTGTCTTCTACCCTCTGCCGAGTTTGGTCATCATAATAGATCAGGTGACCATCTGACCACAGGTCAAACCAGTTCTTCCAGTGCTTCAAAATGGTACTCTGTCACAGCAACCATCCACTCTTCACAAATGCCATTTTCTCACCTGCAAAGCCTCCAGTCACCACTGTGCACGGCAACAGGTCCGTAGCAAAAGGAACTGCCAGGTTACTTGCTTGGTTACTCTGGCTGCCTCATACTAGCGTCCTGGCCACTGTCTGCTGTCCTCCATGTGTTTTTTTTTTTAAATGCCTTTGAGTACACAGAGCCTAAATGATTCTACATCAGAAACACGGGTTATAAGTGGACAGCTGTGGCTGATGTCCATAATCTCATCAATGATTTATTGGTCACTTACTATAAGCCAGAGAGTTTAATTAGGCACTTATTAACATTTAATCCTCATAACAAGCCTGTGAAGTGGATGGATATTACCCCTATTTGGAGATAAGAAAACAGAGAGAGAGTTTAATCACTTTGCTTAAAATCTCATTAAATCTCAAGATTGGTACTAGTCAACAAGTTTATCTAACTCAAATCTTTATTTTCTCTACTTCATGTTGACCTCATAGAGAAGACAGTTAATATATTGGAATTAATTTAAACCAAGTAGCAAAATAACATTAAAATATATTTGTACAACCTTCATTCTTTATTTCAGTGATCTTCCTAATACATTATTTTGATGACTTAATTTATACCTGCTTTTTAAAAGTAGGTAACTTTTAACATAGTCTGTACAACAGATGAGTTCAGAAGTGAAGGGAATAAGGACTCCCAGCAGCATATTCCTCTCTGGTCACCAGTGCTATATGCTCTAGTGGTTCCCCCTGAGAGGGCTATGAGTATCCTTCTGTTGCCGTGGACTAACTACTGTGGGTTGTCCGGTAGACTTGGCTGGGTTGGGCCCTCTTCAATTGATTGCTAATCTCTCCCTTGTTCAGATGCCATCAGCCACTGGTGGGTGGAGCTGTGTCACAAGGAGGCTGGCTGTGGAACACCACTGCTCAGTGGTTGCTGGAACTGGGATTGAGATGGGTGGCTGTGGGGCCAGGGGTCCTGCATGGACCTAGTATCTGTCTGCTGGTGGGTGGGACCAGCTCCTGAAATGGCTTACTGCACAGTCCCATGTGTCCCAAAGCTGTTGACAGCCTGCTAGTGAGCAGGGCTGAATCCTAGGTTGGCCGAATAAGGGACCCAAGGTGTCTCAAAAATACTGTTAATCTGCTCATGTGTCCAAGTAAGATGGTAGGTGTTGCAGGAGGGCATCAGAGGGCAGACACCCTGAAACCATACTCACATAAAACTAGTCAGTCTAATCACACTAGGACCACAGACTTGTCTAACTCAATGAAACCAAGCCATGCCTGCGGGCAACCCAAGATGGGCGGGTCATGGTGGAGAGGTCTGACAGAATGTGGTCCACTGGAAAAGGGAATGGCAAGTCACTTCAGTATTCTTGCCCTGAGAACCCCATGAACAGTATGAAAGGCAAAATGATAGGATACCAAAAGAGGAACTCCCAGGTCATTAGGTGCCCAATATGCTACTGGAGATCAGTGGAGAAATAACTCCAGAAAGAAAGAAGGGATGGAGCCAAAGCAAAAACAATACCCAGCTGTGGATGTGACTGGTGATAGAAGCAAGATCTGATGCTATAAAGAGCAGTATTGCATAGAAACCTGGAATGTCAGGTCCATGAATCAAGGCAAATTGGAAGTGGTCAAACAAGCAATGGCAAGGGTGAACGTCGACATTCTAGGAATCAGCGAACTAAATGGACTGGAATGGGTGAATTTAACTCAGATGACCATTATATCTACTACTGCAGGCAGGAATCCCTCAGAAGAAATGGAGTAGCCATCATGGTCAACAAAAGAGTCCGAAATGCAGTACTTGGATGCAGTCTCAAAAACGACAGAATGATCTCTGTTCATCTCCAAGGCAAACCATTCAATATCACAGTTATCCAAGTCTATGCCCCAACCAGTAATGCTGAAGAAGCTGAAGTTGAATGGTGTTATGAAGACCTACAAGACCTTTTAGAACTAACACCCCAAAAAGATGTCCTTTTCATTATAGGGGACTGGAATGCTAAAGTAGGAAATCAAGAAACACCTGGAGTAACAGGCAAATTTGGCCTTGGAATGTGGAATGAAGCAGGGCAAAGACTAGTAGAGTTTTGCCAAGAAAATGCACTGGTCATAGCAAATACCCTCTTCCAACAACACAAGAGAAGACTCTACACATGGACATCACCAGATAGTCAACACCGAAATCAGATTGATTATATTCTTTGCAGCCAAAGATGGAGAAGCTCTATACAGTCAACAAAAACANCCAGACAGCCATTTTGCTTTTTTGCATTTCTTTTCCATGGGGATGGTCTTGATCCCTGTCTCCTGTACAATGTCACGAACCTCATTCCATAGTTCATCAGGCACTCTATCTATCAGATCTAGGCCCTTAAATCTATTTCTCACTTCCACTGTATAATCATAAGGGATTTGATTTAGGTCATACCTGAATGGTCTATGGAGAGTCCCATGGACAAAGGAGCCTGATGGGCTACAGTCCATAGGGTTGCAAAGAGTTGGACATGACTGAGCATGCACATGCACACACACAGTGTATATTTGTCAATCCTAGTAGAGACAGACATCAAGAGAGTATAATGGAGTCTCCCAAATGAACCCATGGGTCCCATGGAGGGGAGGAGAGGATGAGAGCCATGGCTTTATTTGGCATCCTCCATTATATTCTCTTGATGTCCATCTTTATGCCAGTACTACGCCATTATATTTTACTATACCCCATCTGGTAAGACATATCTTTCCAATGCAATGTTTATCTTATCTCAGAGAGAATCTTATTTTTTCTCAGCCCATTGCTTTTCTTTGCACATAATTTGTCTGTAAATTGTTTGGAGTTTTCTAAATAAGCAATGATATTGTTTGCAATTAATGACAGTTTTATCTCTTTTTCTATATTATGTCTCTCTTTTTCTCTATAGTACAGTGTTGGATGGGAGCAGAGATAGAGGTATCTTTGTTTTTCTTGATCTTAAAAAGAATAATAATTATTTCACCATAGTTTTTTATGTTTACTCTTGGTTTCTAATAGCTATCTCATACTGAGTTAAGACGGAGAAAGCAATGGCACCCCACTCCAATACTCTTGCCTGGAAAATCCTATGGACGGAGGAGCCTGGTAGGCTGCAGTCCATGGGGTCGCTAAGAGTCGGATACCACTGAGCGACTTCACTTTCGCTTTTCACCTTCATGCATTGGAGAAGGAAATGGCAACCCACTCCAGTATTCTTGCCTGGAGAATCCCAGAGATGGGGGAGCCTGGTGGGCTGCCGTCTATGGGGTCGCACAGAGTTGGACACAACTGAAGTGACTTAGCATAGCATAGCATTGAGTTAGGAAACAGCCTGTACATTCTTATTTTTGTAAAAGTTTTTATAATAATTAGAGGTTGACCTTTAGGTATTTTTTTTTAATCTATTAAGTGGATCATATGATTTTCTCCTTTAATATGTTAAAATGTTAAATTATGTTAATCAATTTTTAATATTAAAATAATCTCATATCCCTGAGCTGTAATCAACATTTATTATTTTTTATAGGTTTAGAATACATAAATATGTTTTTAGAATATATTGCCTGATTTGTATAAAATAGCATCACTGACTCAATGGAGAATAATTTGAGCAAACTTCAGGAGATAGTGGAGGACAGAGGAGACTGATGTGCCGCAGTCCCATGGGGTGGCAAAGAGTCAGACATGACTTAGCGACTGAATAGCAACAAGGAAAACACATCACTTCCATTTCCTGTTTCAAGAAACATAATTGATAGCCCCACTATCATCCCTCTGGATTCACGACCACATGTGAGTCAAGGACACACTTCCCCTGGGCTGCTCCCAAACAAGTGACTGAACACGGTAAAGATGCTAGCACTGATCCGTTCATGTGGGGCAGGGACTCCTCTAAGCAGCCCCGACCGGCTTGTGGGCCGTCCCTAGGCTCTCCTAAAACTTTCTTAAATCCGCACTGCATCTGAGAGTGCCCCTACCATTCCATCCTTCTCTCTCCCTTCACTGCTGTCATGCCTGTATTGCAACCTAAAAGCTCACGTATCTCTTCCTATGTCTTCCTATTTGTCCATCAGAATAAATCTCTTGTACACCTAATTCCATCTTTGGCTGTTCAGAGAACCTCAGCCAACACAAGTTGGGTTTGCTGATGTTTTCTGAGGATATTTATATCTCTATCCATGAATAATGTTGACCAGTAGTGTTTGTCTCTACTGGTCTTTGTCTAGTTTGGGGATTAAGATTGTGCTGTATTCATATAAATAGTTAGAAAAGTTTATCTTATTTTTATGATTTGAAAGTGTTTGTGATGATTTGGAATGTATCCATTACACGTTTCGTGGAATTCAACTGCTGGGAATCTGTTCTTAATGTTTTCTTTTAAGAAAGATTATTCAGATTTCCTTTATCATCTTAAGTCAGGTTTGATTGGGTTTTTTGATTTCAAACTCTATGGCAGTCTGTATTTTCCAAAGATGGCTACAACATTCTCTCATTCCACATGCCCTTCTCTAATATGACCTTGCCAGTCTCACCTTGAGAGGTGGAGTCTATTTCTCCACCCTTGAATTTGGGTGGTCTCTGTGACTGATTTGACTGATGGAGTGCAGTGGAAATTATGCTGTGTTATTTACAGACGTATTTCTTATCAAACCTGGACATTTGTGCTTCCTGGCTCTTAGCAGTGAGTCACACGGTAAAAAGTATTACTGTCCTCAGACCATGCTGTTAGAAGCCTAAACCATGGATTATGAGACAATATATGGAAAATGAAAGAGGCCTTGGAACACTGAAGGAAGAGACTTCATAATGAATAAGTCATATTCTATGTCAAGTCCAATCAGGGCTTCAGATGACCCCAGCCTTAGATACCACCTGACAGTAGTTGCAGGCTCCCCAGCTGAGCCTGGTCAACCCACAGAAAAATGAATTATTGTTGTAAGCTGCTGAGTTTTATAATTGTATCATTCATAGTGGCAACTGATAACTGAGTACCTGTCTTCTCCATACACTCATCCATGCAAGCAACTGTGTAAATGTTTTGAGGGCAACCAATACAGTCAAGAATGGAGATTAATGGCTATATCCCTTGGGAGAAACAAAGATTCCAAAGTGAAACCCACATTCACTTGGTTTTTCCCATGAAGGCAATGTCAAAATGAGGGAGAGACTGCAAACATAAAATGGTATTCTTTCTGGGCTAAGTTGACAGAGAAACATTCGAATTGTTGGCCACCTCCAAAGCTGTATATGTTCAGGGTGAGATTTCAAGAAACCCAGCAGAAAATAGTAGCAGGGAAACTAAAAGCTGGGCAGAGATTTCAACACCTGCATAGTTCTGGAGAAACGGAGGCCAGAGTTTCTGCCAAAGTGGAAGGGCTTTGGGAAACACATGCAGGCTGTAGCTGAGATCCAGAAATGTCCCATCCTGAGGCTAAGGATCACACCTGAGAGATGAGGACCAGAACTAAGATGATGGGGTTAAAATAGTCAAGGACTAACAAAAGTTAAAACTAAGTCTTACCAGGATCAAGATGACTTGCAAGTACTCTATTTATCTATGAAAAGAAAACTTCTCTTCGTTTTTAGAGAATGAAATTATTGTTCAGAGCCTAAACAAGCATCATTTAAAATCTTCAGCATCCAGTAAAAAATAGTGAGGCATGTTAAAACCACAAAATAAAAACCCAAAGAGAAAACAGACCCTATAAACAAAATAATATGTGATTCACATATTGACATTAGCAGACAAAGACCTTTAAACCAACATTACAAAATAGTGTAATTACAATTAGGACTTCCCTGGTGTTCCAGTGGTCAAGAATCTGCTTTGCAGCATAAGGGATGCGTGTTTGATGCCTGCTCGGGTGACTAATATCTCACATGCTGCAGAGCAACTATTGAGCTCACCTGCCACAACTAGCGGGGAAGGCAATGGCACCCCACCCCAGTACTCTTGCCTGGAAAATCCAATGGATGGAGTAGCCTGGTGGGCTGCAGTCCATGGGGTCGCTAACAGTCGGACAGACTGAGCGACTTCACTTTCACTTTTCTGTTTCCTGCATTGGAGAAGGAAATGGCAACCCACTCCAGTGTTCTTGCCTGGAGAATCCCAGGGACGGGGGAGCCTGGTGGGCTGCCGTCTATGGGGTCACACAGAGTCGGACATGACTGAAGTGACTTAGCAGCAGCAGCAGCAGCAGCCACAACTAGAGAGTCCATGTGCTGCAACGAAAGATCCCACATGATGCAGTGAAGCTCCTGCATGCCACAGCTAAGACCCGATACAGCCAAATAAATAATAAAATTTGCAATTAATGTGATAAAGGAAAATAGAGGGAAGTTTCATATTCTGGAGAGACAGGGGCCTATGTCAAGTTAAGATCAACATCAAAGACGAGAAGCCACGGTCTGAATGCCAAGGACAGAACAAGACCCTTCTCCTGGTTAGGTCAGCTTAAGGAGAGCTGAATGGATGTGAAATGACCTGTGTAGCTGCTTTGCAACATCAGTGAAGTAAAATGCATCCAACACCTCATAACCCCCTCAACACCCCCTGTTTGCTTTAGTCAGTTCAGACTGCCATAACATAATACCATGGACTGGGGACTTAAACAATAGAAATTTACTTCTCACAGTTCTGGAGGCTGGAAGTCCAAGATCAGTTCAGTTCAGTTCAGCCACTCAGTCGTGTCCGACTCTTTGCAACCCCATGAATCGCAGCACGCCAGGCCTCCCTGTCCATCATCAACTCCCGGAGTTCACTCAGACTCACGTCCATTGAGTCGGTGATGCCATCCAGCCATCTCATTCTCTGTCGTCCCCTTCTCCTCCTGCCCCCAATCCCTCCCAGCATCAGAGTCTCTTCCAATGAGTCAACTCTTCGCATGAGGTGGCCAAAGTACTGGAGTTTCAGCTTTAGCATCATTCCTTCCAAAGAAATCCCAGGGTTGATCTCCTTCAGAATGGACTGGTTGGATCAAGGCACCAGAAGATCAGGTGTCTGATGAGAACCTGCTTCCTCTAGACCAACAGTCCTCAACTTTTTGGCACCAGGGACCAGTTTCAAGGAAGACAATTTTTTTCCATGGATCTGGGGTCGGGGGTAGGGGCAAGGATGGTTTTGGGATGATACTCATAATAAGGAGCATGCAACCTAGATCCCTCTTATGAGAATCTAATGCCACCACTGATCTGAGAGGAGGCTGTAATGCTAGCAATGGGAGTGGCTGTAAACAGATGAAGCTTTGCTTGCTCACTTGCTGCTCACTTCCTGCCATACAGCCTGGTTCCTAACAGGCCTGGCACTTGTCCACAGACCAGGGCTTGGGTTCCCCTGCTCTATAGGGCTTCTCTTTGTATCCTCACAGGGTGGAACACAGAATAAAGGGAAAGCAAGCTCTCTGTGTCTTTTTATAAGGGTAGGTATTCAAGAGGGCTCCATCTCATGAATTACCTCCCACAATTAATTAATCACCTTCCAAAAGTCCCACCTCCTAAAGCCATCACGCTGGGGGTTAGGATTTCAACATATGAATTTGAGGAGGGGACATGACCATTCAGTACATAGCTTTGCTCTTCTCCAGTTATGGGTAGACTATGAACTCAATAAGGGAACTGACTTTGTGATTGTCCAGCCAACACCCAGTGAGCGCCTGACACATACAGGAAACTTGAACTTCCTATGAGTCTGTAGCTTTAGACTAGTCTTCTTGGACTAAAGAGAATCTTCCTCTGAGAGCAGCCTATTAGACTCTTTTGACTCCCCCAGAGCCTTCCATGGTTGTCTGCTCACCTTCTGCTGTGCCCTAAAAGAAATACTCGCCTTATAGGATAACTGTGTGGAGCAAGTCTCCAGAGCATTTATCTCGAATTGTTCTCTACCATGAGAGGATGTTTAAAAAAAGCCAGAGACATTGACCAGTCACATGTGGCCACCAATCTTTAAGCAGTGTATTCTCCATCAGTGACTTTGCAAACTTAGGGCCTTTTGCAGACCTCCATCACAGACCTATTTCAAATACAGACAAGGAGAATGGTCTCCCAGTGTTTAACAGTGACCCTGTTAAGGGCTGAATTTGTGTCCTTTGTCCCAAGGTACCCTCCCACCCAACCCCTTCTGCTGTTCTTAGGTTGGTGTCTTAATCCTCTGTTAACTCAGAATGTGACTGTATTGGGAAATAGTGTCTTTAAAGAGGTGATTCAGATAAAATGAGGTCCTACAGGTGGTTCCTAACCCATTATGACTGGCTTCCTTATAAGAAGAGATAATCTAAGGAGCGAGTTCTCAGAAGAAGCCAGCACTGCTGGTAGCTTGACTTTGGATGTCCAGTCTGCAGAACTGTGCGGAAATTCATTTCTGTAGTTGGAGCGGCCTGCTCTGTGGTACTGTGTTATGCCCCGCCCCAGTTAACTCAGAATGTGACTGTATTGGGAAATAGTGTCTTTAAAGAGGTGATTCAGATAAAATGAGGTCCTACAGGTGGTTCCTAACCCATTATGACTGGCTTCCTTATAAGAAGAGATAATCTAAGGAGCGAGTTCTCAGAAGAAGCCAGCACTGCTGGTAGCTTGACTTTGGATGTCCAGTCTGCAGAACTGTGCGGAAATTCATTTCTGTAGTTGGAGCGGCCTGCTCTGTGGTACTGTGTTATGCCCCGCCCCAGTGGATATATGGAGACCCTTTTTTTAGCTGAAGCCTGGCGGGTTGGAGTGAGAGCCTTCTTTGGGGCAAAGTGTCTGCTTCAACTTTGTTTTCTTCAGGAAGAAACCAGGGGAAGCTACTGTCCCCCTGCCCCTCCCCCTCCCCACACACCCACCTCCCTGCTCAGTCCCACAGCCTTGGGAATGAGATTCGCCTCCTAGCTCCTTTGTCAGAGGCCGGTCATGGGGAGGTGGGGCTCACATCAGACATGCTGTAACTGAGCCAGACCGTTTGTCTCAGTCACCAGCCACCTCTTCCATCTGTCACGATGGTGAGAAACTTCAGAAAGACTTAATTTTCACATTATTTCCACAGGCTGCACCATCCCCTTGGTCACTTTCTTGAGACTTCACACTTTATGCATCATTCTCTTCTCCCCATCCCCTACTATTTTTTTTTACCTCCTTTAATCTAATGTTATGCATAAAAGAACCAAGCATTCATCAGTGTTTCATTGTAGGTGGTGAGAACATCCTTTCTTTTTATTAGTTTTTCAAAGTGGAAGATAAGGACAACACTAACAGTATAATGATAAAAATTAAAAAGACTCACATAGATTTGAATTCCTGTAATGTGGGCCCTAGGGTTGTTTTTTTTTTTCCCCACTAAAGGCTGGTTTCTGACAGTTGGAGAGAAGGGAGATGAGCCCATCTTTTTCATTTCAGGGAGGTGATTTTTAGAAAGAGCTGTAAGGGAATTTTGAAGGTGAGGAGCCCACTAGTCTCAAGATATTTGGGAGAACTTGTCATCTTGGTTCCTTTTCCCCAGGGGTGGGGGGACACAAGGGAAACTGAGCTTTATTTATTTATTAATATGAAAGTTATATGCTTGAAGAAAACCAGTGTGAGCCTGGTGTCTTCCCTGCATGATCCTAAGCCAAAGGTAAGGTACAATGATGAGACAGGAAAAATACGGCTACGGCTAGGAGGCTGAGAGGGGTGTGATGAAAACGGCTAAAGAGCAACAGCAACAAAAAACCAAATAAAGTTTCTTCAGGGTCCAAGCACCTGGACATTTCTTCTGGTGATTCACACGTCAGTTGTTCACATATGGGGGTGGGGTGAGGTATGGGGTGCAGAACCACTCCAGGAATCACAGCAGTAATACCTTTTCCTGTGATATTATGCTAAGGGTTGGATGACCAATAGGTGGAATCTATTGTTCAAATTAGTACACTTGTGAGCCTGAAAAGGGGGCGTTATTAATCAGTAAGCATAAACCAAAACCATCCCACACAGACTAGGATGTCAAGCAACTTGACTAGGGGTCACTTCCTAGGCCAGTTCTTTGTTTACTCACGCAGTACCCACCATAAAAAAATGATGAAAATCATAGCTAATGTTACTTAGCACAGTGCCTCGCATTTGAGTAAACAAAGTGTAAACCATCTTACTTTCTCCCCCATCAACTCTACAGAGATAGATGTAAGCACTTAAAAATTACAAGGAGGTACTTCCCTGGTAGACCAGTAGTTAGGACTCTGCACTTCTCCTGCAGGAGGCGTGAGTTCCATTCCTGGTTGAGGAATTAAGATCCCTCATGCTGAGTGGCCAAAAAAGAAATAAATAAAATAATTACAAGGAATGCCTATCACAGCATTCCTGGAGAAGAGGGAAGCACAGTAATACAGGGAATTGGGACTTATAGAAGTCTAGGAACTTCTTGAGAGGAAATTTTCCTTCAGAACACACAATGGGCCATTAGAACTCATATTGCCTCCAGGCCAAACCCTCGCTCTTTTATTATCTAAACTTTTTTTTTTTTAGAGGGATTGGGGGCAGAAGGAGAAGGGGACGACCGAGGATGAGATGGCTGGATGGCATCATGGACTCGATGAATGTGAGTCTGAGTGAACTCCTGGAGATGGTGATGGACAGGGAGGCCTGGAGTGCTGCAATTCATGGGGTCGCAAAGAGTCGGACATGACTGAGCGACTGCACTGAACTGAAGGGCTCATGTATAGGTCTGGAGCTCAGCGACTCCTCGGGCTGTGCTTGCCTGCTTGTGGGTCAGCTGGGCCCTGACATGGCAGGCTCTGGGGCTCTGGTGGTACTGAGGTTGGTGTTTGCCCACTGGTTGGTGGGGTCAGAGTTCAAGAGATACCAAGGTTAGGTTAGATACGTCCTTTTTGGGGAGACTGGTGGTGAGGGCAGAGCTGACTGGTGGGGGAGGCTTCTCTTGAGGAGGCTAGAGCTGAACTCACTGGTGGGTCACCCATTCAGGAGTATGAGTCTTGACTTGACCACATCTCCACCCCTCCCACTCATCTACTTATGGTTCCTTCTTCATATGTTTAATTGTAAAAGATCTTTTCTGCTATTGTTCTAATCTTTCTCATCAGCAGTTGCTCTGTAAATTGTAGGTTTGATGTGCACATGGGAGGAGGTTAGCTTAGAGTCTTCCTATTCTTTGGAAGTCATTTGGTCATTTGGAAGCCGTCTTGTCATTCTCCAAAATCACTCAGTTCTTTTCCTTCTTTCTTTTTTTTTTTAGTATTTATTTATTTTTGGCTGCCCTGGGTTTTAGTTGATATTGTGGGCTTTCTCCAGTTGTGGAGAGTGGAGGCTACTCTCTAGTTGTGGTGCACGGGGTTCACGTTGTGCTGGCTTCTCTTGTTGTGGAGCATGGGCTCTTGGGTATTTGCTCTTCAGTAGTGGCTGCATGGGAGAAGGCAATGGCACCCCACTCCAGTGCTCTTGCCTGGAAAATCCCATGGACGGAGGAACCTGGTGGGCTGCAGTCCATGGGGTCGCTAAGAGTCAGCACGACTGAGCGACTTCACTTTCACTTTTCACTTTCATGTATTGGAGAAGGAAATGGCAACCCACTCCAGTGTTCTTGCCTGGAGAATCCCAGGGACAGAGGAGCCTAGTGGGGTGCCATCTATGGGGTTGCACAGAGTCGGACACGACTGAAGCGACAGCACAGCAGCAGTTGCTGCATGTAGCCTCAGCAGTTGCATCTCAAGGGCTCCCAAGTGCAGACTCAGAAGCTGTGGTGGCCGGGCTTAGTTGCCCCAAGGCATGTGGGATCTTTCTGGACCAGTGACTGGACCCATGTCTCCTGCACTGGCAGGCAGATTCTTAACCAATGGACCAACAAGGAAACCCTAGTGTGTTTTTTTTTTTACATTTAAAATTTTTTAAAAAATTATTTATTATTATTATTATTTTTACTTTACAATATTGTATTCGTTTTGCCATACTTCAACATGAATCCACCACGGGTGTACATGTGTTCCCAATCCTGAACCCCTCTCCCACCTCCCTCCCCATACCATCCCTCTGGGTCATCCCAGTGCACCAGCCCCCAACATTCTGTATCCTGCATCAAATCTAGACTGCCGATTCGTTTCTTATATGATATTATACACGTTTCAATGCCGTTCTCCCAAATCATCCCACCCTCTCCCTCTCCCAGAGTCCAAAAGACTGTTCTATACATCTGTGTCTCTTATGCTGTCTTGCATACAGGGTTATCGTTACCATCTTTCTTAATTCCATATATATGTGTTAGTATACTGTATTGGTGTTTTTCTTTCTGGCTTCACTCTGTATAATTGGCTCCAGTTTCATCTACCTCATTAGAACTGATTCAAATGTATTCTTTTTAATGGCTGAGTAATACTCCATTGTGTATATGTACCACAGCTTTCTTATCCATTCATCTGCTGATGGACTTCTAGGTTGCTTCCGTGTCCTGGCTATTATAAACAGTGCTGCGATGAACACTGGGGTAAACGTGTCTCTTTCAATTCTGGTTTCCTTGGTGTGTATGCCCAGCAGTGAGATTGCTGGGTCATAAGGCAGTTCAATTTCCAGTTTTCTAAATTCAATTTCCAGTTTTCAATTTCCTGTTCTCCATAGTGGCTAGACTAGTTTGCATTCCCACCAACACTGTAAGAGGGTTCCCTTTTCTCCATACCCTCTCCAGCATTTATTGCTTATAGACTTTTGGATAGCAGCCATTNGGACACGACTGAGCAACTTCACTTTCACTTTTCACTTTCATCCATTGGAGAAGGCAATGGCAACCCACTCCAGTACTCTTTTGCCTGGAAAACCCCATGGACCGAGGAGCCTGGTAGGCTACAGTCCATGGGGTCGCTAAGAGTCGGACACGACTGAGCGACTTCACTTTCACTTTACTTTATCCCTCTTCCTAAACTCTGCTCACATTGTGTGACCTACAGGAAGCTTTTCATGACCATAGCACTTCATGCTTATTGCCCCAGATTTTGAAAGCTGATTAGAAATTAGCATCATTCTACCACTTTAGTTTTATCGCCCAAGGAACAGGTAAGAATTTTCCTTTATTGTGTGACTAACATCAGTTCCTCAAGCACAAGTCTTTAAACATATCTGTAAGTAGATATATGTTATATTAATACATTTGGGTTTCCCAGGTAACTCAGTGGGAAAGAATCTTCTAGCCAATGCAAGGAGACATAGCTCCATCCCTGGGTCAAGAAGATCCTCTGGAGTAGGAAATGGGCATCCACTCCAGTATTCTTCCCTGGGAAACCCCATGGACAGAGGAGCCTGGAGTGCTATAGCCCATGGGGTCGCAGAGGCAGACATGACTGAGCTCACGCATACATGCAGATATAATTTAGGCATCACATATAGTTATACACACAGGAAACCTGGGTAGTTTCTGGTGTCGAAACTAAATGACTTTGTTCCATTTCTGTGTTGCTAAGGCAAGACGCAGCCCTTACATCCTGGCTGTTGTCTATGCTTTAATTCCCATGGTAGAGTTTGTGCCACTCACGCTGCACATACCAAAATGCAGTTTTCATTTTAGTCAGGTTTTTCCCTTTAGATGTCTGTTTGTTAGAACTGGACTCACACATGGATATGGACCTAGCTGAACTCATTTTGTGAAAAGACCTAGTGTCACTGAGAGTTATTTTATAACATCTATTTGTAAGTTTAAAAAGCAACTGAATTGCAAAGAAGCAAGGTCTACCTAAAATGACCAAATTTAAAACTCAGTTCAAGCATAAAGTTGAATTTCTCAAGTTAACCTAACCTTGATTTTGTGGCAGGTTGACCAATAAATACTTGGTCCAATACTTGACCAAAAAATACTTAACCAAAACATAAATATTCTCATGAAATTTAGTGAATTATTTAGATATTATCAAATAAGTAAGATACCAACAGAATTTTCCAAAGATTTATTGAAGCAGAAACAAGTTGGTCAGATACTTGATGGAAAAAAGCAGTTTTAATGGTATTCAAAAATACTTTTTAAAAAGTATTCTAGCACAAGGCGTCTTCGGTAAACTAGCTTATGTTGTAAACTTTTTTCTAAATCTTTTACGGGTGTTGGTTCAAGAACTAGGGCTTATTCCTATTCCAAATCTATCTTGCGCTCCTGAAAAAACTGCAGAAAGGCACTTGAAAGCTGTTTCTTTAAGATATGGATTTTTTTTTTCCTTCTTGCTGGTAGTATTTTGCTGCACAAAGTATGTGCAGTTTTTATTCCAGATCATCGTGATGCTGGGAAGTTTCGTTGATAACCTGTTAAGAAAAATAGAACTCAAATCAAATACAATACTACATACTAATGAAGAAATGATCCCATAAAGTCTGTCAAAGAAAAATCCTAGGATATAGATATGATTTATTGTGAAAAATGGTCGATTACATTGGTTCTGTATGAAAAGGCTCACAGAGAGTGGGGAGAGAGACATATGTAAGATGCTCTTCACCTATAGGCAAAATATGTATCCAATAGGATGGGATGACTTAAAAATGCTGTGTGTGTGAAGAATGCCGTAATAATTGTCAGTAGCAAAATTTACAATTAAAGAATACTAAAATGTATAAGTACATTTGATGTGCAAGGGAAGATTATTTGAAGATTATAATACATTTTGACCTTGTCTTTCCTGGCACAGAGAGGTAATGAGAAACTACTTAGTCATATGCCATGCCTTTGTATCACACCATGACAGGGTCTAGGAGTGTCCAGGGAAGCCCCTATGTGCAGGATCCAAACATTCCTAATATTGACATAGTCAATATGAATTCATGACATAGTCTCATGAATCCAGTTTAGGAAGTAACTTAAGGAAACAGTACTCCTATTTCAAATTAAGCACCAAAGTAAATCACTAATTTTGAACAAAGGCAGACTATTATCTCACCTTCGCATCTAGCAGCCAAATAATTAGTTGGATGTGGGTACTGGCTGGAAGAAGTACTATTCTCCTTTTAGGAGACATGATTGAAACTGAAACCTCCCAAATTAGCTAGCTGTATCTGACACAGATTTATGGATTTAAAGGCTTATCAATGCTGGCCTAAGATTATTTCTTTTTGATTTAAAGATACCAACCTGTCCATCTCTGGTTTCCACCGTCTTAATCAGAAGTGTCCTTTTTGAGTGGGTGTCAACCAGAGGGAGTGAATCCAAATTGGTTTCTGAATAAAGAAAATAGGTCCAAAATGAGTAAAAATGAAATTTTTAAAAAGAAACAATTTTGTCCAAAAATAATGTTTTTGTTCATGATTGTTTAAGGCACTATTCCCAAAATAATTCTAAAAGATTACCACCTGTTTTCAAGCCCAGGGGCTAATGTTACTGAGACATCAGGATGGGATGGACTGTTTTAGCATTTACTCCATGTGGAGGAAGAAAAATGGAGTTTCAATTTAACTGGAAGTACAGAATATAAAACAGTATTTGTTTGAAAATTATGGCTCTCCTAGAGAATTTTCTCTTTATGGTAGTTTTCAATTTTAAAAATGAGTGTTTTATAAGCAGAATGACTACAAGCTGCTGAAATGTTTCACAGGGAATTCCCTGGCAGTCCAATGGTTAAGACTCCATGCTTCCACTGCAGGAGGCCCAAGTTCAATCCCTGGTCAGGGAACTAAGATCCTACATGCCACAGAGATCAGTCAAATAAATAAATGAATAAAATTTTTCATAAAGGATAATTAAATGCTTACCCCTCAGGTTCAGGGAAGAAAAGTTTGGAAGAGGCAGAGAAATCCTATAAAAAGAAAAACAGTCACATTTTTCATAAACAACGAGAAACAAATTTATACAGTTACTGTCATCAATTAAGAAAATGTATGCTTATAATTCACTGGTGACGGATTTGCTTTAGAAGAATTAACCCATGATTGGTCCCATTAGTATATTTAAATATTTTACTCCAAGCGTTTCCTACAGGGACTGGAAGTATTGTAGCATGACTACTGGTTTTCACAGAATCAACTGCAGGTTCAGACCCCAGTTCGGGTGATTAGCTAACTAGGACAAGGAACTCAGTCTCTGAACTGAAGATTTCTCATCTGTAAAAAGTGGTCAGGAGCTACCTTGAAGAAAGGTTCTGAATATGAAATGAATGGTGCGTGGAAAACGAGGGGCACAATACCCAGCCCAGGGCAGCTAGGAATTCACTCCCAGGAGCCCTGTTCCCTACCTGCTCTCCTCTCCTTCCAGCAGCTTCCTGTAGGTGGCGATCTCGATGTCGAGCGCCATCTTGACATTCAGCAGGTCTTGGTATTCACGCAGGTGACGAGCCATCTCTTCCTTCATGTTCTGAATCTCATCCTGCAGGCGGCCAATAGTGTCTTGGTAGTTAGCAGCTTCCACAGAGAAGTTCTCTTCCATTTCACGCATCTGGCGTTCCAGAGACTCGTTCTGCAGCAAAGATGAGAAAGGTGGCTGGTGTTATTTCCCAGAAACAAACAAAAACAGCTATTCCCCCAACCTCGGCGGTAAAGAATCCGCTTGCCATTCCAGGAGACTCAGGTTCGATCCCTGGGTTGGGAAGATCCTTTGGCAAAGGAAATGGCCACCCACTCCAGTGTTTTTGCCTGGGAAAGGCCAAACAGGGTCACCAAGAGTTGAAAACAACCGAGTGACTAAACAACAACAACCCCCAACCATTTCCAAACTATCTGCAGTCATCTCCCCTCGTAGCAAATGGGAAAAACTCCAACTTTTGCTGGAAAATAATGTACCAGGTTCCTTCCTAGTGGAAAAATAATATATGTAAATTAAAATCTTGGGATCGCCAAGTTCTTTTTGAATGAATCTGAACGAATCATTTTCTTGGGATTAAAATGCCAATTTTTCTCCCTTTGAACAAAGTTTTCTTCCAAGAGCACCCTCAGATTGGCCACCTGAATGGCTACAGGCTGGTGGTCTGCCTTCTGTTCAGGAAGGACGATACTCACAGTCCCTTTGAGTGCATCCACCTCGCAGGTGAGAGACTGCACCTGCCTGCGGTACTCGTTCGACTCCTGCTTGGCCTGGCGCAGGGCATCGTTGTTGCGGTTAGCAGCTTCAGAGAGGTCAGCAAACTGTCAGGGAGCAAGCAGAAACCTGGGTCAGCCATGGGCCTCATCCACAAATCCACCAAGATTCTACGTGGCCTGGACAAATGAGAAAGCTTAAAGATGGTGAACAAACAAATAAGTAAATAAGGCATGATGCCAACCAAATTTTACACTCGAAGTTCCATACTCAACATACTCAACATCTTCCAGGAAAATGAGGTGGAAGGCGGGTGTTGAGATTTTCAAGCAGAAATTCACTATGCTGCCCTCATTTGCAGAGGGTGCAGGTCAGGAGCATGGTTTGGGGGTTACCTGGAGGTAGGGTGACAGATGGCAGTGGGGAACGATGGGCAAAGGTGGGAAGTACAGCAAGAAATAAAACTTGAACAAGAAGAAAAGGCAGCTAAACTAGGGAGCTAAAAGGTACTTAGGAACCACAGACAGGTACAGCAGACAGAATGGTTTCCATTTGTTCTGGCCACACTAGCTTGTTTGTACCTTGGACTTGTACCATTCCTCAGCCTCCTGAAGGTTCTTGGCGGCCACACTCTCATACTGCTGACGGACATCACGCAGGGCAGCTGTGAGGTCAGGCTTGGAAACATCCATATCGATTTGGACATGCTGTTCTTGAATCTGGGCCTGAAGCTCCTGGATTTCCTGAGGAAAGAAAGACAGAAGGTCAGCCGTGCCCAGTACGGGAGCAGCTTCACCCACAATCGTTCACAGACTCTTCTCACCTCATCATGCAGTTTCTTCAAAAAGGCAATCTCTTCTTGCAAGGATTCCACTTTACGCTCCAGGTCAAGACGTGCCAAAGACGCGTTGTCAACATCCTGTTTTGAAAAGAGAAAAAAAAGAAAGAAAAAAACAGGACATGGAGGAAGATGCTATAAAGTCTGTGGCTTATCCTATTTATTCATTTTAAATGAACCAGACAAACAGCCTCTTTACTATCAAAAGGGCACTGACAAATTTTATAACCTTTAAATAAGTTTGTAAATCACCCAGGACTCCAATATACTGTTTTCTTCTCTTCATTAACAAATTTGAATTGTGATCCATTGAGTTGTACTCAAGGTGACCAATAAATATTTAAAAATAAGTAAGTGTATGCCAGCATGGCAGGCTGCAATCAATCATTATTGAATCCATAGTATCAGTGAAGTTTTCATTACTTCTTTAAATCTAGAAAATCAGTGTCACAGGATTTTAAAATTTTTTGAGGCAGGGGTAACATTATGGAATAATACTGTTAGAATAACAGGAGCTGATCAGATTTCACACCTCCATGTGTACATGAGAACACACAGAACAGAAATTTGTGCTCCCGAAGTTTCAGCACATAATACCTAAGCTCTCTTTTTGTGTCCTCAAATCTTCTGGAATTTTTTCTCAGGATCCTGAGCAAGTCACCTGACATTCAAGTTACAAGCCTAGATCTTTACCCCAATTCAGGATGTACACTGGCAAATATGTAGTTCAGCCAAATAAAGAAAAAGAAGTGTAACCCTGAACTGTATTTGTTTTGCTTTCTCTGGTAGATTTTTCTCCTGAAAGTCACCTATCTCATTCCACAAGGGTATGTCCACATCTTTTTCACTTACTTAGTACTATGTCAGTTTAGTTCCTTAGCCCGTTTCAGAATGACTAATCAACATGCACATACTATAACTATATGTAAAACTTTTACTGCTCTGGTCTCCTCCTATGTTTTCACCATGTGTAAACTGGTGGAAAGATTTTATTGCCCCTCAGGGAATGTCTTGAGAATGTTTATACCTCTTATCTTGTAAGCCAACTTCCCTTGTAAGCCAACTTCCCTTGTGTCTCAGCTGGTAAAGAGTCTGCCTGCAATGCGGGAGACCTGGGTTCGATCCCTGGGTTGGGATCCCCTGGAGGCAGGAAAGCTACCCACTCCAGTATTCTGGCCTGGAAAATTCCATGGACTGTATAGTCCATGGGGTCAAAAAGAGTCAGACACGACTGAGCGATTTTCACTTCACATATCTTGTAAGCAGTTATATTTGGAGTCCAGGTTAGTCTTAAAATGTAGACCTGTTTCTATCACCTTCATGGAAAAGTAAATGAGAAAGGGGTGATAATAAAATGATCAGTCNTGTATAGTCCATGGGGTCAAAAAGAGTCAGACACGACTGAGCGATTTTCACTTCACATATCTTGTAAGCAGTTATATTTGGAGTCCAGGTTAGTCTTAAAATGTAGACCTGTTTCTATCACCTTCATGGAAAAGTAAATGAGAAAGGGGTGATAATAAAATGATCAGTCTTAGGGGAAAAAAATCATTTTTGCTTGTTGTTAATCACTGCAAAAGATAATTTACTATTCTCAATTTTCAAAAGTTCTATGTGTTATTATACTTCTTTGAAGAGAATATAAGTGGTTTTATCTAATCCCTGAATAGGAGGAACAATTTATACTAATATTATTTTATATGAAGTTACTACCGGGGAAGAAAACATTACAGACATGATGATCAGAAATGCTCAATGACTGAAATAAACCACACATTTCTGTGTTTAACTTGATAAATGCATTTCCGCTTCAAAAAGTATTCTAGACTATTTGCCTGAGGGAGCTTTTAGAGCCAGTCCCAGTGAATGTTCAGGAGAATAAAACTGCTGGCAACTAGTTTTCTTTGGGATCCAACTTTAAGTTAAAAATCCTTAAAGATCTATCTTTGGAGCAAGAAAACCATTTTTCTTAAAATCCTATCCTTCATTTTTAGGTTTATTCTTTATGGAGAAAATGCTAAAGAATACAAGAATTCAAAAAAGGAAGGCCTTTCCAAATATGAGGTAGGACTGCAGCTTTAAGAACTTTTCACATCACATACTTAAGAGTCTGGGCCAGATATTAGATAACGGGGCGTTAGCAAATACTTGTGTCCAATTAGAACAGTGCTTGCATCATTACATATTCAATAAGAATGTAGCCTATTGCAAAGCGTCTCCAGGAACACAAAGACTCCTATTCTTTCTGACCAGAGCCATCACACTTGCCGGAATGTCTGTATCTACATTCCATAGGGAAGCCCGTAGAAACCATTAATACCTTTCAGCCAAGGGGACAGATGGCTCCTTTTCAACCTTATTAGATCACAAATTAGTTGTGCATAGCGATACTTCTAACCTTGGGGCCACAATAGAACTTGCCGGCAAGAAAAGAAAATTTCTGAATGAAGTTCAGTTACACTAAGTTTCCTATCCTCCCATCCATTTCACATCTAAAACTACAGGGCAGAATTGTGCTTTTTGTGGCCTTGTAAAAGATAATCAACTTTGGCAAAACCGCAACCTAAATCCAACTGTAACTCTTCAAAATCAAAATATCAACGTGTTGCAAACACGAAACGGAAAAAAAAAAGATTTCTTGGAAAACGAATCTTGAAACAAATTTAAAAATGTTAAAGACCATGTCCTATGGAACGGTTTAATCATTCAAGGGCTTTTATCCAGAATTGCGGTCTCTCTGCCACTAGGGGGCTTGGCGCGCAGACGTGAAGTTTTGTATGATTCAGACTTGGGTTAAGGAACTTTTAGAATTGCTCGTGGGTTGGGTGGGCGGGTGGCTTCCGGTGGCTTCGAGTAGGAACGGAATCTACCAACCTGTCGGAAAGACTGCAGAGTGCTCTCGGCTTCCTCTCTCTGAAGCATCTCCTCCTGCAACCTGAAACAGTTTCAGATTAACCACAGGGGAACCAGGAAACCGCCAGGGGCGGGGCGACCACACCCAAACACCCAGTCGTGGCGCAGAGCAGCTGCGCCACCTCCAAGCTCAACCAGCGACCGCGGCTTAGACCTGCTGTCCTACGCAAGTTTTAGCGGGACCTTGGCCTCTGAGTGGAAAAGCAATCACTGTCGCCACCCCGACCTGCGAAACGCCCGCCACCACCCCACCGCGGAGGAGACTCTACAATCCCTTTGTCTCTCTCTCTCCACTGCCCGTTGGCTGGCAGCCCGCCAGAGGGGGCCAGGAAACTTTCTCAAAAGTTTGGGGAAATCGCGTACATCCTTTTCGAGGGCCTTAGCAGCAGCAGCAGCAGCAGCAGAGTACTCGGTGGTAGTTTAAAAAAGTCTGCAACTTGAAACGTGCGTTCTTGGGCAATGAGTCGGGGTAGAGGAAAAATGCTAACTTGGAAGATCCTGGTTCAGGGCGGGGCCCGCACCGCTTAAGCCACAACCCTGCTCCCCCGCTGTCCTCCCCCCCGCCCCCCGGCAGCCGCCGCCCGGGCCACATCCCCAAGGGCGTGGCAGCTCCGGTATCCACTTCATCCCTCCCTCAGCCCCGCGTGGGCGCCGCCTTACTTCTCCCGGAGCCTCATGATGTCTTCGGCCAGGTTGTCGCGCTCCACCTCGACGCGGGCCTTGTCGTTGGTGAGCTGGTCCACCTGCCGGCGCAGCTCTCGCATCTCCTCCTCGTAGAGGTCCCCCAGGCGCGACTTGCCCTGTCCCTTGAGCTGCTCGAGCTCAGCCAGCAGGATCTTGTTCTGCTGCTCCAGGAAGCGCACCTTGTCGATGTAGTTGGCGAAGCGGTCATTGAGCTCCTGCAGCTCCACCTTCTCGTTGGTGCGGGTGTTCTTGAACTCGGTGTTGATGGCGTCGGCCAACGAGAAGTCCACCGAGTCCTGCAGCAGCCGCACGCCATATATATATATATATATATATATATATATATATAGGAAATAATCAACAGGAGTTCTCTTAACCAATTTTAAAGTTATTAATTAGATATGGGTACTATGTTGAACAGCAGATCACTAAAATTTATCCATCTTGTATAACTGAAACTTTCTGCCAGTTTTACAGCTCCCCATTACCCCCTCCTCCTAGCCTCTTGGCAACTCTGCATCTGTGGGTGTGAATCTTCTAAATATCTCATATAAATGAAATCATGAAGTATTTCATACTCTGTGACTAGCTTATTTCACTTAGCATAATGTCCTTGAGATTTTGTACTGTTGTTGCATATGGCAGAACTTGCTTCTTTTTTTAAAGATTGAATAATATTCCATTGCAAGTTATATTCCATTGCAAGTATGTACCACATTTTGCTTACCCATTCATCTTTCAATGACATTTAGGTTGCTGCCATATCTTTACTATTGTGAATATTGCTGCAATAAACATAGGAGTACAGATATCACTTACATATTCTAATTTCAATAGTTTTGGATATATACCTAGAAGCAGGATTTCTGGATCATATGGTATTCTATTTTTAATTTTTTGAGGAACCTCTTTACTGTCTTCAGCAGAGACTGGATTTACATTTCCATGAACAATGTACTAAGTTTCCAGTTTCTCCATGTCCTTGCCAACAATGTTCATTTATTTTTAAAGGAATCAGGAGGGAGAGTACATACATATAATTATAGCTGATTCATGTTGTTGTATGGCAGAAACCAATACAACGTTGTAAAGAAATTTTCCTCCAGTTAAAGAAATAAATTTAAAAAAGAATCATAGCTATCTTAACAGGTATGAGGTGATAGATAGCTTGATGATTAGTGATGTTGATGACCTTTTCATATACCGGTTGTTTGTTTATATGTGTCTTCTTTGCAGAAATGTGTATCCAAATCCTATTCCCATTTTCTCATTGGGTTGTTTAGTTTTTCCTGTTGAACTTGATTTTGTTTTAAGAGAATATGTGTTCAGTGAATGAAATCACATGTCCTCCTGAGGAATGACTGGCCTCTAAGCATTTGTTATGAACATTTATCATTACCTCTTGAATTTAACATTTTGAAATTGATTTGTATAATATAGAATTGTGTTATCAGAAGAATAATGCCAATGACATTATATGGATCCATGTTTAGGCAATCCAGTGGTATGAAGACTTTTAGCGATTGCAGTTTGAGAGACTTTGAAAATTTCATTTCAAACGTGGGGGCCCAGTGTCTTCAGAATAAGCCACAAATGCAGAGAAATCCGGGACCAATCTGTGGCAATGGCAGAGTGGAGGGAAATGAAGTCTGTGACTGTGGTACTGAGGAAGTAAGTCTAATAATTGAAAAACTGATAAATTTATTGTTCCTGTTCATCCTTTGTAATAAATGCTATATATCTCAAATATGACTGGGTGCCATGCAAAATATTGGCAATAATGAAATAAAGTTAAAATGTGTACAAGAATATGCTATCTAGATTTAATAGGTTGAAGAGTTTTGGACAAATGTTAAGACTATTCCCCTAAAATTATTGCTGATAAGAAAAGGAAGTCTAGAATGAGTTTTTGGTTCCAGACTAGATATGTACAGTATTTTCAAATCTGTGCTTAATCTCTGGACATTTGATAAGTGTTTTATTAAAGATTAATATGGGAGTAGACCATATTAAGGCAATGGCACCCCACTCCAGTACTCTTGCCTGGAAAATTCCATGGACGGAGGAGCCTGGTAGGCTGCAGGCCATGGGGTCGCTAGGAGTTAGACACGACTGAGCGACTTCACTTTCACTTTTCACTCTCATGCATTGGAGAAGGAAATGGCAACCCACTCCAGTGTTCTTGCCTGGAGAATCCCAGGGACGGGGGAGCCTGGTTGGCTGCCGTCTCTGGGGTCGCACAGAGTTGGACATGACTGAAGCGATTTAGCAGCAGCAGCAGCAGGAGACCATAAAATATCCTTTAGGATATTGCCTCACAATGGAATCACAATGGAGGGAAAACTGTTAATGTTATAATCTGAACAGTGAGTGATTCTGATTTCCCCATATCACCCTCTTCCCTCTTCCCATTGATAACCACTAGTTTGGACTTTATATCTGAGGGTCTATTTCTGTTTTGTCATATTCATGCATTTTAAAATTTATATTCCACATATAAGTGATAACATAGAGTGTTTGTCTTTGACTTCACTAAACATAATACTCTCTGGTTCCATTCATGTAGTTTAAATAGCAAAATTTCATTCTTTTTTTATGCCTGAATAATATATATATTATATACATATGTGTGTATATACATATAGTGTATATACATATATACATGTATGTATATATATATGTGTGTGTATATATATATATATATATATATGCACTCACACACCACATCTTATGCATTTGCCTGTTGACAGACATGTTGCTTCTGCATCTTGGCAATTATAAATAATGCTTCTATGAACATTGGGGTGTATGTGTAATTTTAAATTAGTGCTGTTTTCTTTGGATATATATTCAGGAATGGAATTGCTGTATCATAGGCTACGGTTTTTCCAGTGGATATGTATGGATGTGAGAGTTGGACTGTGAAGAAAGCTGAGTGCCGACGAATTGATGCTTTTGAACTGTGGTGTTGGAGAAGACTCTTGAGAGTCCCTTGGATTGCAAGGAAATCCAACCAATCTATCCTAAAGGAGACCAGTCCTGGGTGTTCATTGGAAGGACTGATGCTAAAGCTGAAACTCCAGTACTTTGGCCACCTCATGCGAAGAGTTGACTCATTGGGAAAGACTCTGATGCTGGGAGGGATTGGGGGCAGGAGGAGAAGGGGACGACAGAGGATGAGATGGCTGGATGGCATCACTGACTCGATGGACGTGAGTCTGAGTGAACTCCGGGAGTTGGTGATGGACAGGGAGGCCCGGCGTGCTGTGATTCACGGAGTTGCAGAGAGTTGGACATGACTGAGCGACTGAACTGACTGACTGACTGATAGTAGTTTAATTTTGTTTTTCTGAGGAATCTCCATTACTGTTTTCTGTAGTGGAAAACATAGTGTACAGTGGTTCTTTTCTCCACATGCTCACCAGCATTGGTTATTTGTGGTCTTTTTGATGATAGTAATTCTGACACATGTGAGATGATCTCTCAATCATGGTTTTGATTTGCGTTTCCCTAATGTCTAGTGATGTTGCCATCTTTTCATGTACCTATTGGCATGTCTTTAGAAAAATGTGTATTCAAGTCTCTTGCTTATTTTTAAATCAGGTTGGTTTTTTTTTTTGATACTAGGGCTTCCCTGATAGCTCAGTTGGTAAAGAATCTGCCTGCAATGCAGGAGACCCTGGTTCAATTCCTGAGTTGAGAAGATCCACTGGAGAAGGGCTAGGCTACCCACTGCAGTATTCTTGGGTTTCCCTGATGGTTCAGCTGGTAAAGAATCCGCCTGCAATGTGGGAGACCTTGGTTTGATCCCTGGGTTGGGAAGATTCCCTGGAGNGATAGCTCAGTTGGTAAAGAATCTGCCTGCAATGCAGGAGACCCTGGTTCAATTCCTGAGTTGAGAAGATCCACTGGAGAAGGGCTAGGCTACCCACTGCAGTATTCTTGGGTTTCCCTGATGGTTCAGCTGGTAAAGAATCCGCCTGCAATGTGGGAGACCTTGGTTTGATCCCTGGGTTGGGAAGATTCCCTGGAGATGGGAAGGCTGCCCACCCCAGTATTCTGGCCTGGAGAATTCCATGGACTGTAGAGTCCATGGGGTTGCAAAAAGTCAGACATGACTTTCATTTTCACTTTTTTGATACTGAGTTGTATGACCTGTTTATGTATTTTCAGTATTAACCCCTTATCAACTATATTATTTGCAAACATTTTCTCACATTCAGTAGGTTGTTTTTTTCTTTAACCAATAGTTTCCTGTGCTTTTAAGTTTAATTAGATCTCATTTGTTTATTTTTGTTTTCTTTGCCTTAAGAGACAGATCCAAAAAAGGTTGTTGCAGTTAATGTCAGAGTATTCTGCCTAAGTTTTCTTCTTGGAGTTTTATGATTTCTGGTCTTACATTTATGTTTTTAATCTATTTTGAGTTTATTTTAATGTATGGTGTGAAAAAATGTTTCAGTTCTGTTCCTTAAATGTAGCTGTCCAGATTTCCCAGTACTGCTTATTAAAGAGATTGTCTTTTCTCTATTGTATATTCTTGCCTCCTTTGTTGAAAATTAACTGATCATAAGTGCATGGGTTTATTTTTAGGCTCTCTGTTCTGTTCCATTGATTTGTATATCTGTTTTTGTGCCAGTATCATACTTTTTGATGTTGTCTCTTTGTCCTATAGTTTGAAATCAAGGAGTATGATACTTCCAGCTCTGTTCTTCTTTCTTCAGATTGCTTTGGCTGTTTGGAGTCTTATGTTTCCATACAAATTTTAGAATTATTTGTTTTCAGTTCAGTTCAGTTGCTCAGTCGTGTCCGACTCTTTGCAACCCCATGAATCGCAGCACGCCAGGCCTCCCTGTCCATTACCATCTCCCGGAGTTCACTCAGACTCACGTCCATCGAGTCCGTGATGCCATCCAGCCATCTCATCCTCGGTCGTCCCCTTCTCCTCCTGCCCCCAATCCCTCCCAGCATCAGAGTCTTTCCCAATGAGTCAACTCTTTGCATGAGGTGGCCAAAGTACCGGAGTTTCAGCTTTAGCATCAGTCCTTCCAAAGAAATCCCAGGGTTGATCTCCTTCAGAATGGATCTCCTTGCAGTCCAAGGGACTCTCAGGAGTCTTCTCCAACACCACAGTTCTAGTTTGTTTTAGTTCTGTGAAAAATGCCATTAATATTTGATAGAATTGCATTGAATCTGTAGATTGCTTTGAGTACTATGGCCTTTTTAGCAATATTAATTCTGCCAGTCCATGAACACTGTATAACTTTCCATTTGCTTTTATCATCTTCAGTTTCTTTCATCTGTGTCTTACAGTTTTCCAAGTATGGGTGTTTTACCTCCTTAGATTTGTTCTTAGATATTTTATTCTTTTTGATGTGATTCTAAATGGGATTGTTTTTATATTTCTTTTTTGTTAATTCATTATTAGTGTATAGAAATGCAACAGATTCCTATTGCTTTAGTATCCTGCATTTAACAAAATAGCAATAAGTACATATCTATCAATAATTACTGTAAATGTAATTGTACTAAATGCTGCAATCAAAAGAAACAGAATGACTGAATGGATAAAAAATAGGACCTATATATGTACATATACTGCTTCCAAGATCTGCCCATGGTCAGTTGCAAAGACACACACAGACTGAAAGTGAGGGAATCAGAAAAGGTATTCCATGCAAATGGAAATCAGAAGAAAGCTGAGGTGGTGATACTTAATTATATAAGATAAAACAGACTTCAAAACAAAGACTGTTAGACAAAGGACATTATATAATGATTAAGGGATCAATTCAAGAAGATGTAATTTTGTAAATGTATATGCATCCAACATAGGACAAGTGGTGCAGTGGTAAAGAATCTGCCTGCCAATGCAAGAGATGCGGTCACAAAAGAATCGGCCATGACTTGGCTACTAAACAACAACTAACATAGGTGTACCTAATTACATAAAGCAAATATCAGATGTAAGAGGAGACATTGACAGTAAACACGATGTTAGTAAGGGACTTTAGCACCTCACTGACATCTTTAGCTCATTCAGACATAAAATCATTAAGGAAAGACTGGTCTTAAGTGACACATCAGACCAGATGGAATTTATAGGTATAAATACAGAGTATTCCACATCAAAGCAACAAAATACACTATTTCAGCTGACTTGTAACATTCTCCAGGGTAGGCCACAAAACAAGTCTCAGTAAATTTAAGAAAATTTAAATCATATCCAGCATCTTTTCTGACTAGAATGCTATGAGAGTAGAAATAAACTACAAGAAAAAAGTACAAAAAATAGAAACATGTTGAGGCTAAACAATATACTGCTAAACAACTAATAGATCATGGAAGAAATAAAGTAGAAAATTTAAAAATACCTGTAGACAAATGAAAACAAAACACAATAATCCAAAATCCATGGGGCAAAGAAAAAGCATTTCTGAGGGAATTTTTTAATGATGCAAACTTACCTTATGAAATAAAAATATCAAGCAACCTGATTTTACACCTAAAGGAACTAAAAACAGAAGAAATAAACCCCAAAGTTAGTAGAAGAAGAGAAATGATAAAGATCAGAGTATAAGTAATTGAAATAGAGACTAAAAAATTAAAAAGATTAATGAAACTAAGAGGTGATTCTTTGAGAAGGATGAAGGAAACTGATAAACCTTTAGCTAGACTCATCAAGAAAAAGAGAGAGCCCAAATCAATAAAATCAGAAATGTAAAAGGAGAAGCTACAACCAACACCACATAAATTCAAAGGATCATAAGAGATTATTTCAAATGATTATATGCCAGTAAAATGGGCAAAATGGAAGAAATGTACAAATTCTTAGAAATTTTTACTCTCCTAATACTGAATCAGGGAGAAATAGAAATGATGAACAAATTGCCAGTAATGACTTTGAATCAATAATAATAGTAATAAAATTAACAACAAAAAATCCAGAATCAATGGCTTCCTTCACAGGTGAATTCACCAAACATTTAGAGAACAGTTAACACCTGTTCCTGTGATAATAAACAACCGTATGTATGTGTCTTTCCCTTAATACTTTTCTGTGTATTTGTCTGTCCTTATGCCAATTCCACAGTCTTAACTAATGTACTTTTACAGTACGTCTTAAAAACATTTTGTGTAAATCAATAAACTTTGGTCTTTTTCAAGATACTTTTACTATTCTAGGACCACTTTGTTTCCGTGTAAGTTGAAGAATTGGCATATAATTGTAGGGACTTTGATTTGAACTGTGTTGTATTCATATTTCAGTTTGAGGGGAATTACCTTCTTACCAATATTAGTTATGCCAATCTGTGCACATTGTGTATCTCTTAACTTATTCAGATCTTCTTTATTTATTTCTTCTATAGATTGCTTATTTTGATAGTTTAAAAATTTTATTTAGCAATTACATGACTAGTATAAAAATTTCAGTGGACTTTTCTGAATTATAGTTTTTATTAGAACTTCTGAAAGTGGCTTTCTTTCCTCTGCTCTTATTTTTAGGGAGAAAGTTTTCTGGCTTTTAACATTAAATATGATATTGGATATACGCTTTTCTTTAAATAGATGTGCTTTACCATATTGAGGAAATTTCTTTCTGAGTGTTTTTTTTAATTGAATAAATTTGAAGTAAAATATTGTAAGTTTAAGTTGTATAGTGTGTTACTGTGATATATTTATATATGTTTATATACTGTTATCTGATTGCTGATGTGGTGATGTTTACTACATTACATAATTATAGGTATTCCCAATTGGGGTTTGCCTGCCAATGCAAGAGACAAAAGAGATGCAAGTTCAATCCCTGGGTCAGGAAGATCCCTTGGAGAAGAAATGGCAACCCATTCCAGTACCTTTGCTGGAGAATCCCACGGACAGAGGAGCCTTGCTGGCTACAGTTCATGGGGTCTCAAAGAGTTGGATGTGACTGAGCATGCACACACACACACACACACTCACTCACACGCATAATTATAGTACATTTGTTGTTGTTCAATTGTTCAGTCATGTCCGACTACTTGTGACCCCATGGACTGAAGCACACCAGGCTTCCCTGTCCTTTACCATTTCCCGGAGATTGCTTGAACTCATGTCCATCGAGTTGGTGATGCCATCCAACCATCTCCTTTGTTGTCCCCTTCTCCTCCTGCCTTCAGTCTTTCCCAGCATCAGGGTCTTTCTAATGAGTCAGCTCTTCGAATCAGGTGGCCAAAGTACAGGAGCTTCAGCTTCAGCATCAGTCCTTCCAACGAATATTCAGGATGGTTTCCATTAGGATTGACTGGTTTGATCTCTTTGCAGTCCAGGGGACTCTCAAGAGTCTTCTCCAACACTACGGTTCAAAAGCATAAGTTCTTTTTTTTAATATAAATTTATTTATTTTAATTGGAGGTTAATTACTTTACAAAAAAAAAAAAAAACAACAAGAACATAAGTTCTTTGGTGTTCAGCTTTCTTTATGGTCCAATTCTTACACCCATACTTGACTACTGGAAAAACCATAGCTTTGACTATATGGACCTTTATCAGCAAAGTAATGTCTTTGCTTTTCAACATGAATCTAGGTTGGTCATAGCTTTTCTTCCAAAGAACAAGCATTTTTTAGTTTCATGGCTGCAGTCACCATCTGTGGTGATTTTGGAGCCCAAGATAATAGAGTCTGTCATTGTTTCCATTGTTTCCCTATCTATTTGCCATGAAGTAGTAGGACCAGATGCCATGATCTTAGTTTTTTGAATGTTGAGTTTTAAGCCAGCTTTTTCACTCTCCTCTTTCACCTTCACCAAGGGACACTTTTAGTTTCTCTTTGCTTTCTGCCGTAAGGGTGGTATCATCTGCATATCTGAGGTTATTGATATTTGTGCCAACAATCTTGATTCGAGCTTGTGCTTCATCCAGCCTGGCATTTCACATGATGTACTCTGCGTATAAGTTAAATAAGCAAGGTGACAATATACAACCTCGATGTACTCCTTTTCCAATTTGGAACCAGTCTATTGTTCCATGTCCAGTTCTAACTGTTGCTTCTTGATCTGCATACAGGGTTCTCAGGAGGCAGGTAAGGTGGTCTGGTATTCCCATCTCTTGATGAATTTTCCAGTTTGTTGTGATCCACACAGTCAAAGTATAGTCAGTGAAGCTGAAGCATCTTTAGTGCTGTCAGTGAAGCAGAAGTAGATGTTTTTGTGGAACTCTCTTGCTTTTTCTGTGATCCAATGGATGTTGGCAATTTGATCTCTGGTTCTGCTGCCTTTTTAAAATCCAGCTTGAACATCTGAAAGTTCTCGATGCACGTACTGTTGAAGCCTATCCTGGAGAATTTTGAGCATTACTTTGCTAGCGTGTGAAATGAGTGCAGCTGTGTGGTATTTTGAACATTCTTTTGCATTGCCTTTCTTGTGTGCTTAGAACTCAATGGTGTCCGGCTCTGCGACCCCATAGGCTGTAGCCCACCAGGCTCCTCTGTGCATGGGATTTTCCAGGTGAGAATACTAGAGTGGGTTGCCATTCCCTTCTCCATGCCTTTCTTTGGGAATGGAAATAAAACTGACCTTTCTAGTCCTGTGGCCACGGCTGTTTTCCAAATTTGCTGGCATATTGAGTGCAGCACTTTCACACCATCATCTTTTAGGATTTGAAAAAACACAGCTGGAATTCCATCACCTCCACTAGCTTTGTTTGTAATGATGCTTCCTAAGGCCCACTTGTTTTCACACTCCAGGATGTCTGGCTGTACATGAGTGATCACACCATCATGGTTATCTGGCTCACTAAGATATTTTTTTGTATAGTTCTTCTGTGTATTGTTGCCACCTCTTCTTAATATCTTCTGCTTCTGTTAGGTTGATAACATCTCTGTCTCTTATTGCACCCATCTTTGCTTGAAATGTTCCCTTGGTATCTCTAATTTTCTTGAAGAGCTCACTAGTCTTTCCCATTATATTTTTTCTCTGTTTCTTTGCACTGATCACTTAGGAAGGCTTTCTTATCTCTCCTTGCTATTCTCGGGAACTCTGCATCCAGATGGATATATCTTTCCTTTTCTCCTTTGCATTTCACTATAGTAAAGTAGCATTGCCTATATTCATTATCTTGTGCAGTAGATTTCTATGGCTTATTTATTGTTTGTTACAAGTTTGTACCCTTAAATACCATCACTCTTAGTCGTTTGTCTCCATAACCTCTGGTAATGAGTATTTTACCTTGTTTTTCACAGATTTAAATTTTTTAGATTCCACATATGTGTGATATCACACAATTTTTCTTTTCTGTTTGACTTATCTTATTAGTGTAATGTGCTCAAGGTTTGTACATGCTGTTGAAAATGGGAGGATCACTTCCATTTTCTTGGCTAAAAAACATTCCATTGTGTGTGTGTAGCACATCTTTTTTATCTATTAATTCATTGATGGGTGCTTTGGGTGTTTCTATATCTTTGGTATTATAAATAATACTGTGGTAAATACAGAGTGCATATATCTCTTTGAAATTAAGTTTTCATTTTCTTTGGGTATATGCTCAGAAGTGGAATTGCTGGACCATATGTTAGGTCTATTTTTAATTTTTTGAGCAACCTCCATATTATTTTGCATAGTGGACCAATTGACATTCCCACCAACAATATATAAAGCTTCCCTTTTCTCCGCATCCTTTCCAGTATGTGTTGTCTCTTGTATTCTTAATGATAACCGTTCTAATAGGTGAGAAGTGGGATGTCTCATTGTGGTTTTGATTTGTATTTCTTGATGATTGGTGATGTTGAGTGTCTTTTCATGTGCCTGTTGGCCATCTGTATGTCTTTTCAGAAAAACAACACACAGAAATCCCTTGCATTCCTATACACTAATAATGAGAAAGTAGAAAGAGAAATTAAGGAAACAATTCCATTCACCATTGCAACAAAAAGAATAAAATACTTAGGAATATATCTACCTAAAGAAACTAAAGACCTATATATAGAAAACTATAAAACACTGATGAAAGAAATCAAAGAGGACACTAATAGATGGAGAAATATACCATGTTCATGGATTGGAAGAATCAATATCATGAAAATGAGTATATTACCCAAAGCAATCTACAGATTCAGTGCACTCCCTATCAAGCTACCAGCGGTATTTTTCACAGAACTAGAACAAATAATTTCAAGATTTGTATGGAAATACAAAAAACCTCGAATAGCCAAAGCAATTTTGAGAAAGAAGAATGGAACTGGAGGAATCAACTTACCTGACTTCAGGCTCTACTACAAAGCCACAGTCATCAAGACAG
>SJYX01017307.1:197434-216292 GCA_006410675.1 Oreotragus oreotragus | reverse complement strand
TGAGGATAATGTTTGCTGTGGGTTTGTCATATATAGCTTTTATTATGTTGAGGTATGTTCCTTCTATTCCTGCTTTCTGGAGAGTTTTTATCATAAATGGATGTTGAATTTTATCAAAGGCCTTCTCTGCATCTATTGAGATAATCATATGGCATTTATTTTTCAATTTGTTAATGTGGTGAATTACATTGATTTATTTGCGAATATTGAAGAATCCTTGCATTCCTGGGATAAAGCCTACTTGGTCATGGTGTATGATCTTTTTAATGTGTTGTTGGATTCTGATTGCTAGAATTTTGTTGAGGATTTTTGCATCTATGTTCATCAGTGATATTGGCCTGTAGTTTTCTTTTTTTGTTATCAGATTGAATAAGTTCTTTATATATGTTTAATATTGACCCTTTATCTGATACATGCTTTGCAGAATTTTTCTCCCATCATGTAGGTTTTTTTTTTTTTTTTTTTCCATTTTGGTGTTTCGAGGTGCAAAAATTTTTGAGTTTGATGTCACATTTGTTGATGTTTTTCTTTTGTAGTTTGTCCATGCTGTAGTTTGGCCTCATGCTCCAGAATTTATACCCAAGATCAGTATCTGAGGTTCTTCCCTACATTTTCTCCTAGGGGTTTCATGGTATCAGATCTTATGTTTAAGTCTTTGATCCATTTTGAGTTACTTTCTCTGGGTATTGTGGGATAGGAGTCAATGTCATTGTTTTGCATGTATTTCTCCAGTTTTCTTGGTTGTTGAAAAGAGTGTACTTTCCTCATTGGATATTCTTAACTTCCTCGTTGAATATTAGTATACCATATACGCCAGAGTTTAGTTTTGAGTTCTTTGTTCCCTTTGGCTGTTTGACACGTCTATTTTTGTCCCAGTATCATATTGGTGTTTGTTTTATTATATGAGTTTCAGATGTACAGCATTCTGATTAAACATCTGTATACATTACAAAGTGATCAGCACCGCAAGTCTGCTTACCATCTAATGCCAAAGGGTTGACTCCCTTCACCCATTTCTCTTACTTCCTAAACCACTTCCTTCTGGTAACCACTAATCTGATCTTTGTATCTATGAGGTTTTTTGCTTTTGTTTAGTTGGCTTTTTTGAGTGCTTTGTTGTTTTTTAGATTTTACATATGAATGAAATTATATGGTGTTTTTCTCCATTTGAGTTATTTCTCTTAGTGTAATACTTTCGAGGTTCATCCATGTTGTTGCAAACAGCAAGGTTTCATTCTTTTTATGGATGAGTAAGTATTCCACTGACTTCCCCTGTGGCTCAGTGGTGAAGAATCTGCCTGCAATGCAGGAGACCCTGGTTGATCCCTGGGTTGGGAAGATCCCCTGGAGAAGGAAATGGCAACTCACTCCAGTATTCTTGCTGGGAAAATCCCAGCAAGGAGGAGGAGGTGTCTGACAGACTACAGTCTGCAGAGTTGCAAAGAGTCGGACATTACCGAGGGATGGAGCATGAAGTATTCCATNTGATCCCTGGGTTGGGAAGATCCCCTGGAGAAGGAAATGGCAACTCACTCCAGTATTCTTGCTGGGAAAATCCCAGCAAGGAGGAGGAGGTGTCTGACAGACTACAGTCTGCAGAGTTGCAAAGAGTCGGACATTACCGAGGGATGGAGCATGAAGTATTCCATTGTTTAGGTATACTGGGGCTTCTTTATCCATTCTTCCATCAGTGGACACTTAGCTTGTTTCCATAGTTGTGCATGTTTAGTCGCTCAATCTTGTCCGACTCTTTGTGACCCCAAGGACCCCAAGCCTGCCAGGCTTCTTACATGGGATTTTCCCATGTAAGAATATTGCAAGAATGTTGGAGTAGGTAGCCATTTCCTTCTCCAGGGGATCTTCCTGACCAGGAATCGAATCTGCGTCTCCTGCATTACAGGTGAATTCTTTACCATCTGAGCCACCAGGGAAGCCCCTTAAGTTGTTCCCACATCTTGGTTATAAATAATGCTGCAATAAACAGAGTGCATATATATATATATATATATTAGTTAGTGTGTTTGTATTATTTGGATAAATACCCAGAAGTGGAATAGTGGATTGTACAATAGTTTGATTCTTAGTTTTTTGAATAATCACCATAATATTTTCCACTGTGGCTGCACCGATTTTTAGTCCTACCAATAGTGGACTAGGGTTCCCTTTTCTCCGTGTTCTCTCCAACATTTGTTATTTTTTATTTTTGATAATAGTTACTCTAAAAGGTGTGAGGTGATATCTTATTGTAGTTTGATTTGCATTTTCCTAATAATTATGTTGATCATCTTTTCATGTGCCTGTTGGCCATCTCTGTGTCTTCTTTGGAAATGTCTGTTCAGGTTCTGTGTACATTATTTTAGTCAGGTTGTTTGTTATTGAGTTGTATATGTGTTTTATGTATTTTGGATATTAACTCCATATCAGATATATGATTTGCAAATATATTTTCATTCAGTAAGTTGCTTTTTCATTTTGAGATGGTTTTCTTTGCTGTGAGGAAACATTTTAGTTTGATGTAGTCCCGTTTGTTTTTTCTGCTTTTGTTTCTCTTGCCTTTCAATTCAGAGCGACAAAAACCTTACCCTTATGAGATCAATACCAGTGAGATGATTGGCTACATTTTCTTCTAGGAATTTTATGGATTCATGTCTTATATTCACATCAATCCATTTTGAGTTCATTTTTCTTTATGATGTGAGGTAGTAGTCTAGTTTCTTTCTTTTGCATGTGGCCATACAGTTTTCTCGACACCATTTATTGAAGAGACTCTCCTTTCTCTGTAGTGTATTCTTTGTTGTAAATTTATTGTCTGTGGCATGTGTGGGTTTATTTTTGTGCTCTCAGCTGTGTTCCATTGATCTGCGAGTCTCTATTTGTGCCAGTACTGTTCTGTTTTGACTGTGGTAACTTTGTAGGAAGCATACTGTTTTACTTACTGTAGCTTTATAGGAAATGGTTGTCCCTTGATATCTACAGGAGATTGGTTCTAGGACCCTTAAAGGATGCTAAAATCCGTGCATGTTAAAATTCTTTTATAAATGACACTGCTGCTGCTGCTCCTGTCACTTCAGTCATGTCTGACTCTCTGCGACCCCATAGATGACAGTATAAATGACACATAACCTACCAATATATGCCTACTATTTTAAATAATTTCTAGATTATTTCTAATACCTAATACAATGTAAATGCTTTGTAAATACTGGTAAATAAAATGTAAATGCTATGTAAATAATTGCCAGAATGCAGCAAATTTAAGTTTTGCTTTTTGGAACTTTCTGGATTTTTTTTCCTAAATAAATTCAATCTAAGATTGGTTGAATCCATGGTGCATAACTCACACATATGGAGGACCAGCTATAATTTGAAATCAAAGAGTGTGATACTTCCAGCTTTGTTTTTCTTTCTCAAGATTGTTTTGGCTGTTGGGGGTCTTTTGTGTTTCCACATACCTGTGGCTTTTATTACTATGGTTTTGTAGTTAGAAATTCAGAAGCATACCTCCAGGTGTTTTTTTTCCTCCGAATCATTTTGTCTATTTGGAGTCTTTTGAGCTTCCATGCAAAGTTTAGGATTGTTTTCTCTATTATTGTGAAGAATGCCTTTGGTATTTTTATGGGGATTATGTTGACTCTGTAGATGGTTTTGTGTCATATAGCCATTTGAATAATATTAATTTTTCCCATGAACATAGGATATCTTTCCATTTCTTCTTGTCTTCATGTCTTTTTTTAAATTTTCTTCAGCAAAGTTTTGTGATTTTCATTAGGCAGATCTTTCACCTTCTTGGTTAAAATTATTCCTAAGTATTTTGTTGTTTTTAATACTGTTGTGAATGGGATGGATTTTTAAAATTTCTATTTTAGAAGCTTCATTATTAATGTAAAGGAATGTGATTGATATTATTAATGTAAAGGAATGTGATTGATATTATTAATGTAAAGGAATGTGATTGATATTATTAATGTAAAGGAATGTGGTTGATTTCTGTATGCTGACTTTGTATCTTCCCACTTAACTGAAATCATTGAGTAGCTCTAGTTTTTTGACAGTTCTTTGAGATTTTCTGTATATAGGATCATATTATCAGCAAATAACCACAGTTTTACTTCTCTTTTTATTTGGTTAACTTTCCTTTTTTTTTTTTTTTTCTTGCCCAGTTACTCTAGCTAGGTCTTCAGGAAAACTGAAGGACTGAAAATACCCAGTTTCAAAACTTAATAAAAACTATAATAATGGCAATATAGTACACACAAAAAAATAGACCAAGAGTTTATTAGAACAAAATAGAGACCTCAGAAATAAAGTTCCAAAAACTGAATAGGCATATTGAGAATGGGTGTTATTGCCATGTTCTTGATCTTAGGGGAAATGCTTTCAATTTCTCTACATTAAGTGTAATCTTAGTTAAGAATTTTCAATTAAAAATTAGTGTTGAATATTATCAAATATTTCTGTTTCTATTGAGCTGATCATATGAATTTTCTGTTTTTTTTTTTTTTCTATTAATATGATGCATTTCATTCATTGCTTTTTGAGTACTAGCCTAGCTATCATGCAGTCTTGAGATTAGCCCCACTTGGGTTATTTTATATATATATATATATATATATATACATATAAACATTTTAATTTACCATTTTGTTCAGGATTATGGAACTTATTTTTAGAAGGGGATTGTGGTCTATAGTTTTTTTCTTTTTTTTTACAATCTTTTCTTCTGGTTTTTGTATCAGGGTAATTATGGGCGCATAAAAAGAGTTGGAATATGCTCCCTACTCCTACCTTTTGAAATAATTTGTTTAAGATTTGTATTATTCCTGTTTATTTATTGTGAAAGAACACTCGACAGTAGATTTACCCTCTTAAATCTAACTCCCTAGAAGTTTTATAGTTTTGCAATTTAATTTTAGATTTATGATCCCTTTGAATTATTATTTGTGTGTGTGAAATGTGTAGAGTCAATATCTAGAATTTTTCATGTGAATGCCCAGTTGTTCCAACACCATTTATTGAAAACGCTTTTCTCCACTGATTTGTATTTGTTCCACTATTAAAGATTTTATTATGTCTATGTACATTAATATCTGAGGTCTACATTTTGTTCTAATAAACTCTTTATCTATTTTTTTGTACGTACTCCAGTTCAGTTCAGTCGCTCAGTCGTGTCTGACTCTCTGCGACCCCATGAACCGCAGCACGCCAGGCCTCCCTGTCCATCACCAACTCCCGGAGTTTACCCAAACTCATGTTCATTGAATCGGTGATGCCATCCAGCCATCTCATCCTCTGTCATCCCCTTCTTCTGCTGCCCTCAATCTTTCCCAGCATCAGGGTCTTTTCAAATGAGTTAGCGCTTCATATCAGGTGGCCAAAGTATTGGAGTTTCAACTTCAGCATCAGTCCTTCCAATGAATATTCAGGACTGATTTCCTTTGTATGTACTGCTGCTGCTAAGTCACTTCAGTTGTGTCCGACTCTGTGCGACCCCGTAGATGGCAGCCCACCAGGCTCCCCTCATCCCTGGGATTCTCCAGGCAAGAATATTGGAGTGGGTTGCCATCTCCTTCTCCAGTGCCTGAAAGTGAAAAGTGAAAGGGAAGTCCAGTGCCGTGACTATAGTTTTTATTGAGTTTTGAAACTGGGTATTTTCAGTTCTGCCGTTTTCTTCTTTCTGTTGCTCCTCCTCCTCCTTCTTTCTCTTCCTCAACATTATGCTGTCCACTCTGTCTTTTGCCTTTCCGTATAAACCTTAGAATCAGTTTATGTCAAAAAACAGTTGCTGGATTTTTATTGTAATTGCATTGAACATCAAGTTGTGAAGACCGACATTTTAACAGTTCATGAACATGAACATTCTCTTATTTATACTTTCTTTGATTTTCTTCATCAAGTTTTATAGTTTTCATCATATAGATCCTATAAGATTTTTTTTCTAGATGTTGTTACCAAATTGAAGAAGTTTCCTCTATTCCTAGTTTGCTAACATTTTTATAAGTGATTTTAGATTTTGTCAAATGCTTTCTCCACAGCAATTGTGAGGGTCATTGATTTTTCTTCTTTAGGCTATCAGTATTATTGATTGTATTAATGGATATTTGCATAATAAGCCATCCTTTCATGTTTGTGATGAATCCTACTTGGTTGTATTATGTAATTATTTTTGTACATTGTTGGATTCAATTTCCTAATTTTTTTTGTTGAGGATTTTTGCATCTATGTTTATTAGATCTATTTATTGATTGATCTAGATTTATTTATGAGATCTATAGATTTATTGATATGTCCTGAAATGTCTTTGGTATTGATATTAGGCTAACACTGGCCTCATAGAGCTAGTTAGGAAGCATCACATACCAGTGCTGGGAGAGTAATATGTCTGTGATTCCATGGGGTAAAGGCAGTAGAAGCTCCATGTTTAGTGCTCTTCCTGGATTCTGTCCTCAGTGCTTTTTCTCATGACTGATTTTAATTTGTGTCCTTTCCATATACTAAACCATGACTGTGAGTATTAACAGCTTTCAGTGTGTTCTATGAGTTCTTCCAGTAAATTATAAAACCTGAGTGTGGTTTTGGGAATCCACTGAGCTTGTGATTGGTGAAAATGAGGACACTCTTGGGGACTGTTCTTTCTAACTTTGCAGTGGGCCTAAACTCTACTCACCCCTTTTAAATTTTTTTAAACTTTATTTATTTTTTGACTGTGTCCCAAAGAATGTGGAATCTTATTTCCATGGGGAATCTAACCTGCATGCCTTGTATTGGAAGCATGGAGTCTTAACCACTTCCTCCAGGGAAGTCCCATACCTACCTCTTAACCTGCCCTGATTTATTGAGGTATCATTAGCAAATAAAAATTGTATATGGTTTAAGGTTTACAGATATACAATGTGATATTTTCATATATGTATGCATTGTGAAATGGTTCCCATGATCAAACCAGTTGAAATGTCCATCATCTCACACAGTTATCATTAAAAACATTTCTATCTTCTTAGCAAATTTCACCTGTATAGTGCATTATTGTTAACTATAGATGCTGACAACAGACTCATTTTATCAATGAAAGTCTGTACCCTTTGATCTGTATCTCCCCTTTCCTGTCACCATTTAGGCACTGGAGGTGCCACTCTGATATAATATTTAGTTTCTAAAAAAGGAAAAGTTGTTTTATATATTCTTCCCAGTTTTCTAGTTGATCAAGAGTAAGTTCCACCATAGTATTTTAATTGTTTAAAGATGCAAAAATCTATAAGTGTCGACAGCATGCATATCCCCCCCCAAATTAAAAAACTGTGTAACATAGCTCTTGCCAAAGTTTATATTATTTCTATGACATAGTTTTATTGTGTATTCCACTCATTTATAGCAATGTGGACCTGACAACTGTTGTAATCCTCAGACTTGTGTGCTGAAACCAGGTTCAGAATGCGATAAAGGATTATGCTGCAACAACTGTAAAGTACGATTTTAGTTTATTACCATCTTCTAAGTATAAAATGAAATGTGTCTTGGTTACTTTTGAATACAGATACTTAGCTGTAACTCAAAATACATGACTTTTCATGTAAAGACAAAAATAAGTTCAGAGTGATGGGTCTAATTTTACGAATTATAGTTGGATGTTGAGTCTTCCTTATAATGCCATTATTCTCCCTAATGATGCTATTGGTTTTAAGCCTTGATTGACAGCTATGACAGAATTCTTTGATGTAGAACATCTTCATTGAAAGGGACTATTTTCATTTATTTTATCCAATATTTGTATCTTTATAAAAATGATCTTTTAGGTTGTGATGGGTATTTGTGAGTAATTGAAAGATAAAGCAATTTCCCATAAATGCATAAATAATGAAACTCACTAGATATAACACTTTCCAAATGCTGCATGTCAGCACAAATTTAAACTATGGATTTGTTATACAAAGACCATTTGACTTAAAGGTTATATTTTAGCTTATATGATGAAGATGTTCACTCCTGTCCCCTGTTTTACTTTTCATATATATGTGTGACATATATGTGACAGATTCATCACATGAGAACCCCTCTATTGAATGACCTGCCACTGGTTCTGTGTTCTTCACTTTAGTTAACTGATATGGTACACCCCCCCACCACACACACACACCTCTGGAATCTTACCATGGTTAATTCTTTCCTCTGTGATCTATAGAAGCCATCAATTAAGAAGTATGAGATAAATGCCCAATTAATGTTCTTTATATAAATTTTAAGAATGGTATACATGAAAATGTTAATGACCCATAAGATAAGTCAGGAGAAAGTTTACTATTGGGTTCCTTATTTCCCAAATAGTTTAGTAGTTGAACTGCCTTTTTAATCATTCTTTGCATTCTATTCTCAGTTATTTAGGTTTCACATTTTCATAGAGTTACCGATATTCCATACTTTAAAACTATGGTTTGAATAAGTATATTTTATTTAGAAAGTACCTAAATTTCACAATTTTCCCTAAAGCAATAATTATCCCAAGCTAAAAGCTACTTTTCCTGCCTTCTAGCCAAAACTTGGGCTCTCATTGTATCATATTTGTAATATACTTTTCCTTGTGCATATTCCTTCTGTCCTGTTTTGGTTGATAACATTCAGTTTTTTTCAATATGATTATAATTTTTATAACAAGATCCTGAGAGACACTAATGAATAAGTATTTCATCAAGCTATAAATGGAATTAGAGCAAGATTAAATATTGGTAAATACAATGATCATATATAATGCTTTACTTTTTATATTTTAATTTCTACTAGTTTATGGAAGCAGGTGCTACATGTAGGCCCATTGCACATCCTGAATGTGATATTCCTGAGGTTTGTAATGGAAGCTCAGGAAGGTGTCCGGCTGATATAACTATACTCAATGGACGGCAATGTGAAGGAGGAAAAGCTTTTTGTTATGATGGAGGCTGCCAAGATATTGATGCACATTGTGAGAGTATATTTGGAAAAGGTATTGTTTTGTAACATCTATATAGTTGGTCCTCAATATTTTCATTAACATTACCAAGACAGTGGTCAGTTAGATATATTTAAATTATTTATTCTGTTTAAAGTCTCTTTTTTGGAGAAGAAAATGGCAACCCACTCCAGTACTCTTGCCTGGAAAATTCTATGGATGGGGGAGCCTCGTAGGCTACAGTCCATGGAGTCGCAAAGAGTCGGACATGACTGAGTGACTTCACTTTCTTTCTTTCTATAGTTCCTTTTGGAGAAGGAAATGTCAACCCACTCCAGTGTTCTTATCTGGAGAATCCCATGGACAGAGAGGCCTGGTGGGGCTGCGGTCTGTGGGATTGCAAGGAGTCGGACATGACTAAGCAACTAACACACACAATCTCTTTTTAATTTTTGAACTTTTTAAATGTATGTTTAAGGTGTATGACTTAATATTTTGATATGCATATACAACATGAAATAATTGCCACAGTCATCTGCTTAACATATTGCATGTATATACCCAGTAATATGCTTGCTAGATCCTAAGGTGGTGCACTTAAATTTTTGAGAAGCCTGTCTACTGTTTTCCATAATGACTGTGCCAATTTCCACTCCCATCAACAGTATATAAAAGTTTCACTTTCTCCACATTCTTGCTAATACTTATTATCTTTTTCTTTTTGATAACACACTATCCTAAAAGGTGTGAGTTGTGGTTTTTGATTTGCATTTCCCTGATGATTAGTGAGTGATGCTGAGTCCCTTTTCATGTATCCGATGGTCGTTTGGCTTTTATTTGGAGAAATATCCATTTAGATCCTTTGCTATTTTTAAATCTCTTTATCTTTCTTATTTAATTATGAGTAGCATATTTTAGAAATTAACCCCTTATCAGCTATATGGTTTGCTATTTTTTTCTCCCATTCTGTAGGTTTCATTTTTGCTTTGTTGCTTATTTTCTTTGCTGAGAAGTTTTTTATTTTGATGCAGTCCTACTTATCTGTTGTTGCCTGTGCTTTTGTGTCATCCAAAAAGTATTGCCCAGATTAGTATCCAAGAGCTTTCTCTCTCTCTTTTTTTCTAGTATATCTATAGTTTCAGGTAAGTTTAAGTCTCCTCAACCACCAACTTTACTGATGCACAACTGACATATAACATTCAGTAAGTTTAAGTTGTACAACTACTGATTTGGTACTTTTATGTATTTCAGAATGATTACCACCATAGTGTTAGCTAAACTTCCATTATACCACATAGTTACCATTTCTTTTTCATGGTGAGGACATTTAAGATCTACTTTCTTAGCAACTTTTGGGTACATAATTTGATATTACTAAGTATAAACATCATGTTGTGTGTTAGATTCCAAGAAGTTTTTTCATGTTATAATTGGAAATTTGTGACCTTTGAACACCTCCCCATTTTCCCTACCTTGCAGCCTGTGGTGACTATTGCTCTATTCTTTGTTTCTCTGAATTCAATTAGATTCCACATATAAGTGTTATCACAGAGTATTGTCTTTCTCTGACTTATTTCAGTTAGCATAATGCCCTCGGAGTCCATGTTGCTGCAAATGGCAGGATTTCCTTCTTTCTCAGGACTGAATATTTATATCTCATGTTTTCTTTGCTGATTCACTCTATCAGGAAGGGGGAAATTTCCCATCCTCATTGCCTTCTCTGGTTCTTTTGCCTGGTCAAATAATTAAAATGACATATGACAGATTAACTGGAGAAATAAAATTTTAGTTCATACATATGAGAATCCCACATACATGAGAGAATCAGAGATCATAGAAGAGGTTCAGAGACAGAAAGATAAAATGAGTTGTATGTGCTGTCCTGCACTAAGGAATGAGACAGGGTCCTGGGGCTTTTAAGGACAGGAGGGTCATTCACAGGATGATAAGAAGAGCAGATGTTTGGTAATTATATATTTGCCCTGTCATCCAGATCAGGCCAGTGAGATAGAATTTATTTTTGATAATAAATCTTTTTCTGGGGGGAAAAGTCCCTAATTTAAATTCTTCTAGGTAGTTAAGGGAAGCGTAGTATATATATATAAACTTTTTGATAGCCTTTGGCTCAAAATAATCCACACGCCAAAGTGGTACATTTTTTAATTGTTTCTTTTTCTGTGCAAAAACTTTTCAGCTTGTTGAAGTCCCACTTTTTATTTTTGCCTTTGTTGCTAATGCTTTTGGTGTCATATTGAAAAAGTCATTACCAAGACCCATGTTAAATAGGTTTCCCCTTGTGAAGGAGATCAAACCAGTCCATTCTGAAGGAGATCAGCCCTGGGATTTCTTTGGAAGGAATGATGCTAAAGCTGAAACTCCAGTACTTTGGCCACCTCATGCGAAGAGTTGACTCATTGGAAAAGACTCTGATGCTGGGAGGGATTGGGGGCAGGAGGAGAAGGCGATGACAGAGNTGGGATTTCTTTGGAAGGAATGATGCTAAAGCTGAAACTCCAGTACTTTGGCCACCTCATGAGAAGAGTTGACTCATTGGAAAAGACTCTGATGCTGGGAGGGATTGGGAACAGGAGGAGAAGGAGACAACAGAGGATGAGATGGCTGGATGGCATCACTGACTCAATGGACGTGAGTCTGAGTGAACTCTGGGAGTTGGTGATGGGCAGGGAGGCCTGGCGTGCTACGATTCATGGGTTCGCAAATAGTCAGACACGAATGAGTGACTGAACTGAACTGAACTGTGTTTTCTTCTAGGTGTTTGAAGGTTTCTGTTTTTGCGTTTAAGTCTTTATGAATTCTTTTTTTTTTTTTGAGCTGTGTGAGGTTGGGGATCAATTGCATTCTTTTGCATGTGGCTGGCCAGCTTTCTCAAAACTTGTTGAAGAGATTCTCCTTTCCTCATTGAGTATTCTTGACTCCCTTGTCAAATCTTAGTTTAGCATATTGTCGGGGTTTGTTTCTGGGCTCTCAATGAGATGGCTGGATGGCATCACGGACTCGATGGATGTGAGTCTGAGTGAACTCCGAGAGATGGTAATGAACAGGGAGGCCTGGCGTGCTGCGATTCATGAGGTTGCAAAGAGTCGGACACAACTGAGCGACTGAACTGACTGACTAACTGAATCTTATTCTATTGGTTTTTTGTCTATTCTTACACCAGTACTATAGTGTTTTAATTTCTATAGCTTTGTTATATAATTGTAATAAGGAAAGTGTACCTCTAGCTTTGTTCTTTCTCAATATTGCTTTGGCTATTCAGGATCTCTTGTGGTTCCATACAAATTTTCAAATTGTTTTTTATATTTCTATGAAAAATACCTTTGGAATTTTGTTAGGGATTACATTGAATCTGTAGATGGAATTGGGTGATATGGAGTTCTTTTTTTCTTCAAATATTTATTTGATTCTCTCAGGTCTTAGCTGTGGCACACAGGATCTTTGTTACAACACAGAGACTCTCCAGTTGTGGCACACAGACTAAGTCCTTGCAATGTGAAGACTTAGTTGCTCTGTGGCATGTGAGATCTTAGCTTCCTGACCAGGGATCAAACCCATGTACCCTACATTGCAAGACAGATTCTTAATCACTAGTCCATCAGGGAAGTCCCTACATGGATATTTTAATGATGTAAATTCTTTTGACCTGTGATAATAGAATATCTTTCTTTTTGTGTCTTCTTAGAGTTCCTTCATGAAGATCTTGTAACTTTCAGGCTATACATCTCTTACTTGGTTAAATTTATTCCAAAATATCAAATTGATTTTGATGCTATTGCAATGAAATAAAAAAATTTTTTTTCAGCTGTTGTTAGTGTACATAAATTCAATTGATTTCTGTATGCTGACTTTCTTTTTATTTTTAAATGCTTGATCATAGCTTTGGATGAAGTCCAAGGTGCTTCTACTTTATTTTATTTATTTTTTCCCATCCCAGTTAAATTCTCTGGTTCTTTTGCCTGGTCAAATAATTAAAATGACAGAAGACAGATTAACTGGAGAAATAAGATTTTAGTTCATACATATAAGAACCCCACATACATGATTTTAAATAGGAGCTCAGCAGGATTTCTTTCACCATGAGCTTTGTTAGTAGTAATGCTTCCTAAGACTCACTTGACTTCACATTTGAGGATGTCTGGCTTTAGATGAGTGACGACACCATTGTAGTTATCTGGGTCATTAAGACGTTTTTGTATAATTATTCTGTGTATCCTTGCCACATCTTCTTAATCTCTTTTGCTTCTGTTAGGTCCTTACCATTTCTGTCCTTTATTGTGCCCACCCTTGCATGAAATATTCCTTTGATGTCTCCAGTTTTCTTGAAGAGATTTCTAGTCTATACCATTCTATTGTTTCCCTCCACTTCTCTCTGTTGTTCACTTAAGAAGGTCTTCTTATCTCTCCTTGCTGTTCTCTGGAACTCTGAATTCAATTGGGTATATTTTCCCCTTTCTCTCTTGCTTTTCACGTCTCTTCTTTTCTCATCTATTTGTAAAGCCCCTTCAGACAACCTCTTTGCCTTCTTGCATTTCTTTTTCTTTGGGATGGTTTGTTACAAATCTCTGCCCACATTTCTTCAGGAACTCTACCAGATATAATCCCTTGAATCTATTAATCACTTACACTGTATTAGGAATGTGATTAGGGTCATACCTGAATGGCCTAGTGGTTTTCCTTACTTTCTTAAATTTAAGCCTGAATTTTGCAATAAGAAGCTGTTGGTCTGAGCCACAATCAACCCAGGTGTTGTTTTTGCTGATTGTGTAGAGCTTTTCCATCTTCATCTGAAAAGAATAAAATCAATCTGATTATGGTATTGACCATCTGGTGATGTTCATGCATAGAGTCCTCTCTTGGGTTGTTGGAAAAGGATATTTTTTATGACCAGCATGTTTTTTTGACAAAACTCTTGTTAGCCTTTGTCCTGATTCATTTTGTATTCCAAGACCAAACTTGCCTGTTATTCCAAGTATCTCTTGAATTCCTACTTTTGCATTCAAATCTATGATGAAAAGGACATCTTTTTTGTTTTAGTTCTAGAAGGTGTTGTATGTCTTCAAAGAACTGGTCAACTTTAACTTCTTATGCACAGTCGCTGGGGCATAGACTTGGTTTACTGTGATGTTAAGTGGTTTGCCTTGGAAACAAATTGAGGTCATTCTGTCATTTTTTGAGGTTTCACCCAAGTACTGCATTTCAGACTTTCATTGACTGTGAGGGCTGCTCCATTTCTTCTAAAGGATTCTTGACAATAGTAGTAGATATAATGGTCATCCTAATTAAATTTGCCTATCCCTATCTATTTTGGTTCACTGATTCCTAAGATGTTGATGTTCAATCTTACAGTCCCCTGCTTGACCACGTTCAATTTACCTTGATTCATGGACCTAACATTCTAGATTCCTATGCAATATTGTTCTTTACAGGATCAGACTTTATTTTCACCACCAGATATATCCACAACTAAGCATTGTTTCTGCTTTGGCCCAGCCACTTCATTCTATCTGGAGCTATCAGTAACTGTCCTCTGCTCTACCCCAATAGCTCTGCCTCTCTTCTGACCTGGGGGCTCATCTTCCTGTGTCATATCTTTTTGCCTTTTCATACTGTTCATGGCTTTTTCCAGGGAAGAATACTGGAATGGGTTGCCATTACCTCCACCAGTGGACCATGTTTTGTCAGAACTCTTCACTGTAACCTGTCCATCTTGGGTGGCTCTACACAGCATGGTTCATAGCTTCATTGAAGATGAAGCAAGCTCCTTTGCCACTACAAGGCTGTGATCTATGGAGGGGATTGTGCCTCATAGCATTTGATAATAAGGTCGAGGGAATCTAAATATGCCATTTGGACTATGGAAGGGCAAATTCTCTTACTTTGTAGACTTGATCAGTATACTGAACTTAAGGAAATATTTAACATGCGATTTCACATTTTCAACATATTGCCCTTTTGTGTTTCCGTATTACCATGCAAAACCCAGACTGAGCTGAGAGAAAGTCCCTAACATGAGAGAGGGTATTCAAGGGAGAAATTAATAATAGGGGACATTGGTACCTTTAGAAGGAATATTTTACTAATATTTGGATTAGTGAAGATAGGGTTGGATGAAGAATATTCCTAACCTGGTAGTCTCAGATTCACAACTGAACTGATTAAACACTGTCAATACTCAGAATAATGTTACCTGCCCTCACAGTATGTGCACAACCACCTTTGATGGGCTAATGTTTAAAAATTGTAGAAGGAGATAGAATTAGGAGAAGGCAAAGAATTGAGTGGCTAAATAATGTCATCTTAATTTTAATAATAATCGACTAAGGTAGATATTATTACCTACTTTTATATTTTATAGATGGTCAGTTAGACTTAGCATGGTTCATTCTGAAGAAAGTAACTTTGCTAGGTGGAACTCTTATTTTCCCCATCATTACTGTGGTATTTTCTTGGAGATTCCTCCCTCTGAGTTGGGTGAGAACCAGTGACTATATGGTGGACTATCATCCCTATGATTAGTTTATACAGAAGATATGAAGGGGTTTTACAGACCTAATTAAGGTCCATAGTTTGTCAACTTTGAATCAATGCAAAGGATATCATTCTAAGTGGAACCTCACCTAATAATATGAGCCCTTAAAAGATGAGAAATGTCAGAAGATTCTTTGGCTGGCTTGGGAGAAATCAGTTCAGTTCAGTCGCTAAGTTGTATCTGACTCTCTGCAACCTCATGAACTGCAGCACGCCAGGCTTCCCTGTGCATCATCAACTCCCAGAGCTTACTCAAACTCATGTCCATCAAGTCAGTGATGCCATCCAACCATCTCATCCTCTGTCGTCCCCTTCTCCTCCCACCTTCAATCTTTCTCAGCATCAGGGTCTTTTCTAAAGAGTCAGTTCTTTGTATCACATGGCCAAAGTATTGGAATTTCAGCTTCAGTATCAGTCATTCCAATAAATATTCAGGGCTGATCTCCTTCAGAATGGACTGGTTTGATCTTCTTGCAGTCCAAGGTACTCAAGAGTCTTCTCCAATACCACAGTTCAAAAGCATCAATTCTTTGGCATTCAGCTTTCTTTATAGTCCAACTCTCACATCCATACATGACTACTGGAAAAACCATAGTTTTGACTAAATGGACCTTTGTTGGCAAAGTAATATCTCTGCTTTTTAATTGCTATCTAGGTTGGTCATAACTTTTCTTCCAAGGAACAAGCAGCTTTTAATTTCATGACTGCAGTCACCATCTGCAGTGATTTTGGAGCCCAAGAAACTAAAGTCTCTTACTGTTTCCACTGTTTCCCTACCTATTTGCCATGAAGTTATGGGACCAGATGCCGTGACCTTAGTTTTCTAAGTGTTAAGTTTTAAGCCAACTTTTTCCCTCTCTTCTTTCACTTTCATCAAGAGGCTCTTTAGTTCTTCTTTGCTTTCTGCTTTAAGGGTGATGTCATCTGCATTTCTGAGGTTATTGATATTTCTTCCGGCAATCTTGATTCCAGCTTGTGCTTCATCCAGCCCAGCATTTCTCATGATGTACTCTGCATATAAGTTAAATAAGCAGGGTGACAATATACAGCTTTGACGTACTCCTTTCCCGATTTGGAACCAGTCTGTTGTTCCATATCCAGTTCTAACTATTGCTTCTTGACCTGCATACAGATTTCTCATGAGGCATCTCTTTAAGAATTTTCCACAGTTTGTTGTGATCCACACAGTTAAAGGCTTTGGCAAAGAAATAGAGACAAACAATAGAATGGAAAGACTAGAGATCTCTTCAAGAAGATTAGAGATACCTAGGGAATATTTCATGCAGAAGACCTAACAGAAGCAGAAGATATTAAGAAGAGGTGGCAAGAATGCACAGAAGAACTATATAAAAAAGATCTTCATGACCCAGATAACCACCATGGTGTGATCACTCACCTAGAGCCAGACATCCTGGAATGCAAAGTCAAGTGGACCTTAGGAAGCTTTACTACGAACAAAGCTAGTGGAGGTGATGGAATTCCAGTTGAGCTATTTCAAATCCTAAAAGATGATGCTTGGAAAGTGCTGCACTCAGTATGCCAGGAAATTTGAAAATTCAGCAGTGGCCACAGGACTGGAAAAGGTCAGTTTACATTCCAATCCCAAAGAAAGACAATGCCAAAGAATGCTCAAACGACCACACAATTGCACTCATCTCATACACAAAAGTTATGCTCAAAATTCTCCACACCAGGCTTCAACAGTGTGTGAACTGTGAACTTCCAGGTGTTCAAGCTGAATTTAGAAAAGGCAGAGGAACCAGAGATCAGATTTCCAACATCTGTTGGATAATTGAAAAAGCAAAGAAAGTTCCAGAAAAACATTTACTTCTACTTTATTGGGAGAAATAAGCAGCCATTTTTGTGAGAGGGCCATGTCACTAGGACCTGAGCAGGAGTTCCTAGGGCCAAGAGCAACCCCTGGCAGATAGTAACAAAATGAAGCAACGGCTACAAAAAAATGAATTCTTCACAGCCAATGAGATTGGAAGAGGACTGTAGACTCAAATGAGGCTGTAACTCTGGCCAGGAACTTTGTTTCAGCCTTGAGACCCTGAACAGAGAACCTAAATGTGCTTTGCCAGACTTTCAGAAACTGTGACATGGGTGTTGTTTTAAGGTGTCAAGATTTTGGTAATTTTTTACACAGTGATAGAAAGCTAATATAATAACAAAGGAAAAATAGGTAAATATGTATGGATTGGCAATTTTGGTCCCTTCACTTCAGACTTTCTGAAGGTATGAAGTTTCTTTGATGATTTTTTTTTTAATAGACCTGGCTTTTTATAAATTCCTACTCAGAATATAGGAGAAAAAGAATAGTTTTCTTGTATTCTCTCTCTATTGCCTTCTTTCACAGAGCTCTCTTAAGATTTATACTTTTACAACTCTGGTTGTAAAAAAAAAGTATGGTTCCTCGGATGGCAAAGAATCCACCTACAATGCAGGAGACCCAGGTTTGATCCCTGGACCAGAGAGATCCCATGGAGAAGGGAATGGTAACCCACTCCAGTTTTCTTGCCTGGAGAATTCTTTGAAAGAGAAGCCCAGTGAGCTACAGTTCATGAAGCTGCAAACAGTTGGACGTGGTTGAGCAACTAACACTTTCACTTTCGATTCTCCTCTACCCTCATAATAATGACCAAATGACCAAAATGAATTAAAAGGAGAAATAATCATGAGCAATACTTTTCACTTCATTTCTCTCTTCTTAAAACTTCACTAGGAAAAAAAAAAAAAAAACTTCACTAGGGAACTTTTGAATAGATGACAATGATAGAGTAAAGAAGCAAAGAAACATGAGGAAATTGAAGAAGTTTTAATTTAAATATATTTAAGTTTTAATGGCTAATACTCCATTGTGTATAAAAAGGTAAAAAAATATATATTTAAGTTTTAATTTAAAGGAAGTTTTAATCCAAATATATTTCTAACTTTGACAGGTTCAAAAAATGCTCCATTTGCCTGCTATGAAGAAATACAGTCTCAAAATGATAGATTTGGGAACTGTGGTCGAGAAGGACTCAGATATACATTTTGCCCATGGAGGTATGCTATGCAAATAGTGAAAATTCCTATCTTAAATACTATAAAATTCTGTTTTTAGTTTTTCACCATGTATGTCATTAATTCCAGTGGTTTCAGGTATCACGTGTGCTCAGGAGTTAATCTGAAATAAAAATCTCTAGTCTTGACATCATTCTTGTGCTACAGGCTTATTAAATTTCAACCTGATTTTTATTTTTTTATTTTTATTTTTTTTGAAGGAAAAGTAATAGGTTTTTATTTTATTTTTTTAATATCATATATTAATTTATTTTTTTTATTTTTTATTTTTTTGTATTTATTTATTTTTTTACACGAACTCCCAAACATGAACCCCCCTCCCACCTCCC
>SJYX01017307.1:170779-188785 GCA_006410675.1 Oreotragus oreotragus | reverse complement strand
TTTGCCAACAAAGGTCCATCTAGTCAAGGTCATGGTTTTCCCCGTGGTCTTGTATGGATGTGAGAGTTGGACTGTGAAGAATGCTGAGTGCCAAAGAATTGATGCTTTTGAACTGTGGTGCTGGAGAAGACTCTTGCGAGTCCCTTGGACTGCAAGGAGATCCAACCAGTCCTTCCTAAAGGAGACCAGTCCTGGGTGTTCATTGGAGGGACTGATGCTGAGGCTGAAACTCCAGTACTTTGACCATCTCATGGGAAGAGTTGACTCACTGGAAAAGACCCCGATGCTGGGAGGGATTGGGGGCAGGAAGAGAAGGGGACAACAGAAGATGAGATGGCTGGATGGCATCACCAACTCGATGCACATGAGTTTGGGTGAACTCCGGGAGTTGGTGATGGACAGAGAGGCCTGGCGTGCTGCGATTCATGGGGTCGCAAGGAGTCGAACACGACTGAGTGACTGAACTGAACTGAACTGAATAATAGCTCATATTTAATGAAAACTCCCATTTATTTGATTTCTTTCTAAGTGAACTTTTTATATAGGCAAGGAAGACAGGATATTACTTAAACTGTGCTCTTAAGGGTGATTTTGTTAGATTTCAGCCTATTGTAATAAAAAGTGGTTTTCCTTTTGGTTCTGATTTTTTATTTCAGTCTTGTTTCATTTGTTACTCCCATATCCCTGCCCTGAATCATTTTTTGGATTATCTTTTTAAGAACAATTTTAGATTCACAGCAAAAGTCAGAGGACATTATATAAAACTTTCCCTTATACACTCTGGCCCCACATAAGCATATGTTACCATGTTATTAACTTCTTCCATTTAGTATGGTATATTTGTTACAACTGATCAGCCTACATTGACACATGTTTATTACACAAAGGAAATAGTTTATATAAGCCTTCACTCTTGGTGTTGTACATACTGTTAGTTTATGGCCTATATTATTTTTCCTCTTTCTAAAGAACTTCTTTTAAAACATTCTCTCAATTTCTGTATGTCTGAGAAAGGCTTTATTTCTCCATAACTTTTGAAGGAAAATTTCACAGTATATAGAATTCTAGATTGGGGATTATTTTTCTGTCAGTATTTTACTCCACTTTCTTCTGACTGCCTGGCTTCTGAGGAGAAGTGAGATATAATTCTTATCATTGTTTCTCTATAGGTAAGTTTTTTTTTTAATTTTGCTTTTTAAAAAATTTATTCTTTGATTTTCTGTTTGGACATGATATGCCTAGATGTAGTGGTTTTTTTGTTTGTTTGTTTTGTATTTATCCTGCTTATTGTTTTTTGAATTTCCTAAAGCTGTGGTTTCGTATCTGATATTAATTTGGGGAAAATCCTCAGTCGTTATTGTATCAAATGGGTTCTCCAAGGGGCACTAGTAAGAACCCACTTGCCCGTGCAGGAGATATAAGAGACTCTGGTTTGATCCCTGGATTGGGAAGATCCCCTGCAGGAGGGCATGGCAAACCACTCCCGTATTCTTGCCTGGAGGGTCCCCAAGGACAGAGGAGTCTGCGGGCTACAGTCCATGGGATCGCCAAGAGTAGGATACGACTGAAACAACTGAGCATGCACCTTGTTTCAAATATTTCTTCTGTTCCTTTTTCTTTTTCTTCCGGCATTTCCATTACATATACATTATGCTTTTTTGTAGTTGTCCCTTGAATATTCTTGTTTTCTTTTTGTCTTTGTTCTTTTTGCTTTTTTGTTTTCAAGGATTCTTTTGATATATCCTCTAGTTCAGAGATTCCTTCCTCAGATATGTGAAATATACTAATAAGCCTGTTAAAGGCATTTTTCATTTTTGTTAGTGCTTTTTTTCATTCCATCATTTATTTCTTTCCCCTTGGGATTGCTGTCTCTCTGCTTCCATTGCCTATCTGTTCCTGCGTGCTATCTACTTTGTCTGTTAGAGCCCTTGAGATGTTAATCATGAATGAGTGAGTCTTCGCTAAGTTGTGTCTGACTCTTTGCGACCCCATGAACTGTACCCACCAGGCTCCTCTGTCCATGGGATTCTTCAGGCAAGAATACTGGAGTGGGTTGCCATTTCCTTCTCATAATTGTTTTAAACTCCAAGGCTGATAATTTCAGTATTCCTGACAATGTCTGGTTCTGATACTTGTGCCATTTTTCAAATTGTGTGTTTTGACTTTNACCCACCAGGCTCCTCTGTCCATGGGATTCTTCAGGCAAGAATACTGGAGTGGGTTGCCATTTCCTTCTCATAATTGTTTTAAACTCCAAGGCTGATAATTTCAGTATTCCTGACAATGTCTGGTTCTGATACTTGTGCCATTTTTCAAATTGTGTGTTTTGACTTTTAATATAACCTTATCTGTTTTCTTGAGAGCTGAGCATGATGTGCCAGGCAAAAGAACTGCTGTAAATGGCAACCCACTAAATGGACCTACTGTAAATGGACCTTTAGTAATGTGGTGGTGAGGAGTTGTGGCAGGGATATATTCTTCAGTCCTATCATTAGATCTGTCTTTCAGTGAACCTGTGCCTTTGGATTGTGAACTTCACAAGCACAAGTGTTTTTCAGGTTTTTTTTTCTTCCCTTATATGGGACAGTATGGCTGGAGCAGACTGGAGTTGGGTATTTCTCTTTTCACATATGGAAGATTAGGAGCAGACTGATATTGGGTATTTCCCTTCTCCCAGATCAATTAGGCTCTGATAGAATACATGCAGATTAGGCTATAATTATTAATAACTCATTTCTCCTGAGGGCCAGCTTTGTTAATAACAGACTGCTCTGGCTACTTCAAAATGGTTTCTTTCCCCCTCCTTCTGCAATATTACAAGAAAAAAATTTCTCTAATATTTACTGTGAGAACCTGGTTGAGCTCCTGGATATACATCACATGAAACAATGGGGATTCCTCACGACTGGGTGCCTCTGGAGTTTTTAAGTCTTGGGGTTGTCCTTATTGCTGTTGTTGCTGCTGCTAAGTCGCTTCAGTTGTGTCTGACTCTGTGTGACCCCATAGATGGCAGCACACCAGGCTCTGCCGTCCCTAGAATTCTCCAGGCAAGAACACTGGAGTGGGTTGCCATTTCCTTGTCCTTATTGAGGTGCTCACAATTCATCACCTTCCTTCCCTGGCACTGGTATCTGAGCTTTCTGCTTGTTAATCTTTGCTCTGGTAAGCTGTGACTCCCTGTATTTGCTTGTCTATCTCTCCAGTTTGAGATCAGTGATTTGCCACCAAACCACTTTTATGAATCCTGAAAGAGTTTTTGCTTTTTTAGTTTGTTCAACTTTTTTGTTGTTTTTAGGATGGAGTGGCAACTTCCAAGCTTCTTATTACATGGGGGAAGTAATAACATAAACCTGAATCATTTCTTTAAAATTTATTTTTAAAAATACTTTATTTTTTAGAAAAGTTTTAAGTTTACATCAAAAGTTGCAGAAAATGCAGGGAATTTCCATGTACCATTTACCTCTACATAAATGCAGAGTCCACTATCCACAATGCTACACCAAAAGTCCATAATTTATGTTAAATTTATCTGAAAAATCCCCAGATATTTGTAGCTTAAACTATACATTTCTAAATAACACTTATGCCAAAGGAGAAATCTCAAAAGAAGTGGAAAAGCACTTTGAATTAAATGAAAATGAGAATATAACATAAAAATCTGTGAGATGCAGCAGAAACGGTACTTAATGGAAATTTACTGCACTGAATAACTGTTATCCTATGTTATAAAATTACTAATGGTAATGTTAAGATAATTGGACTCCTCTAACTTGGAAAAAAATTTGTTTGTTTGTCTTTAGATTTGTGTAAATCGTCAATGCTTAGAAGTAAGGCCGTTTATAGACAAATTAAATCAGTGTTCAGCAAAGTGCAATGGAAATGGAGTAAGTAAGCACATGATTCATATTTCCCCAAATTATATCTCTCTTAGATACTTTTCAGCATCAGTCATTAATTTATTTAACATTTATTGGGTTTCTACCATGTGCTAGGACCTGTTGTATCTAGCTATATGGGGCTGAATCAGATTACTAAATTTGTTGCCATTTGCGTTAGGGAACATTTTATAGCATTAAATTGCTGATGCCTTTAGCAAATTTATTATTATAGTTGGGTACTTTTCAGAGGTGTTAAATATGCCAACAAATGCATTAACCTATTCATTGCAGGAAGATAATTATGGTAAAATTTGTGTGTCTGTGAATATATAGTGTGAGGGAAAACTATTTGTTTTATCCCTCTTTTTATAATAGACTTTTCTCCCCATTGAGATCAGTTTATTTCCCATACCAAAAAGTAAGAGTGCAGTGGATAAAAGGTTAGATTGTCAATCTCAAGTGATAGTGGAACACACCTATTTTATTTTATTTCTTCTTTAAAAGTTTTTATTGGCATATAGTTGATTCACAGTATTGTGTTAGCTTCAGGTGTACAACAAAATGAATCAGTTATACATATACATAGCCATTCCTTTTAAGATTTTCCCCATATAGGTTATTACCGAACACTGAGTAGTAGTCCCTGTGCATACAGTAAATCCTTATTAGTTTTCTATTTTATATATGGTATTGCTTACCTGTTAATCCCAAGATCCTAATTTATCCTTCCCTCACCAACTTTCACCTTTGGTAACTATAAGTTTGTTTTTACATCTGTAACTCTATTTCAGGTTTGTAGCTAGGTTCATTTGTAGCCTTTTTTTTTAGATTCCACATGTAAGTGATATCATATAACATTTGTCATTCTCTGTCTGACTTACTTAATTCAGTATGACAATCTCTAGGTCTATCCATGTTGCTTCAGATGGCATTATTTTGTTCTTTTTCCACTGTACACATGTAGCACACCTTCTTCGGAGAAGGCAATGGCACCCCACTCCAGTACTCTTGCCAGGAAAATCCCATGGATGGAGGAGCCTGGTAGGCTGCAGTCCATGGGGTCGTGAAGAGTCGGGCACGACTGAGTGACCTCACTTTCACTTTTCATTTTCATGCATTGGAGAAGGAAATGGCAACCCACTCCAGTGTTCTTGGCCTGGAGAATCCCAGGGATGGGGAGCCTGATGGGCTGCCGTCTATGGGGTCGCACAGAGTCAGACACAACTGGCGACTTGGCAGTAGCAGCAGCAGTGGCACACCTTCTTTATCCATTCCTTTGCCAATGGACATTTAGGTTGCTTCCATGTCTTGGCTATTGTAAACAGTGTTGCTATGAACATGGGGGTGCATGTGTACTTTTGGACCAATGCCTCTTTTTGCAGATCTAGAACAAAAAAAGATCTTAAAATTTGTATGGAACACAGGAAACACAAAAAACCCGAGATAGCCAAAGCAATCTTGAAAAATTGAAATCTTGAAAGAAAAATAAAACTGGAAGAATCAGGCTCCTTGACTTCAGACTATACTATGAAGCTACAGTAATCAAAACAGTATGGTACTGGCACAGAAATAAAAATATGGATGAATGGAATGGGATAGAAAACCCAGAAATAAACCCACAACCTATGATCAATTAATCTATAACAAAGGAGACAAGGATACATGGAAAAAAGACAATCTCTTTAATAAATGATGCTTACTGAAAAACTGGACAGCTACATGTAAAAGAATAAAATTAGAATAGATTCTAATATCACACAGAAAAATAAACTCAAAATGAATCAAAGAACTAAATACAACACCAGATACTATAAAACTCTTAGAGAAAAACATAGGCAGAACAGTCTATGATATGAAAATAGTAGTGATATATTTTTGGACCTACTTCCTAGAGTAATGGAAATAAAAACAAAATAAACAAATGGGACTTAATTATACTTAAACGCTTTTGCATAGCAAAGGAAACCATAAACAGCTGGAAAAGACAACCTGCTTAATGCATATTTGCAAATAACATAACTGATAAAGGATTACTCTCCAAAATATACAAATAGCTCATACAGCTCAATATATTAAAAAAAAAAAGACAAAATGAAAAAGTGAGCAGACCTAGTTAGACATTTCTCCAAAGAAGACATACGGATGACCAACAAGCACAGGAAAAAAATGCTCAATGTTACTAATTGTTAGAGAAATAAAAATCAAAACTAAAATGAGATCACCTCTCACTGGTCAGAACTGCTATCATCAAAAAATTTTATAAGTAATACGGCAAAGGATGTGGAGGAAAGGGAAGCCTCCTACACTGTTGGTGGGAATGCACACTGGTACAGCCACAGGGAGAATAGTATCAAGGTTCCCTGAAAAACTAAAAATAGAACTACCATATGACCCAGCAATCCCACTCCTAGGCATATATCTGGAGAAAACCAAAATTCAGCAATATTCTTCAGTTCAGTGTTCATTACAGCACTATTGACAGCAGAACATGGAAACAAACTAAATGTCCATCAAGCGAGGAATGGATAAAGAAGATACAGTACATATATACAGTGGAATTTTACCCAGCCATAAGAAGAAGCAAAACTGTCATTTGCAGAGATGTGGAGGGACTTAGAGACTATCAGACAGACTGAAGTAAGTCAGAGAAAAATATCTTTTATATGTGGAATCCAGAAAAATGATACAGATGAACGTATTTGCAAAGCATAAAGACACAGATAGAGATCAAACATATGGATACCCAGGGAAGAAGAGGGGTGGGGTGAATTGGGAGATTGGGATTGATGTATATACACCATTGATACTATGTATAAAATAGACAACCAATGAGAATGTACTGTATAGTATAGCCCAGGGAACTCTACTCAATGCTCTGTGATGACCTAAATGGGAAGGAAATCCAAAACAGAGGGTGTATGAGTATAGCTAATTCACTTTGCTGTACAGTAGGAACTAACACAAGCTTGTAAAGCAACTATACTCTAATAAAAATGAATAAATGAAATAAAATTTCTTATAGATAATACAGTTGTTTTTCTGTTTTCCTCCTGGTTGGGGGTCTCTGGGTGTGGGGTTTATGGCAAGATGGCATCTCAGTGTCTCCTAGTTGCTTTCATGTGGGTTTTTCCTCATTCACTTGGTATGTTGGAATCAATTAGCTTGTGTTGGACTTTTCTTTTCTTTTAGAGGAAACTGTAGTAGTTGTCGATCCAGTAAGTCCATGGGATGAGGTGAGTTCAAGGTTCTCCTATGTCACCATCTTCAGCCGTACTTTTCCAGCTTCCTTTAATTGGCATATTAGGATGTTAACATCCAAAGTAATGATTGATACAGTTGGAATAATAGCTATCATATTTGTTACTGTTTTTTATTTATTGCCTTGTTCTTATTGTTGTTTTCCACTCTTCTTTTTGTCATTCTAGTTGAGCCTTTTGTAATATATGATGCCATTTTCTTTCTTAACACATCACCTTTTTTTTTTTTTTTTTTGGTTTACTTTTTTAGTGGGTTGCCCTAGTGTTTGCAGTATACATTTTAAAACTAACCTAAGTCCACTTTCAAGTAACACCATACTGCTTGTAGTATAAGTAATCTTACAATAAGAAAATAACCCATGTCCTCCCTCCTATCTTTTGTAGCATGCTGTCATTCATTTTACTTACACAGAAACATACATAATTGATTACAAAGCTTCTATTATTTTTTTGAACAATCTGATTTCTATGAGATCAGTTAAGAAGAACAACAGAAATTTTTTTTGTTTGTTTACTTATTCCATCTCTCGGAGAAGGCATTGGCAACCCACTCCAGTACTCTCGCCTGGAAAATCCCATGGACGGAGGAGCCTGGTAGGCTGCAGTCCGTGGGGTCGCTAAGAGTCAGACACAACTGAGCGACTTTACTTTCACTGTTCACTTTCATGCATTGGAGAAGGATATGGCACCCCACTCCAGTGTTCTTGCCTGGAGAATCCCAGGGACGGGGGAGCCTGGCGGGCTGCTGTCTATGGGGTTGCACAAAGTCGGACACGACTGAAGCGACTTAGCAGCAGCAACAGCAGCGTTCCATCTCTAATACTCTTTTCTTTATGTAAATCTGATTTTTCTGACCTTTATAATTTTTCTTATCTTTGATCTTCTTTTATCATTTCTACCACAATAGGTTTACTGGTGATAAATTTCTTTATTTTAGTTTGTCTGAGAAAGTCTGTTTTTCATTTTTGAGAGATTAATTTTGCAAGATATGAAATTCTAGCTTGATGATTCTTTTTTTATAAACACTATGAGTATTTCACTCCATGCTCTTCTTGCTTGCATTATTTCTGAATAGTAGTCCAATGTAGTTTTTGTCATTGCCTCTCTATAGATAAGGGTTTTTTGATGTCCTTTGGCATCTTTCAAGGTTTTCCTTTATCTTTGATTTTCTGCACTTTGAGTATGACACCTACGTGTAAACTTTTGGCATTCACCCTGCTTGTTGGATTCTGAGTTTCTTGGGTCTTTAGTTTGGTATCTAACCTTAATTTTGTAAAATTTTCAATCGTTATCGCTTCCAGTGTCTTTCATATCTTTCTCTTTTTTTTGCCTTCTAGTATCCCCTGGAGAAGGGAAAGGCTACCCACTCCGGTCTTCTGGCCTGGAGAATTCCATGGATTGTATAGTCCAAAGAGTCAGACATGACTGAGTGGCTTTCACTTTCACTGCCGTTTCACATGAGTTATCCCCTTTGTTGTTGTCTCATAGTGTTTGGAACTTCTGGGATTTTTTTTCCAGTATTTTTTCCTCTTTGTCTTTTAATTTTGGAAATTCTATTGAGAAATCCTTAAACTCAGAGATTCTTACCTCATCTCTGACAAGTCTACTCCTTATCCCATCTTCATTTCTGTTAACAGTTTTTCATCTCTAGCATTTCTTTTTGATTCTGTCTTAGAATTCCCATCTGTCTGCTTCTATTACCTATCTATACTTGTTTGCAGTCTATTTTATTTGTTAAAGTCCTTAAAATATTAATGACAGTTAATGTAAATTCCTAGTCTGATAATTCCAACATCCTTATTATAGAATGCTCTGGTGCTTACTCTGTTCAAACTGTGTGCTTTGCTATTTTTTAAACCCTGTAATTTTTTTCCTGATAGCTGTGCGTAATGGCTGGGTAAAAGGAACTGCCATAGTGAAAGCCTTTAATAGTACGTGGTGAGCACTATGGAGGAGGAGTGGAAGCATTCTGTAGTCCTCTCATTGGGTCTATCTTTTAGACCTAATATACTTTTGGTCTGTGAATTTCATGAGTGTTTCTCAGTTTTTCCCCACTTCTTAGATGGAATATGATTGGTAAGTAGGCTAGAGTTAGAATTTTCCCTTCACCTATGTTCGATAGGCATGGAAAAAAAAAGAAAACTCAATAAATTTAGGCTCTGATATAGTAATTTCTCTTAAGGTTAAACCTTGTCAAAAAGAACAGAGTATTCTGGTATGTTTCAAAACTTCTTCCTTTCCCCTCCCCCTGCTGAAAATGCAAGGGAATTTTTCTTTGATATTTACCGTAAGACTCTGGTCCAGCTCTTAGAGGTAAAATTCACAAAAGCGTAGGGCCCATTGGACACTCTTAGTTTTTAACTCTCAGACTTGACCAAACTGAGCCTCTGGTAGTATATCTGTTTCCTATTCTGGTTCTGAATCTCATGGGGATTTCTGCTCCTGGGTTTCCACTCTGATAATTTGTGGTTCTCTGTGTTTGCCTGTCTGCCTCAATCAGTTTGGAGGCAGCAGTTTGTCCCATGACCTTTAGTTCTCTGACATAAAAATTGTTGATTTTCAGTTTGTTCTCTTTTTTCACCTGTTAAGATGGAGTGGTGACTTCCAAGCTTCTTACATGCCAGATCAGAAAACAGTGTTCTGCTTTTGTTCTCACAAAAATTAAAACTGTCTCTGCTAGTATAACTGCTGCTGCTGCTGCTAAGTTGCTTCAGTCGTGTCCGACTCTGTGCGACCCCATAGACGGCAGCCAGCCAGGCTCCCCCGTCCCTGGGATTCTCCAGGCAAGAACACTGGAGTGGGTTGCCATTTCCTTCTCCAACGCATGAAAATGAAAAGTGAAAGTGAAGTTGCTCAGCCGTGTCCGACTCTTAGCGACCCCATGGACTGCAGCCTACCAGGCTCCTCCGTCCATGGGATTTTCCAAGCAAGAGTACTGGAGTAGGGTGTCATCGCCTTCTCCAGCTTGTATAACTAGAGAGAGATAATTGGGCATATATAAACAGAAATTGTAGTAAGATACATTTCTGAAGACGAAATAAAGAGTACTTTGCTAAAACTTCACAGAAATCTTTCAATTTAGTGCTAGCTACTCCACTCAATCAATCTTGTATAATTTAAGAGCTTAAAAAATAACAGTAAATAATAAGATTGATAATTTCGTTTCACAAATACCAGATAACTATTTCATGAATTGACTGTTAGGTAGTTTGACATGAAGTGAATTCGCAAGGCAAATTAGCTTTCTGTGGGTTGACTTTCAGAAAATTAGTTTAAAGCCCAAAATCACACAACATTAAAATAATAAATATTATAATAATAAAAAGCAGGTTGCAGTATGAAGTCAGTGAGTTTAAAAAACTCACATTTGAATATAAATGTAAAACATTATCCAAATTAAAATATATCATTTGTTAATAACTTTAAGTGGTCACAAATTTAAATATGCCAACAGACAAGATCAATGAATGAGGTCAATTTGATATTCGAAGAAAGACATTAAACTAGTTGTGTTACCATTGATACACCTACCTAGTTGTATTGCTTTGTTATTTAGTTGCAAGGTCTTTTATCTGATTCTCTTAGAACCCCATGGACTGTAGCTTGGGGTCTTAAGCTACAGACAGGCTCCTCTATCCAAGGGATTTCCCAGGCAAGAATTCTGGAATAGGTTGCCATTTTCTTTATTTTTTTTGAAACATCTCTGTGCATGTGATAGCTTATGGTGAACAGTGTCGGATTCTTGATCTCCAAAGAAGATTTAGCTTCAGGACCAGGGACCAGGCTTGATCACTCAAGAGCTTTTGCCTAGCAGAGTTTTATTAAAGTGAAAAAGGGACAGAGAAAGCTTCTGACACAGACATCAGAAAGATGATGGAGCGTGCCCCCCTTGCTTAGTCTAAGCAAGGGAGTTATATACTTTTTAAATTAGTTACTGCAATAGGTCAGAAGAATGTCTCAAGGTTGTAAAAATTTTACTAGATCCACTCCCATAATTTACATTTTAAGATAATAGGAGGTTATCCTGTTAAGATAACAGGAGGTTATTAGTCAGATGGTTTTCAGGAAGGAGAAACTGTCTTCAAGCAGGATACATTATTGTTATATAATTCTTACTAAGGAACGTAGGAAAAAAATGTTTGTCCTTTCCTCCTCCTTGAGAATTCCAGACCCCTATCTTCTCCTCAAGAGCCCCAGACCCCCTCTTTCTCCTCCTCAGTGATCCCAGACTTCTTATAAACCTGCCTAGGAATTGACTCTCTCACACGCACATGTATGTTTGTATACATGCATATGTGTGTTTGTGTATATATATATATGTATATATATATATATACATGAATTCACTGATAGGTTTAACTTTATAATTATACTAGAGTTACCACATTAGTTTTGACTCTTCTATTGTTACCAATTTATAGTGTTTCATTTGTTTATTCTGGATTCATTTAATCATGTTTCTTTCTTCAAACTCTCATTTTTATTTTTACTTGCTATATATATATATATATAAACCTACTCTGCTTCATTTTTCTCCTTCACCCCAAATCATCTTGAACAATGAATGCTATAAATATTTCTTTGAACACTCTGGCCATGTCAGATAAAGCTTATCTGGAGCCTACATTTGTCCAACAGAACAATTATTGATCTGCTAACAATCTAATCTTACTCCTTCAAACTGGACATTGGTTAAATAAGCAGTACTTATTCATCATTGAAGACTTTGAAAATTTAGAAATCTAAAGTAGAAAGCAAAAAATTAACCATATTCTTTACAATACAGACGTAACTCTTCTCCCACAAGCTTTGTTTCTTTGTCCATGTGTACCTGTGTTGTTGTTGTTCAGTAGCTAAGCTAAGTTGTATCTGACTCTGTAGCCCTATGGACTGTAGCACTCTAAGCTCCTCTGTCCTTCACTATCTCCTGGAGTTTGTGCAAATTTGTCATTGAGTTGGTGTTGCTTCTAACCCTCTCATTCTCTGTCNATGTGTACCTGTGTTGTTGTTGTTCAGTAGCTAAGCTAAGTTGTATCTGACTCTGTAGCCCTATGGACTGTAGCACTCTAAGCTCCTCTGTCCTTCACTATCTCCTGGAGTTTGTGCAAATTTGTCATTGAGTTGGTGTTGCTTCTAACCCTCTCATTCTCTGTCATCCCCGTCTCCTCCTGCCTTCAATCTTTTCCAGCATCAGGGTCTTTTCCTTTTCAATGGATAGGCTCTTTGCATTAGTGACCAAAGAATTGGAGCTTCAGCATCAGTCCTTCCAATGAATATTCTGGGTTGATTTCCTTTAGGATTGACTGATTTGATCTTCTTTCAGTCCAGGGGAGTCACAAGAGTCTTTTCCAGAACCACAGTTCAAAAGCATGAGTTCTTCAGTACTCAGACTTGTTTTACAGTCCAGCTCTCATATCTGTACATGACTACTGGAAAAACCATAGTTTTGACTAACTGGACCTCTGTCAGCAAAGTGATGTGTCTGCTTTTTAATAAGCTGTCTTCCCTGGTGGCTCAGTTGCTAGAATCTGCCTGCAATGCAGGTGACGCAGGTTCAGTCCCTGGGTTGGGAACGTCCTCTGGAGAAGGGAAATGGCAACCCACTCTAGCATCCTTGTCTGGAGAATCCCATGGACAGAGGAGCCTGGAGGGCTACAGTTCATGTGGTTGCAAAGAATCAGACACGACTAAGCGACTAATACATTCACTTTACAGGTTTGTCATAGCTTTTCTTTCAAGGAGCAAGTGTCTCTTATTTCACAGTTGCAGTCACTGTCCACAGTGATTTTGGAGCCCGAGAAAATAAAATCTATCACTGCTTCCACTTTTTCCCCTTCTAGTTTCCATGAGGAGAAAGCAATGGCACCCCACTCCAGTACTCTTGCCTGGAAAATCCCATGGATGGAGGAGCCTGGTAGGCTGTAGTCCATGGGGTCGCTAAGAGTCGGACACGACTGAGTGACTTCACTTTCACTTTTCTCTTTCATGCATTGGAGAAGGAAATGGCAACCCACTCCAGTGTTCTTGCCTGGAGAATCCCAGGGACGGGGGAGCCTGGTTGGCTGCCGTCTATGGGGTCACACAGAGTCGGACACGACTGAAGCGACTTAGCAGCAGCAGCAGCAGCAGCAGCAGCAGTAGCAGCAGCAGCAACAGCAGCAGCAGTTTCCATGAAATAATTGGGCTGGATGCCACGATCTTAGTTTTTTTAATGTTCAGCTTCAAGCCAACTTTTTATAAATTCATTTATTCATTCATTCTTCAAATATGTTTATGTGTGTAAATGTGCAGATTTATGCATTGAGTCACTGATTGAAAAAAGAAGACATGGTGCTATTTATAAAGGGAACTAGCAAGCTTTTTAGGGCTGGATGCCATGATCTTAGTTTTTTTAATGTTCAGCTTCAAGCCAACTTTTTATAAATTCATTTATTCATTCATTCTTCAAATATGTTTATGTGTGTAAATGTGCAGATTTATGCATTGAGTCACTGATTGAAAAAAGAAGACATGGTGCTATTTATAAAGGGAACTAGCAAGCTTTTTAAATCCCACATACTTTCACTCTTAAAAACTTTTCTATGCTTTAAATAGTACCTCTTGATGAAAGTGAAAGAGGAGAGCAAAAAAGCTGGCTTAAAGCTCAACATTCAGAAAACCAAGATCATGGCATCTGGTCCCATCACTTCATGGGAAATAGATGGGGAAACAGTGGAAACAGTGTCAGACTTTATTTTTGGGGGCTCCAAAATCACTGCAGATGGTGACTGCAGCCATGAAATTAAAAGACGCTTACTCCTTGGAAGGAACGTTATGACCAACCTAGATAGCATATTCGAAAGCAGAGATATTACTTTGCCAACAAAGGTCCAACCAAATCAAAGGCTATGGTTTTTCCATTGGTCATGTGTGGATGTGAGAGTTGGACTGTGAAGAAAGCTGAGTGCTGAAGAATTGATGCTTTTGAACTGTGGTGTCGGAGAAGACTCTTGAGAGTCCCTTGGACTGCAAGGAGATGCAATTAGTCCATCCCTAAAGGAGACCAGTCCTGGGTGTTCATTGGCAGGACTGATGTTGAAGCTGAAACTCCAATACTTTGGCCACCTCATGTGAAGAGTTGACTCATTGGAAAAGACTTTGATGCTGGGAGGGATTGGGGGCAAGAGGAGAAGGGGACGACAGAGGATGGGATGGCTGGATGGCATCACCAACTCGATGGACAGTTTGAGTGAACTCTGGGAGTGGTGATGGACAGGGAGGGCTGGCGTGCTGCAATTCATGGGGTCACGAGGAGTCAGACACGACTGAGCGACTGAGCTGAAAATCATAAAAAACCATATTTGTACAATTATGTATAATATAATATATGTACAATTGACTGTGGAACCTGCAGATATGGCGGGTCAGCTCGCCTATGCACTTTATGCAAAGGAATTTGATATCTGCAGGGGTCATAGAACCAATTCCCGAGAACCAATTCCCCAGATTTAGAAGGAGGTCTATAACTTTAAAAATCATTCTCTTATGTTAAATGTCATGTGATATTTGATTCTTCATTATTATCAAAATTTGCTTTGATGTACAAACTTGTACATAAATATTTGTAAGCATTCTTGCTGTTTCTATAGGATAGATCCCCAAAAGTAGAATTATAGACTGAAAGGGGGTAATTCCTTTTATAATATTAACCTAAATTTTTAAAGTGCTTTCCAATAAGTTTCATAAATTTCCCCTATAGGAACAGGCATATAAAAATGCTGCTTTCATTTCTTCTCAAGTGTGGGCAATATTTTTAGTCTTTGCTAATTTGATACATAAGAGAAGGTTCTTCACTATACATTTTTTTTTTGCCACTTGTAAGAATTGTTTTTTAAATTGAAAGATACTTGCTTTATATTGTGTTGATTTCTGCTATACAACAATGTGAATCAACTATAACTATACAGATGTCCCTTCCCTCTTGAGCCTCCCTGTGCTCCTCCATCCCACTCCTCTAGGTCTTCACAGAGCATTAAGTTGGGTTCCATGCGCTATAGAGCTGCTTCCTGCTAGCAATCTGTTTCACACATGGTAGCATATGTATGTCAACTCTACTCTCTCAGCTCTTCCTTCCTCTTCCCCCACTTGTCTACAAGTTCATTCTCAGTCTGCGTGTCTATGCTGCCTTGCAAACAGGTTCATTAGTGCCAATTTTCAAGATTCCATATATATGCATTAACGTACAATATTCATTTTATTCTTTTTGACTTACTTCACTCTGTATAACAGGCTCTAGGTTCATCCACCTCACTACAATGGATTCACATTTGTTTCTCGTTATGGCTGAGTAATATTCCTTTGTATATATGTACTACAACTTCTTTATCCATTCATCTATTGATGGTTATCTAGGTTGCTTCCACATCTTAGCTACTGTAAATAGTGTGCAGTGAACTTTGGAGTACATGTGTCTTTTTGAGTTATGGTTTTTTCAGGGTATATGCCTAGTAGTGGAGTTGCTAGGTTATATGGTGGTTTTTTCTCTAGATTTTTAAGGAGTCTCCATACTGTTTTCCATAGTAGCTGTATCAATTTACATTTCCAATGACAGTGCAAGAGGGTTCTCTTTTACCCACATCCTCTCCAGCATTTGTGTTTGTAGATTATTTGGTGATGGCCATTCAGACTTGTGTACAGTGATACCTCATTGCAGTTTTGATTTTCATTTCCCTAATAAAGAGCTTACTCCTTGGAAGAAAAGCTATGACAAACCTAGATAGCAATTGAAAAGCAGAGAGATTACTTTGCCAACAAAAGTCCATTTAGTCAAAGCTGTGGTTTTTACCATAGTCATGTATGGATGTGAAAGTTGGATCATGAAGGGTGAATGCTGAAGAATTGATGGTTTTGAACTGTAGTATTGGAGAAGACTCTTGAGAGTCTCTTGGACAGCAAGGAGATCAAACTAGTCAATGCTAAAGGAAATCAGTCCTGAATATTCATTGGAAGGGCTGATGCTGAAGCTGAAACTCCAATACTTTGGCCACCTGATGTGAAGAACTGACTCATTGGAAAAGACCCTGACGCTGGGAAAGATTGAAGGTAGGCGGAGAAGGGGACGACAGAGGATGAGATGGTTGGATGGCATCACCAACTCAATGAATATGGGTTTGAGCAAACACAGGGAGGTGGTGAAGGACAGGGAAGCCTGGTATGCTGTAGTTGCTGCTAAGTCACTTCAGTCGTGTCCAACTCTGTGTGACCCCATAGACAGCAGCCCACCAGGCTCCCCCATCCCTGGGATTCTCCAGGCAAGAATACTGGAGTGGGTTGCCATTTCCTTCTCCAATGCATGAAAGAGAAAAGTGAAAGTGAAGTTGCTCAGTCTGTCCGACTGTTAGCGACCCCATGGACTGCATCCCACCAGGCTACTCCGTCCATTGGATTTTCCAGGCAAGAGTACTGGGGTGGGGTGCCATTGCCTTCCCCATGCTGTAGTTGATGGGGTCGCAAAGAGTCAGACGTGACCAAGCAACTGAAAAACGACAACAATAATGAGCATGTTGAGCAGCTTTTCATGTTTTTTTTGACCATCGGTGTGTCTTCTTTGGAGAAATGTCTGTTTAGGTCTTCTGCCCATTTTTAAAATTGGGTTGTTTGTTTTTCTGGTATTTAGCAGCCTGAGCTGCTTGTATATTTTGGAGATTAATCCTTTGTCAGTTGCTTCCTTTGCAGTGACTTCCATTCTGAGTATTGTCTTTTCATCTTGTTTAATGTTTCTTTTGCTGTACAAAAGCTTCTAAGTTTATTAGATCTCATTTGTTTATTTTGTTTTTATTTCCATTACTCTAGGAGATGGGTCAAAGAGGATCTTGCTGAGATTTTTATCAAAGAGTTCTCTATGTTTTCCTTTACGAGTTTTATAGTGTCTGGTCTTACAATTAGGTCTTTAATCCATTTTGAGTTTATTTTTGTGTATGGTGTTTGGAAGCATTCAAATTCCTTTCTTTTACATGCTGTCCAGTTTTCCCAGCACCACCTTTTGAAGAGGCCATCATCCTTTCCCCATTGTATATTCTTGCCTCCTTTTTTCAAAGATAAGGTGCCCATAGGTATGTGGATTTATTGCTGGGCTTTCTTTCTATCTTATTCCATTGATTTATATTTCTGTTTTTGTGCCAGTGCCATACTGTCTTGATTACTGTAGCTTTGTAATATAGTCTTTGAAGTCAGGAAGATTGATTCCCCCAACTCCATTTTTCCTTCTCAGGATTGCTTTGACTATTCAGGGTCTTTTGTGTTTCTATACAAATTGTAAATATTTTTTGTTCTAGTTCTCTGGAAAATTACTTTGGTAATTTGATAGGAATCACATTGAATTTGTTGATGGCTTTGGTAGTATAGTCATTGTCACAATGTTGATTTTTCTAATCCAAAAACATAGTATATCTCTTTGTGTTCTTTGATTTATTTCATCAGTATCTTATATGTTTCTGCATATAGATCTTTTGTCTCCTTCAATTCAGTTCAATTGCTCAGTCATGTCCTACTCTTTGCAACCCCATGAATCGCAGCACACCAGGCCTCCCTGTCCATCACCAACTTCCGGAGTCCACTCAGACTCACGTCCAACCAGATGGCCATCCAGCCATCTCATCCTCGGTCGTCCCCTTCTCCTCCTGCCCCCAATCCCTCCAGGATCCGTGTCTTTTCCAATGAGTCAGCTCTTTGCATGAGGTGGCCAAAGTACTGGAATTTCAGCTTCAGCATCATTCCTTCCAAAGAAATCCCAGGGCTGATCTCCTTCAGAATGGACCAGTTGGATCTCCTTGCAGTCCAAAGGACTCTCAAGAGTCTTCTCCAACACCACAGTTCAAAAGCATCAATTCTTC
>SJYX01017307.1:153983-170144 GCA_006410675.1 Oreotragus oreotragus | reverse complement strand
TGTGCTTCCAGCCCAGCATTTCTCATGATGTACTCTGCATATAAGTTAAATAAGCACAGTGACAATATACAGCCTTAATGTACTCCTTTTCCTATTTGGAACCAGTCTGTTGTTCCATGTCTAGTTCTAACTGTTGCTTCCTGACCTGCATACAGTTTTCTCAAGAGGCAGGTCAGGTGGTCTGGTATTCTCATCTCTTTCAGAATTTTCCACAGTTTATTGTGATCTACGCAGTCAAAGGCTTTGGCATAGTCAATAAATCAGAAATAGATGTTTTTCTGGAATTTTCTTGCTTTTTTGATGATCCAGTGGATGTTGGCAATTTGATCTCTGGTTCCTCTGCCTTTTCTAATACCAGCTTGAACATCTGGAAGTTCACGGTTCACATATTCCTGAAGCCTGGCTTGGAGAATTTTGAGCATTACTTTACTAGTGTTTGTCTCCTTAGGTAGGTTTTCTCCTAGGTATTTTATTCTTTTTGTTGAAAGGTGAGTGGAATAGTTTTCTTAATTTATCATTCTGATTTTTCATTGTTGTTGTATAGGATTGCACGAAATTTCAATATTAATTTTATATTCTGAGATTTTACTAAATTCATTGATTAGCTCTAGTAATTTTCTGATGGTGTCTTTAGGGTTTTCTATGTATAGTATCTTGTTATCTGCAAACAGTGAGAATTTTCCTTCTTGTTTTCCAGTCTTGATTTCTTTCATATATTTTTCTTTTCTGATTGCAATTGCTAGGATACCTAGAACTATATTAAATAATAGTGGTGAAAATGGGCACCCTTCTCTTATTCCTGATCTTAGAAGAAGTGCTTTCGGGGTTTTACCATTGAGAATAATGTTTGCTCTGGGTTTGTTTTACATTGCTTCTGTTCTGTTTAGGTAGGTTCCTTCTTTGCCCACTTTATGGAGTTTTTTTTTTATCATAAATGGGTGTTAGATTTTGTCAAAAGCTTTCACTGCATGTATTGAGATTGTCATATGGTTTTTATCTTTCAATCTGTTAATATGGTGCATCATTGATCAATTTCCATATAGTGAAGATTTCTTGAATCCTTGGGATAAACCTCCCTTGGTCATAGTGTATGATCCATAGTGTATATCATAGTGTATTGTTGGATTCAGTTTTCTAGTATTTTGTTGAGAATGTTTATCTGTGATATTGGTCTGCCCACAATTTTCATTTTTTGCAATATCTTTTTCTGCTTTTGGTGTAAGGGTAATTGTGGCCTCAGAGAATGAGGTTGGAAATGTTCTTCCCTCTGCAGTTTTTTGGGTAGTTTGAGCATTTCTAAATGCTTGGTACAATTTACCCGTGAGACCATCTGGCCCTGGGCTTTTGTTTGTTGCAAGATTTTGATCACAGTTTCGCAGTTTGTGATTGGTTTGCTCATATATTTTGTTCTAGTTTCCCCCTTGTTCAGTCTTGGGAGGTTGTACTGTTCCAAAAATTTGTCCATTTCTTTGGGGTTATCGATTTTATTGGCATATAGTTGCTCATCAAAGTCACATATGATGTTTTTGTTTTTTGTATTTCTGCGTTTCTATTGTAACTTCTTTTTCATTTCTAATTTTATTATTTTGAGTCTTCCCTTTTTTCTTGGTGAGTCTGGCTAATAGTTTGTCAATTTTGTTTATCTTCTCAAAGAACCAGCTTTCAGTTGTACTGATCTTTGCTATTTTTTCTGTTCATTTCTGCTCTGATCTTTATGATTTATTTTCTTCTACTAATTTTGGGAGTTCTTTGTTATTTTCCTAGTTTTTTTTAGGTTAGGTTGTTTATTTGATGTTTATCTCATTTCTTGAGGTAGGATTGTATTTCTATAAAACTCTCTTAAAACAGCTTTTGTTATATCCCATAGGTTTTGGATAATTGTGTTTTTGTTGTCATTTCTGGGTATTTTTTGATTTCCTCATTGATTTCAATGATCACTTTGTTGTTTAGAATTGTATTGTTTTATCTCAGTGTTCGTGTTTTTTTACAGTTTATTTCCTATAATTGATATCTGATCTCCTAGCATTTTGGTCAGAAAAGATGCTTGATACAATTTCGGTTTTCTTAAATTTACTGATGCTTGATGTGATGCATGTGATCTATCCTGGAGAAAGTTCCATGTGCACTTGAGAAAACAGTGCATTCTGGTGTTTTGGGGTAGAATGTTCTTCCCAGGTGGCACTAGTGGTTAAGAACCCTCCTGCCAGTGCAGAGGATGTAAAACACAGGTTTGATCCCTGGGTCAGGAAGATCCTCTGGAGGAAGGCAGGGCAAGCTACTCCAGTATTCTTACATGGAGAATCCCATGGACAGGGGAGCCGGGTGGGCTACAGTCTATAGGGTCACAAAGAGTAGAACATGACTGATCATGCACGTCTCTAAATATCAGTTAGGTCCATCTGGTCTAATGTGTCATTTAAGGCTTGTGTTTCCTTGTTAAAGTTCTGTCTGGATGATCTGGTATAAGTGGGATGTTAAACTCCCCCACTATTATTTTGTTAATGTCAACTTCCTCTTTTATATCTGTTAGCATTTGCCTTCTGTATTGAGTTACTCCTGTGTTGGGTACATAAATATTTATAATTGTTATGTCTTCTTGTTTTGACCCCTTGATCATTATGTAGTGTTCTTTGTCTCTTGTAGTAGCCTTTATTTTAAAATATATTGTGTCTGATAGGAGAATTTCTACTCCAACTTTCTGTTGATTTCCTTTTGCATGGACTATCTTTTTCCATCCCCCTTCATTATGGTTTTAATTAAGTCTCCTTTGTCTGTTGCTGAGATTGAACATATATTCATGTGTTTAATATTGTGTGTTGATCATAGAATTATCTGTTTCTGCCTTTTACCCATTGGGTTTCTAATTCCATGTGGTATATAAGCTATGGTGTCATGTATATTATTCATTTTTAAAATATATATATATTGGCTATTTTATTTGATTGATCCAGCTATTCTCACCTCATTATAATATTGTTTTGCATTTTATAGCTGTTGGTAAAAATCAAAGATTTATATTGATATGTGTCAAATTTTCTAATTATTACATTTTGGATTATTTATTCAAAATCCTTTGTTTTTTTCAGGATAGTTTTATGTCTTCTTTACATGATGTTACACACTCCTTGTTTTAATTATTTACTTGTATCACATAGTTTTGTTACTGGTGTGATCAGAGGCCTTTTTCATTACAGTTACTATGTAGGAAAGTTAAGAATATTTGCCTATTCATTTTTATTCAGTCAACTTACTAAACTACAGAACATTATTGAAGTTCCTGGTAGACAGCTCTTGAAAATAGCAATAAAATTACCCTTTTATTTCTAGTAGCTGTACTTTTAGTTATATATATTGCTTTATTATATTGATGGGATCTTAAAGGAAAAATTAAAATCATAGTGGTTATTTTCTATGTACCTTGGAAGTCATCGTTGCCCTCTGACACAATGTGTCTCAGATACACCTTGGGTTATTCAGTACCACTTATGTAATCAGTCACTTTTTAAAAAATATATAAATTAATCTATTTTAATTGGAGGTTTTGAAAAGCTTTGGTACTTTTGAAAAGGGAATGATATTCAAGACCATGATTAGATCCCTAAGAGTACACACTTTATTTTTTCATGTAAGGACTTAAGACATACTACAGATACACTGAGGCTACAATCTCCTGTTTTTTAAAAGCAGAATTATCCTTTTCTCAGAGGCTCATGGATTTTGGATGGTATGAAAGAATACATGGATCTTTAATCACACTTTTGCCATAAACAACTAGAAAGCTGGGAAGAAATGTATGAAAGAGCAGTTTTCAGATACTACATAGTAGGCAGGAGAGGGCTTTGTTCCATGAGAGAAGGGAAACAAATGAGATGTGATTTCCCTGGTTCTCTTCCTGTTGTCAGATTTTGGACTGCTGTGCCTTGGGTAGACATGGGCTCAGTAGGTTGAAGAGACAGAGATTGGAGTTAAGAGATTAAAGTGGGTAGAATTTTGGAGGCAGAGTACCAGGGAAGGGGCACTGGTATGCAGAAACAGCTTCAGAAGTTTGCATAGAGGTCCTTATGGGCCTTTTGATGAATATCAAACCATACAAGACCAGGCAAAGAATGACAGAACTATAAGCTGAACAATTACAGAAGGCTGGAGTTATTTGAGTTATAGTCCTTCAGAGTGAAGATGTTTCTTTGAAAACCTGGGATATTCACTAGAGATCCCAGAAAAATCATGCTTTGCTGCTGCTGCTGCTGCTAAGTCGCTTCAGTCGTGTCCGACTCTGTGCAACCCCATAGAAAGCAACCCACCAGGCTCCTCTGTCCCTGGGATTCTCCAGGCAAGAATGCTGGAGTGGGTTGCCATTCTACCAGTGGGTTTGTTTTTTTTTTTTTTTTGGGGGGGGTGATTTTGCTCCCTAGAAGGCATCTGGAGGATATTTTCCAGTTGTCACACCAGTGGAGCTTCTGGATAGTGTGGGTAGGGGTCCTCACCACCCTGCTTTGGCCAGAAAAACACAGCAAAGAATTTTCTGACCCCAAATATCAATAGTGCTGAGGCTGAAGCTTTGTAGTACGAATAATGTGAATGCACGTCCTTTACAGTGACATGGAAACTTGGTCTTTTGATTGCCATGAGAAAGGGCTACTAATTAAAGACTAAAAAATAAAAGGAATTTGGGGAAAATCTATGCAAAGTATGAATGGAAAAAAGAATACAAATAATCCAAGACTAGTGATAAAGGACTGTTGAAAAAATATGGGAAGGAGGGTTTTCATACAAATAGTGTATATTTATTTTTGAATGACATAACCATAATATGTGCATTTCTTATGATGTTTTGAACTCCTAAGGCACTCAGAAAGTGGATCTTTGGATTTTAACACCAAGAAGTCAGTAACAGAATAATAGCTCTTATGTGTAGAAGTTATTTTGGTGTGGTGTAGTTGTGAAAGCCTTTAAAAGATAAATGATTAATTTTGCCCTTTTTTTTTTTTTCCAAAACAAGAATTGTAGCTGAAAATGTATGGAGAAAAGGATGTGTCTTATATTCCTTTACTGGATTTTCATTCTTGGCTAGCAATCTTGGTTTAAAAAAAAAAAAAATCCATAGCTTCAGTCCTGGCTGGAAATTAGTCCTGACCTTAACAGGTTTCAGCGTGAGAGCTCTTTAGATATGTGCCTGCTCATTTGTAGTTATCTTTTCTGAGGTATTTCTTTTTCTCTGTGATGTTTGTTCCTGAGTTGTAACAAAGAAATTTCAGTGGAGTTGCATATGGTTTAGCTCTTTGCGTAACAGTTCCCTGAGCCTACTAACATTTATATCCCTGCCTGTAATGATTTACTTAAAAAATCTTTTATTTTGAAATATTTATAGAATCTCAGGAAATGCATATAAATGCACTGAATGATTGACTTTTTATCACACGGAGCTTCTCATCTGTTACCTGTGAAAAGCATTTTATTCCTATCATTCCTTCTAGAGTGACTGTCCTAGTGCTGTGTCGCTTCAGTCGTGTCCGACTCTCTGCGACCCCATAGACGGCAGCCCACCAGGCTCCCCTGCCCCTGGGATTCTCCAGGCAAGAACACTGGAGTGGGTTGCCATTTCCTTCTCCAATGCATGAAAGTGAAAAGTGAGAGTGAAGTCGCTCAGTTGTGTCCTACCCTCGACCCCATGGACTGCAGCCTTCCAGGCTCCTCAATCCATGGGATTTTCCAGGCAAGAGTACTGGAGTGGGGTGCTAGAACTAAAATATTAAGGGAATTTGAGAAAACTGAAGATCCTTGAAAGGTTTATTTTGGGTGAGGAAATAGTCCTATACCTCAGTTAATTTAAGATTAAGGATATTTTTACTTAGTGCTTTGAAACTTAGTGCTTTTCTGTGTACAGTTCTTTTGTCTCCTTAGGTGAGTTTATTCCTAGATATTTAATTGTTTTTGTTGGAATGGTGAATGGGGTTGATTCCTTAATTTCTCTTTCTGATTTTTCATTATTGATATATAGAAATGCAAGTGATTTCTGTGTATTGATTTTGTATCCTGCAACTTTGCTAAACTCACTGATTAGCTCTGGTAATTTTCTGATACTATCTTTAGGGTTTTCTAGGTACAATATCATGTCATCAGCAAACAGTGAGAGCTTTACTTCTTTTCTGATCTGGATTCCTTTCACTTCTTTTTCTTCTCTGATTGCTGTAGCTAGGATTTCCAGAACTATGTTGAATGATAGTGGTGAAAGTGGACATCCTTGTCTTGTTCCTGATCTTAGGGAGAATGCTTTCCATTTTTCACCATTTAGAATAATGTTTGTTGTAGGCTTATCATATATGGCCTTTACTATGTTGAGGTAGGTTCCTTCTATGCCCATTTTTTGAAGAATTTTAATCATAAACGGGTCCTGAATTTTGTCAAAGGCTTTTTCTGCATCTGTTGAGATAATCATATGGTTTTATCTTTCAATTTGTTAACATGGTGTATCAGATTGATTGATTTGCATATATTGAAGAATCCTTGCATTCCTGGAATAAACCCAACTTGATCATGGTATATGAGCTTTCTGATGTGTTGCTGAATTCTGTTTGTTAAAATTTTGTTGAGGATTCTTGTATCTGTGTTCATCAGTGATATTGGCTTGTAGTTTTCTTTTTCTGTGTTTGTCTGGTTTTGATATCAGGGTGATGGAGGCCTCATAGAATGAGTTTGGAAGTGTTCCTTCCTCTGCAATTTTTTGAAAAAGTTTTAGAAGCATAGGCATTAGCTCTTCTCTAAATGTTTGATAGAGTGCTCCTGTGAAGCCATCGGGCCCTGGGATTTTGTTTTTTGGGAGACTTTTGATCACAGCTTTAATTTCAGCGCTTGTCATTGGGTTGTTCATAATTTTTATTTCTTCCTGGCCCAGTCTTTGAAGATTGAACTTTTCTAAGAACCTGTCAATTTCTTCCAGGTTATCCACTTTATTGCCATATAGTTGTTCATAACAGTCTCTTATAAACCTTTGTATTTCTGTATTGTCTGTGGTAACCTCTCCTTTTTCATTTTTAATTTTGTTGATTTGATTCTTCTCTTTTTTCCTTGATGAATCTGGCTAAAGGTTTGTAAATTTTATCTTCTCAAAGAACCAGCTTTTAGTTTTATTAGTCTTTAATGTTGTTTCTTTCATTTCTTTTTCATTTATTTGTGCTTGGAACTTTATGATTTCTTTTCTTTTACTAATCTTGGGGTCTTTTTGTTCTTCTTTTTCCAGTTGTTTCAGATATAAAGTTAGGCTGTCTATTCAGTGTTTTTCTTGTTTCTTGAGGTAGGATTGTGTTGCTATAAACTTCCCTCTTAGGACTGATTTTGTTGCATCCTATAGGTTTTGAGTTGTGTTTTCATTGTCATTTGTTTCTAGAAAATTTTTGATTTCCCTTTTGATTTCTTCAGTAACCTGTTGGTTATTTAGAAACGTGTTGTTTAATCTCCATGTGTTTGTGTTTCTTACAGTTTTTTTTTCTTGTAATTGATATCTAGTCTCAGAGTGTTGTGGTTGGAGAAGATGCTTGATATTATTTCAGTTTTCTTAAATTTACTGAGGTTTGATATGTGACCCAAGATGAGAATGTTCCATGTGCACTTGAGAAGAACTTGTATTCTTCTGCATTTGGATGCTATGTACTGAAGATGTCAACGAGATCCATCTCATCTAATATATCATTTAAGACTTGTGTTTCCTTATTAACTTTCTGTTTTGATGATCTATCCATTGGTGTGAATGGGGTGTTAAAGTCTCCTACTGTTATTGTGTTACTGTCAATTTCTCCTTTTATGTCTGTTAGTGTTTGTCTTATGTATATTGAGGTGTGCCTATGTTGTGTGCATAGATAGTTATAATTGTTATGTCTTCCTCTTGGATTGATCCCTTGATCATTATGTAGTGTCCTTCCTTATCTCTTGTAATCTTTATTTTAAGGTCTATTTTGTCTGATGTGAGGATTGCTACTCCTGTTTTTTTTTTGCTTCACATTTGCATGGAATATATTTTTCCATCCTCTCACTTTCAGTCTATATGTGTCTTGAGGTCTGAAGTGGTTTTCTTGTACACAGCATATATATGGGTCTTGTTTTTGTATCCATTCAACCAGTCTGTGTCTTTTGGTTGGAGCATTTATTCCATTTACATTTAAAGCAATTATTGATATATATATTCCTGTTGCCCTTTTCTTAATTGCTTGGGGTTGATTTTATAGGTCTTTTTTCTTCTCTTGTGTTTCTTGATTGTATAAGTCCACTTAGTGTTTGTTGTAAAACTGGTTTGGTTGCACTGAATTCTCTTAACTTTTGCTTATCTGAAAAGCTTATTTCTCCATCAGTTTTGAATGAGAGATCTTTGCCAGGTACAGTAATCTTGGCTATAGATTTTTCCCATTCAGCACTTTAAATATATCCTGCCATTCCCTTCTGGCCTGCAGAGTTTCTGCTGAAAGATCAGTTGTTAAGTGAGTGGGGTTTCCCTTGTATGTTACTTGTTGCTTTTCCCTTGCTGCTTTTAATATTCTTTCTTTGTGTTTAGTCTTCGTAAGTTTGATCAGTATGTGTCTTGGCGTGTTTCTCCTCAGGGTTATCCTGTAGAGGACGTAAGTTTGATTAGTCTGTGTCTTGGTGTGTTTCATTAAGTGAGTGGGGTTTCCCTTGTATGTTACTTGTTGCTTTTCCCTTGCTGCTTTTAATATTCTTTCTTTGTGTTTAGTCTTCATAAGTCTGATCAGTATGTGTCTTGGCGTGTTTCTCCTCAGGGTTATCCTGTAGAGGACGTAAGTTTGATTAGTCTGTGTCTTGGTGTGTTTCTCCTCGGGTTTATCCTGTATAGGACTCTTTGTGCCTCTTGGACTTGACTGTTTCCCTTTCCATGTTTGGGAAAATTTCAACTATCTCTTCAAAAAATTTCTCATACACTTTCTTTTTCTCTTCTTCTTCTGGGACCCCTATAATTCAAATGTCGGTGCATTTGATGTTGCCCCAGAGGTCTCTGAGACTATCCTCAGTTCTTTTCATTCTTTTTACTTTATTCTTCTCTTCAGAAGTTATTTCCAGCATTTTATCTTCCAGCTCACTGTTTCATTCTTCTGCTTCAGATGTTCTGCTGTTGATTCCTTCTAGATAATTTTTAATTTCAGTCATTGTATGTCTCTGCATGTTCATTCTTTAATTCTTCTAGATCTTTGTTAATTGATTCTTGAATTTTCTCCGTTTTGCTTTCAAGGTTTACTATCAGTTATCTGAATTCTTTTTCAGGTAGCTTGCCTCTTTCCTCTTCATTTATTTGGACTTCTGTGTTTTTAGTTTGTTTCTTCATTTGTGTAGTAGTTCTCTGCCTTTTCATTTTTTAACATATTGTGTTTGAGGTCTCCTTTTCTAGGCTTCAAGGTTGAATTCTTTCTTCCTTTTGGTGTCTGCCTTGTAAGATTGACCCAGTGGTTTGTGTAAACTTCTTATAGGGTGAGATTTGTGCTGAGTTTTTGTTTGTTGTTTTTCCTCTGATGGGCAAGGCTAAGAGAGGTTGTAATCCTGTCTTCTGATGATTTTGTTAGTATTTTTGTTTTGTTTGTTGTTTAGATGAGAAGTCCTGCACAGGGTGCTGTTGGTGGTTGGGTGATGCTAGGTCTTGTATTCCAGTGGTTTCCTTTGTGTGAATTCTCACTATTTGATACCCCTTAGGGTTAGTTCTCTGGTAGTCTAGTGTCTTGGAGTCAGTGCTCCCACTCAAAAGGCTCAGGTCTTGATCTCAGGAACAAAGTTTCCACAAGTGGTTTGTTATGGCATTAAGTGAGATTAAAACAAATATCCAAAAATGAGAAACCAAAGATGGACCCCAGACAAACAGCAGTTACAAAATCAGGCAAATAATAATTGAAATAATGGAATATTCACATATACATATACACCCATGAGCAAAGTCAAAACATTCCAACAACAATAAAGTATAATAGATTGACTTGGTAAACAACAGAAATAAAAAATTATATTTACTAATTAAGAACAAAACTAACTAAAGCACAAACTGGAAAACAAAACTAAAGCAAAGTGCCAAGTGGGGAATAAAGTAATTAAAAGAAAAACAAATGTGTTGAGAGGAAAGGAAAGAAAGAAAGAGAGAAAGAATAGAATGCAAAGTTAAATAGAGGTAGATGAAGAAGATTTATATAAAAGATTAACTGCAAGGGGAAAAGAGCAGTACGAAAGGCAAACAGAGGAATAAATATAGGAAGAATATAATAGATTAAAAATTTAAAAGTTAAATTTATAAAAAAGAGGGAAAAAAAAGGGAGAAGAAAGAGAAATGGAATAAAAGGAAACTCCATAGAACTGCAAAGGCCCAATGTAGAGGGAGAGGTTAATAACAACAATAAAATGTGTGACTGAATATACATATATACATATACACCCATAAGCAAAATAAAAACAGTCCAACAAAAATAAAGGGCAATAGTTTGACCTGGCGAACAAAGGGAACCAAAAATTATTTCTACCAGAACAAAAGTAACCGAAGCACAAACTGGAAAACAAAACTAAACCAAGGTGCCATATAAAGCACCTGGGGTATAAAGCAATGAAAATAAAACTAACAAATATGTTGAGCCTCCGGGAGATGGTGATGAACAGGGAGACTGGCGTGCTGCAATTCATGCGGTCGCAAAGAGTCGGACACGACTGAGCGACTGAACTGAATTGAACTGAACTGAAAAGAAAGAAAGAAAGAATAGATATGCAAAGTTAAATAGAAGTAGATAAAGAATATTTATATATATTAAAATTAACTGCAAGGGGAAAAGAACAGTAGGAAAAGCAAACAAAGGAATAAATTTAGAAAAAATAATAATAGGTTAAAAAAATAAAATTAAAAAAGAGAAAAGAAAAAAAAAAACTGCCCAGTACTGCAAAAGCCCAACAAGGAGGCAGAGGTTTATAACAACAATAAAAAAAATGTGGATGAGGGAAAAAAAAAGCTCAAAAGCTTAGTTAAATTTCAAGTGCCAATAAAATAAACAACTACAAGAGAGGGGGAAGGGAAAAAAGAGGAAAAACCCAAAATAATCTGCAGAACAAGTCAAAACATAAGAATAATAAATGTTTTTCTTGCATCACTGCTGTCAGAATCCTTTCGCTCACTGGGAGTCACAGTCCACCTCACCTCCCTAGGATGCCCTCCAACACTGTGCTGGTCTCTGGACCTGCTGTGGGGGCAGCTCAGATCCTAATCTGCTCCTACTCCTGTGTGTTCTTGCCTCCAATGTCCACAGTTATCAGAACTAGTACGTTTTCTTTTGTGGGAGATCTCAATGTCCTTTTATATATGTTCCATAGACACAGAGTCTGCCTAGTTGATCATGCGGATTTAATGTGCAGCTTGTACAGCTGGTGGGAGGGTTTTGGGTCTTCTTCCTTAGTCACAGTACCCCTGGGTTTCAACTGCGGTTTTCTTTCCACCTCTGCATGTGGGTCGTCCACCGGGGTTTGCTCCCGAGGCTGCCCTGGAGGACTTGGGTGTGCCCCAGTGAGGACCAGGGGTGGAGGTGGTACAGCTGCTTGGGTCGCAGGGGCTCTGGCAGCACCAGGTACTCAGGAGAGTTGGCGGCGAGGGCAGCAGGAAATATAGTGCTCTAGAAGGGTGGATATGGGAAAACTCTTTAATAGTATAAACAATATAGAAGAAATAAAGGAGTCAAATCATTATCAATGGATGCTAAAACTAATGGGTGAAACTCTTATGAGGACCCAGATACTTACATATGTCCATATTACATACACAAGTTATCTCCTCCAATGGAAGCATAGTAACTTACAGTGGAAAAAACTTGGAAGACATCACCTAAACGAAGTGATCCAAATGTAACAACAATATTAGGACAAACTGACAACATGTGTAGCTAGCAAAGTAATGCTCAAAATCCTCCAAGCTAGGCTTCAATATTATGTGAACAGTGAACTTCCAGATGTTCAAGGTGGATTTAAAGGCAGAGGAACCAGAGATCAAATTGCCAACATTTGTTGGATCCTAGAAAAAGCAAGAGAGTTCCAGAAGAACATGTACTTCTGCTTTATTGACTACGCCCAAGCCTATGACTGTGTGGATCACAAAAAACTGTTGAAAATTCTGAAAGAGATGGGAATACAAGGCCACCTGACCTGCCTCCTCAGAAATCTGTATGCAGGTCAGGAAGTAACAGTTAGAACTGGACAGGGAACAACAGACTAGTTCCAAATCAGGAAAGGAGTATGTCAAGGATGTATATTGTCACCCTGCTTATTTAACTTATATGCAGAGTACATCATGTGAAATAACAGGCTGGATGAATCACAAGTTGGAATCAAGATTGCCAGGAGAAATATTAATAACATCAGATATGCAGATGGACACCACCTTTATGGCAGAATAAGAAAAAGAACTAAAGAGCCTCAATGAAAGTGAAAGAGGAGAGGGAAAAAGCTGGCTTAAAACTCAACATTCAGGAAACTAAGATCATGGCATCTGGTCCCATCACTTTTTGCAAATAGATGGTGAAGCCATGGAAACAGTGAGGGACTTCATTTTTGAAGGCGGGGTGGGGGGCGTTTTCCAAAATCACTGCAGATGGTGATGGCAGCCATGAAATTAGAAAATGCTTGCTCCTTGGGAGAAAAGTTATGACCAACCTGGATAGTATATTCAAAAGCAGAGACATTACTTTGCCGACTAAGGTCTGCCTAGTCAAGGCTATGGTTTTTCCTGTGGTCATGTATGGATGTGAAAGTTGGACTGTGAAGAAGGCTGAGCGCCGAAGAATTGATGCTTTTGAACTGTGGTGTTGGAAAGGACTCTTGAGAGTCCCTTGGACTGCAAGGAGATCCAACCAGTCCATTCTGAAGGAGATCAACCCTGGGTGTTCACTGGAAGGAATGATGCTAAAGCTGAAACTCCAGTACTTTGGCCACCTCATGCGAAGAGTTGACTCGTTGGAAAAGACTCTGATGCTGGGAGGGATTGGGGGCAGGAGAAGGGGACGACCGAGGATGAGATGGCTGGATGGCATCACGGACTCGATGGACGTGAGTCTGAGTGAACTCCAGGAGATGGTGATGTCAGGGAGGCCTGGTGTGCTGCGATTCATGGGGTCGCAAAGAGTCGAACATGACTGAGCAACTGAACTGAACTGAAGTTTTCTAGATATTTCAAATATTGTGAGCCTCACTTTATAGCTCCTTTTTAGCATGTGTGTGCGTCTGTGCACACTTTAGGCTAAGAAACCAAGTATTTGATTTGTAGAATTATCTCTGTAAATAAATCAAAGAAACAAAATTACATTAGATGAAAATACCAGAGTAAGCCTGATGATCCATCAGATAATTTTGCTTTCTATGAGAAAATATTTTTAAATGACTATCTGAATTAAAAATGATTCTAGGTGTGCACTTCCACGATGATATGCAATTGTACTGGTGGCTACAGCCCTCCAGATTGCAGAGTGAAATCCAGAATATCACCTGAGGAACAAGGCAAGTATCTTTCTCTTATATATCCAGTTAATAGAATTGTCAAATTGCTTGCCTTCACAAAAACATAGTTAGGTTTTTTCCACTTAGAAAGAAACCAATATTTGTAATTAAAAGGTAAACAAATAGGCTTCCAAAAGAAATAGAAACCAATATGGTTTCTTAATCTTGCTTTTTCCCCCCTATTAGCTTTTCAATATGACTGAAGCTGAGTATCTTTGAAAATTTTTACTTGTTTCTAACTTTGTCCTTTAAATTATCCTTCAACCCTTTCCCACTTTTATGGTTGATCCTGTGATCTGAGCTCTATACCAGCAACACACCCTGTGTCTAGCACTAATATGTGTCTTATAAAAGAAATGAAGTAGAAGATAAACCTTTAGTCTAAAGGAGTTTTCAGTTTAAATGATAAAAATCTATTAATTGCTGTTAAAGCAATGACAGAAGGATGCTAAAACAGTATGCTGTTTATCGTGACTTTAGTTTTTGTCATTTATCCACTGATTTAGCAAATATTTCTTGAATTCCTAATATATACGCCAGATGCTTATCATATGACACTAGACATGTACAGATAGTAAAACAAAGCCTCACTCCTCATGGAACTTAAAGAATACCCAGTGCTAATTAGTTGCAGAATTAGAGTTAGGGATCATGTCTCCTATTTTTTTATGCCTGTGCCATTTTAGTAACACTGCAGTGACTCCATAGGTAAAAACAGATCCCTAATGTTGGAGAGCCAGCACTCTAATAAAGATAAACAAGATATACACAGATATAGTATAATTCTGTGATAATGCACCTTGTAATCATGTTTGTTGGTTATATGTCTCTGAAGTTCTGGGGTTCTACTTATACTGTAAGATTTTGCTGTAGCTGCTGTATAAGGTAGAATACATTAGAACTTCCTGGAACTTAGTGTCTGTTCTTTTAGAATGAGAGTTTATAGAGATAGCCTTAAGTATTATGATTCTATTATTATTTTTAATTGTTACTTGAATTATGAAAACTAAGAACATTGTGATAAGTTTGCTGTAACTTAAAAGCACACAGCTTAATTTTTTTCTCTGATTTTTAATGTATTTTTATTTGTAGATTTACCCACGGAAAGAACTTCTGAGAAGGGTGGGAAGAAGCAGTGGCTTTTGGCTATCTACATTGCTTTACCTATTCTTGTTGTAGCAACCATAATAGCTGCTTCATGGAAGCTTTCGAAAAAGTGGTTTAGCAAGAAAGAGGAATCCCAAAGTAGTGGGTAAATTAAATTTGTGTTCTGAAGTTAACCATTTAAATCTAGTCAGATGTAAGGCAATATTATGAACAGCAACATACTTCACATTTTATAGGAATTTTGAATGCTATATCAATATCTCATTTAATTGTTTGAGATAGTTTTAGATATCCTTAAAGTTTCAGAAATTTCAGAATCTGGTTTAATAACTTGCCAATGTTATTGCCTCAGTAATTGAGACAGAAAGAATGGAAATGCATCCACATCTGTTGCTTTCACATGCCCAGTGGTTCTCATTTCTACTGTATACAAGCTAAACTTTTCCGATATATCATGGCTTTCTCTTTGTTGAAATTTCTGCTTTATATACTCTGAAAGTGAAAGTGTTGGTCGTTTAATCATGTCCTACTCTTTCCAATCCTGTGGACTGTAGCCTGCTAGGTTCCTCTGTCCATGGGATTCTCCAGGCAGGAACACTGGAGTGGGTTGCTATTCCCTTCTCCAGGAAGTCTTCTCGATCCAGGGATTGAACCTGGGTCTTGCTGCACATTGCAGGCAGAGTCTTTACCATTTGAGCCACCAGGCAGTGACTAAATATATTTGTTATATATTCTTGTTGTATTTTCTTTTCATCATTAACAGTTCTATCTTAAATTCTATTTTTACTCTTTTATATTGTATCCCAGCTTGTTTTCTGCAAGTTAGATTTACCTATTACATATTTTTCATCCCTTATTTTCAATCTTTCTTAGATTTTTAGTTGATATCCTATAATCAGCCTTTATATGAAAAATATAGTTACTATTCCGCATTCCAAGGCCAAATTTGCCTGTTACTCCAGGTGTTTCTTGACTTCCTACTTTAGCATTCCAGTCCCCTATAATGAAAAGGACATCTTTTTTGGGTGTTAGTTCTAAAAGGTCTTATAGGTCTTCATAAAACTGTTCAACTTCAGCTTATTCAGCATTACTGGTTGGGGCATAGACTTGGATAACTGTGATATTGAATGGTTTGCCTTGGAGACGAACAGAGATCATTCTGTTGTTTTTGAGATTGCATCCAAGTACTGCATTTCGGACTCTTTTGTTGACCATGATGGCTACTCCATTTCTTCTGAGGGATTCCTGCCTGCAGTAGTAGATATAATGGTCATCTGAGTTAAATTCACCCATTCCAGTCCATTTTAGTTCGCTGATTCCTACAATGTCAATGTTCACCCTTGCCATCTCTTGTTTGACCACTTCCAATTTGCCTTGATTCATGGAGTTGACATTCCAGGTTTCTATGCAATATTGCTCTTTATAGCATTGGATCTTGCTTCTATCACCAGTCACATGCACAACTGGGTATTGTTTTTGCTTTGGCTCCATCCCTTCATTCTTTCTGGAGTTATTTCTCCACTGATCTCCAGTAGCATATTGGGCACCTAA
>SJYX01017307.1:142840-153058 GCA_006410675.1 Oreotragus oreotragus | reverse complement strand
AAGAGTCGGACACGACTGAGCGACTGAACTGAACTGAACTGAATATGTTGTTCACTAATTAAACTTGGAGTACATAAATAGTTGATGCTTTTGAACTGTGGTGTTGGAGAAGACTCTTGAGAGTCCCTTGGACTGCAAGGAGATCCAACCAGTCCATTCTGAAGGAGATCAACCCTGGGATTTCTTTGGAAGGAATGATGCTAAAGCTGAAACTCCCGTACTTTGGCCACCTCATGCGAAGAGTTGACTCATTGGAAAAGACTCTGATGCTGGGAGGGATTGGGGGCAGGAGGAGAAGGGGACGACTGAGGATGAGATGGCTGGATGGCATCACGGACTCGATGGACGTGAGTTTGAGTGAACTCAGGGAGATGGTGATGGACAGGGAGGCCTGGCGTGCTGCTATTCGTGGGATCACAGAGTCGGACACGACTGAGCGACGTAACTGAACTGAGAATTTTCATATTTATATGCTAAAAGTATGATCGCAGATATTCATGTTGAAATTTACCATCTTATTTTCTTCCTACTTACTATTTTCTTTTTTTTGGCATTATTTCCTTTTTCCCAATTCCATTTTTTATTATGATTTTTCTGTTTTATTTTACTATTTTATATGCTTTAAACTCTATTTTGATTGTTTTAATGTTTTTTGTTAACTTGTATTTGTAGCAAATTTTATTTATACAGTGTCTTAATTTAATTATCTGTGGTCTTCTGAATAAGACAAGAATCTTAGCCTTGTAACACTAATCTATCTTTTTCAGTCTGTTTATCATTTGGTTTTTCAGTTTCCTCCAAATAAATTTTGTGGTTTTTTTTAATTTTGTGTTTTTAAAAAATTATCATTATTATATTTAGTTAGCATTTATTAGAATTTCCTGTTACATTTTCCAGATTCTTTGCTTTATCATTCCTTTCTTTTAAATTTAGTTCTGACATAATTTAAGAAATATAAAAGTCTTCCCTCATAGCTCAGTTGGTAAAGAATCTGCCTGCAATGCAGGAGACTGGTTCTATCCCTGGGTTGGGAAGATCCCCTGGAGAAGGAAATGGCAACTCACTCCAATATTCTTGCCTGAAGAAGCCTATTGTCAGAGGAGCTTGGCAGGCTACAGTTCATGGGGTCACAAGAGTTGGACACAACTTAGTGACTAAACCACCACCAAGAAATATAAAAAGTTTAAAAAATGGCATAGAGTTTCTTGGCTCTATCACTTAGGTTTTATCAATGATAGCATCTTACATTAACAGTGAATTTTCACAGCCAGGGGACTGGTATTGGTATAGTTTTATCAGTTAAACTATAGACCTTAAAGCTCAGCATTCAGAAAAATAAGATCATGGCATCTGTCCCCATCACTCATGGCAAATAGATGGGGAAACAGTGGAAACAGTGGCTGGCTTTATTTTTCTGGGCTCCCAGATCACTGCAGATGGTGATTGCAGCCATGAAATTAAAAGATGCTTACTCCTTGGAAGGAAAGTTATGACCAATCTAGATAGCATATTGAAAAGCAGAGACATTACTTTGCCAACAAAGGTCCATATAGTCAAGGCTATGGTTTTTCCTGTGGTCATGTACGGATGTGAGAGTTGGAGTATAAAAGAGCTGAGTGCCGAAGAATTGATGCTTTTGAATTGTGCTGTTGGGGAAGACTCTTGAGAGTCTCTTGGCCTGCAAAGAGATCCAACCAGTCCATCTTAAAGGAAAGCAGTCCTGAATATTCATTGGAAGGACTGATGCCAAAGCTGAAACTCCAGTACTTAGGCCACCTGATGTGAAGAACTGACTCATTGGAAAAGACCCTGATTCTGGGAAAGATTGAAGGCGGGAGAAGAAGGGGATGACAGAGGATGATATGGTTGGATGGCATCACCAACTCGATGGGCATGAGTTTGAGTAAGCTCCGGGATTTGGTGATGGACAGGGAGGTCTGGCGTGCTGTGGTTCATGGAGTCGCAAAGAGTCAGATATGACTAAGCGACTGAACTGATAGACCTTATTCATATTCACCAGTGTTTACAGACATATATATAGTCCATGGGGTGGTCACAAAGAGTCAGACATGACTGAGAGACTTTCACTTACTTTTTGAGTATGTATGTGTGTGTATATATACATTTTTTTCCCCCATGGATCACAGCCTTGTGGTGAAGGGGCTTGCATAACTCAATGAAATGCTGTTCAAGCCCAAACAAGACAGATAGGTCATAGTGTAGAGTTCTGTTAAATTCTAGTCCACTGGGGGAGGAAATGGCAACCCACTGGCCCACTCCAGTGTTCTCAGTGCGAAAACCCTGTGAACAATATGAGAAAACAAAAATATATGACACTGGAAGATGAGCCCCCCTGGTCAGAATGTGTCCAATATGCTACTGGGGAAGCGTGGAGGGCAATTATTAATAGCTCCAGAAAGAATGGAGTGGCTGGGTCAAAATGGAAATGATGCTCAGTGTGGATGTGTCTGGTGGTAAAAGTGAAGTCCAATGCTGTAAAGAACAATATTGCCTAGAAACCTAGAATGTTAGGTCCCTGAATCAATTTAAATTGGACATGGTTGAGCAGAAGATGGCAAAGTTGAACATTGACATCTTAGGAATCAGTGAACCAAAATGGGTGTTAATGGACGAATTTAATTCAGATAACCATTGTATCGACTATTGTGGGCCAGAATCACTTAGAAGAATTGGAGTAGCCCTCATGAGGTCAGTGAATGAGTCTGAAATGCAGTACTTGGGTGCCATCTCAAAAATGACAGTATGATCTTGGTTCGTTTTCAAGGCAAACCATTCACCTTCACAGTAATACAAGTCTATGCCCCAACCACTAATGCTGAAGAAGCTGAAATTGATTGAGTCTATGAAGACTTAGAAGACCTTCTAGAACTAACACCAAAAAAGGTGTCCTTTTCATCACAGAGGATTGGAATACAAAAATAGGAGGTCAAGAGATACCAGCAGTAGTAGGCAAGTTTGGTCTTGCAGTACAAAATGAAGCAGGGCAAAAGCTAACAGAGAATTGTAGCTGCCTTGGTCTCCCCAGGTGGTATCACCTCAATTTGGGGAGACTTCTTTCTCTGCCTGGCTTCCCATTGCTTTGTTACAGCATGGAAAATCTTCCCTGCAGTAAGAAGGGGCAATCATGGGTCTTTATTTCCTTCTCTCATAGATCACTATCTTGCCTAATATTTAGTATCTGAAAACCAGTGTTTAACATGTTTTGTCCAGATTTTCAATTGTTTCAGGCAGAAGAGTAAATCCTGTCTGTTACTCCATTTTGATCAGTATTGGAACTGTATCTTTGTGGTTTGTAACTACACTTTCATAGGTATCTCTCCATCTCATATTCTATTTGATTTTCTCAGACCATTCTCTCATCACCATTTCTTCCTTCTCAGTCCTGTTCTAGACTTATGGATTCTATTCCTGCAAAAATCTCTATGGAGATTCTAAATATTCTCAGAGTTTTTTTAAAATCATTTGTATTTCTTGGTGTGTGAGCTCACTGTTTGGCTATGGCTGCTGATGTTAACTACTCGGGCTTTGTAATCATAGACTCCTTTCTCTTCAACATCTATGATTTTCCCATGAGAATTCAGCATGTCCTGTGTTGAAGACTCACACATGTGAGGGGTTTCCTTTTTGCTTCTTTTAAAGCAAAAATATTTAAAGCAAATGTTCTGCATGGTGTTCAAGCCTTTGTAGGAGTGTGAACTGGCATCCTGAAAGTGCATTTTTTGGAGGCTTGGGACTCCTCAGTGATGCACTTTCCCCCCATGCATGTTGCATATCCCCATTTTTCCCTGCTGCATTCCAAAGGCCACTGGTCAGGATTTTTACTATCCCTGTTGAATGGGTGGTATGACCATTCATGGCTCCCAGGTTAAGTGGCTCCAGTTAAGGAGCTCACTTAGTTTCCCTACATGCAAAATCCTCATAACTCCTTCTAAGGAATGACTGTTGAATCTCTAGTCCCAAAGTTGTATCACTGGTTTAGACACCCCTGCAGTCATTCACTTTTAGCTCCTGTTTACCCTTTGAACTCTCTGTTTCATTTTACTAAAGAGAATTCTTGTTAACCTCAGTTATGTGTTAACTGTTCATGCTGATTTTTTCAGGCCTCCTCTATGAGGAATGGAAAGGGAAATTTTCCCACCAGTTCAGTATGTCAAATTGTCTAGAAGTCCGTATGGATTATACCTTATAAAATGTAGCATTTCTTTATCAATGAATAAAAAGTTAAAAGTTGGGGTATAAAGGTCAGAATCAGGCATTCAGGATCAAACTTCTGTGTTCAGAAGTGATAAAGAAAAATCAAATCTGTGCCTTCTTGATAATTTCCTCATTGCAAGTTTGAAATATACTTTTTATAGATGAGGTATGCAGGTAAATAAGAATGTTTACGTATTTGCTCTCTGTTTAGTGACCTTGCACATTGTTTTCTTTTTTGGTAACTAATCTTATAAAAGAGATAATACAGCTTATAAAATGGCCTGACTTTTATTTATGCAGTTGACAAACTATCTTACTACTAATTTTGGACACTATTTTCCATTTGTTTTATGTCCAGGTCAGAAGGTGACACTCAAAGAAATGTCACCAGGTAGGTAAGCTATAAGGCATCATAAGACACATGTTGAAAATTAAGAATGAATTAGTAATTCACAATGTCTAGCTACAGCTGGTAAAGTAATCCTCTGAAAGTCAGGCTACTAATATATAGTAATTTAGTTTCTAGTAAATTAGTCTTCTATTCAATTAAATAAATACTATTTTTTTCTGAGGAAACAAGGAATAAAATGGCTGACTCTAATAAAATTTAGAATATGTATAATTAGTAAAGAAAAAAGGATGTACTTGGGGTTTAGTAAGTTGTGTCTGACTCTTGCAACATCATTGACTGTAGCCCTCCAGGCTCCTCTGTCCATGAGATTTTCCAGGCAAGAACACTGGAGTGGGTTGCCATTTCCTTCTCCAGGGCATCTTCCTGTCCCAGGGATTGAACCTGGAATGCCTTGCATTGCACGCAGATTTCTTACTGACTGAGCTACCAAAGAAACCACAGCTTGGGTTATATTCATGTACAGCTTGGGTAAACAAACAAGCAAATGCTTGATATTTGATAGATTGTACATGGCTGAACTCATGTATAAATTTCTATAGTAGTTATGGATTGGTCCAGTACTTTGGCCACCTCACGCGAAGAGTTGACTCATTGGAAAAGACTCTGATGCTGGGAGGGATTGGGGGCAGGAGAAGAAGGGGTAACCGAGGATGAAATGGCTGGATGGCATCACTGACTCGATGGGTGTGAGTCTGGGTGAACTCCGGGAGTTGGTGATGGACAGGGAGGCCTAGTGTGCTGCCATTCATGGGGTGCAGTCAGACACGACTGAGCGACTGAACTGAACTGAACTGAATTGAACTGAACCAACCCAGCATTCAGGGTTTCCCCGGTGGCTCAGCGGTAAAGAATCTGCCTGCAATGCAGGTTTGATCCTTGGGTCAGGAAGACCCCTGGCGGAGGGCATGGCAACCCACTCTAGTGCTCTTGCCTAGAGAATCCCACAGACAGAGGAGCCTGGCAGGCTGCAGTCTATAGGGTTGTACAGAGTCAGACATAACTGAGATGACTGAACAGAAGCAGCATACCAACATTTCAATTTATCTGTTGTAACTTTTCAGTCCCATTACTTTCAACCTTTTATTTAATTTGGTCTCTTGAAAATAGCCTGCCAATGATATTTTAAAATCTGTAAACTCAAGTGTCTCAGTAGTTGAATTTAGTATGTCTATATACTTATAATGTTTGCTGATATGTTCAGAGTAAATTCTGCCATTTTGTTTTGTTTTTTCTATTTCTCATGCTTTTTCAATATTTTCTTTTCTTTCTTGTATTCTGTTACATTGATTGTGCTTTCAATGTTTTTTCTCTCCTTCTATCAATTTGGTCATTATGTGTTCTAATTGTATTCCTTTAGTGATATTCTTTAATTATTATGTTATTATATTGTTTTATTAAATTATTTAAATATAAAGTTATAATTTTAGATATAAAAGTACTTATAATCATTTTCTAACAATTTATGGATATTAGCTCATTAAACCTTATACTCTTTTATTCACTCTTTCATAGTATTATCATTTGGTTTTTAGTTACTTCTGAATTTTAACCTGATACAAATAAGTCAGTGTTATCATTATTATTATATTTAATCATTATTATATTTAATCAAAACATACTAAGATTTCACTACATTTTTGTCACTTTATTTACTCATTATTTTTTTATAAAAAAGCAAAGAAAATATTTTTAATTTCACAGTTCAGTGCCTTGTACAGTCTTTTTTGAATTTAATTTCATATTTTGATGTTCAATCTCCCTTTTGTTGAAGTACATCACTTAACATTTCCATCAGTGAGTCTTTGTGTAACAAACTGTTTATCTTATCCACCTAAAATTGTGCTTATTTCATTCTCAAATGTGAGTTTAGGTAGTATGGACTTCTTGTGTGTGTGTGCTGACATCTGGGTTTTATTTTTATTTTTTAAAAATTTTAATTGGAGGATAGTTGCTTGTTGTGTTGGTTTCTTAGTATGAACTTCTATGTTGAGAGTTATTTTGTTTCCACTATTTAAAGGTATGTAGGTGTAGTGTGGCATTTATTACTGATGATGATAAATCTTTTGTTAGTGTGCTGATTCATTTATTCCTTTAAGACTAATATGAATTTTACCTAGCTTTTTTATTTCTATTGCTGTGTAACAAATTACCACACACTTAGTAACTTAAACCACATTCATTTCCTATGTGGAAGTTCTGTAAGTAGGAAATCCAGGTGGATTTGACTGGGTTGTCAAAAGGCTGACCTGAAGGCCAGGCTGGGAAAAAGTTGTAAGAAAAATCCAGTTTCTTGCAGCTTTAGGTCTGAGGTATATCTTTGTGTGTTGCCTGTCTGCTTGGGGCCCTTCTCTCTCTTTCAGAGGCCACCTGCATTGCTACTCAGGTACCTCCCTTCACCTTAAAAAAAATAAGGGCATAGAAGTCTTCCTAAAGCTTTGACTGTCGCTTAACTTCTCCCTTCTACCAGCAAGAGAAAACTCTCCTTGTAAAGGGCTGACCTGACTGGGTCAGGCCCACCAAAATGATCTCTGTATTTTAAAGCCAACAGATTTGGAGCTTTAATTACATTTGCAAAATCTTTTCAGAGCAGTACTTTGAAGAGTATTTAAATAACCAGGGAATGGGAATCTTAGGGGGGCATTTTAGAATTCTGCCTAACTCAAGCTCTACATTTATACATTGGCCTTAGAGTTGTTATTTTGTTATAATGTATTCTGGTAGAGATTTTTTGTAAAAAATCAGGAACTTGACCCAATATTTTCCCATTTACCTTTTATACTTTCTATTTCCACTTTTTCAAACTATCATCAGAAATATCACTTCCTTCCCTTAAATTTTCATTAGGATTTTGTGTTATTTTTACACCATTTCTCTATGCATCAAATAGGAGGTGGAGATTACCCTGTCAATACAGTCTGCCTAATTGTTTAGAAGTCAGTGAGGGTTTTAAATCACCACCTGCAGTAATTTGTTTACCAGTGGGTAGCACATCAGGGTAGAACCTAGAGGCCAGAATCAGGTATTCAGAATCAAGCATATATTCTGTACTGAAGAGTGACAAATCAGTTTTCTTTCTCCTCTTTCTATTTGGGAATTTGAAATTTATGTTCTCTATGGACATGGTATATGGATAAAAAGCAATGCTATAATTTGCAGACTATAACTTAGTAATCTTTTGAAATATTTCATTAGCTGTGATTAGTAGTATACAATAATTAATGTAGGTTAAAAAATGACCTGACATTCATTGGTTACAGAGGCACACTTTTTTTTTAAAGTATTAACTTTGAAGCATTATTTTTCACTTGCATTTAGGTCCACATCAGAAAGTAGCAGCCAATCAGATACTGTAAGGTAAGTGAATTAGAAAGGATTTCTTAAAATAAGATGAACAAATTGATATTCAACAAGTAATTGCTAAGTATTAATTGCACAGCAACAATTGATAAGGTATATTACACATATAGCTTCTGAAAGAGATGGTTGGTTCTCTTTCCCCTTAATATTTTTAGTAGTGAACAAAGAACCTGCCTGCCAGTGCAAGAGACATAAAAGACACAGTTTGATCCCTGGGTCAGGAAGACCCCCTGGAGGAGAGCATGGCAATCTACTATAGTATTCTTGCCTGGAGAATTCCTTGGACAGAGGAGCCTGGGAGGCTACAGTCCATAGGGTTGCAGAGTTGGACACAACTGAAGCGACTTAGCACAGCACACACACACACACACACACACACACACACACAAATTCCTTTTAGTATTTTCTAACCAATGAGTGTTTGTCTAAATAAATAAATGCTTTCTTCAGTTTGTTAATGTATTTTGGGAGTTTATTCTGGGGAAACAAAGGAGTAAATGATTGGTGAAATGTTTATGGTGCTAACTCATAAATGGAGAAGTTCACTTTATTTGGAGACTCTAGAAACCCAATATGTATGCTCTTTAACAACTGAATGAGTGCTTACCCTAGTGCTTTCTCTCACTAAGCTAAGAAGAAAAATTGATTTTCATTAGTATATCCTCTCAGTGTCAGGGAGTCATCATATGATCCTTAAACATAGTTACCTTTTCCTCACATTGGATGTATGTCTTATTACACTGTTACCATAAAGGATAAAGGCCATATTTATCTTGCTCCACACTGCATAGCCAGCATGTAGCAGAGTTCTTGGTTTATGGTAAGTGCTCAATAAACGTTTGTTGAATAAAGGAATTAATTAATTAATCTTTTCCACAGACATGCACACAGGCAGCCAGACCAAAAAAAATCCACAAACACAAAAGTATAAAGACAAATACGCAGACACACACACACGTATGTATGTATAACGCTTTAACTGCCTCCATTTCTCTGTCTCATGCTATCTCTCATCCTGGAACCTTGTCAACATAATTCATCTCTTCTAGGATATTAATTCACCTACACTGAGTGAGGGATGATAGCATAACCCACTGGAATATGTACATTTCAACTAGAGTAGTTCGGGTATAAAATGGCTTGATTGTCATTCTTAAGGTAGGCATGTTTCTTCATATTAACTTTTAGACATTTTTATTTTTATTTAGATCGAAGTCAGAAAGTAGTGCCCAAACAAATCGCAGCAGGTAAGTGACCTAGGAAATGTTTCTTATAAGTAAGTCAAAGTTGAAAATGAACAAATAATTGCTTAATATTTTTGAGCAGCTACAATTGATGAAGTCCTGCAGTAAAAACAACTTATTAATATTTTCCATTCTGGGAATGAGTATTAATGAACTTAGTCTTTTCTTCAGTTTGCTAAATTTTTATTGGTTGCCTACTCTTAATACATAGGGAAAAACTAGTTGAGTCTGATGAGAGGCAAGATATTTATAATTATTTTGTGAAATTAACATAATCAGAGCATTTTTTTGTGCATGTTTTGTGATGAAATACACAAAGAGAAATATTTCTTTTTTTTAGATCACAGTTATACCCACAAACTCAATATGAACAACTAAGTATTAGCACTTGTAAGAGGAGTTTATCTAAGAGACAGTTATTACAAACAAGTTGAAATTCTACATGTTTCACATTCCCCACCCCAATCCACAGCCCACAATTGTGTTAATACAGAGTTCTCACGAGTTTTCAGTTTCCTATGTGGCCTTGTGATCTTTCTAAAGTCATCAAATACTTACTGATCTGCTAATCTTCTTTTCTCCCTTATAGAGTTTTTATTTACTTGTTCTGCTTGGCATTTCCCTTAAAGTGTCTTCTTTTAGTTACATTCAATCCACTGATATTCGAAAATCTACTTTATACCCACAGGTGGTTTTCAAGCTGCACCACTACATTAGATAGTTTCTATCCTCCCTGATGACGTCACTCCCTCCATTCAGCAATCTGTTAACATTTCTATTTCCTTTATTTTGTTATTTTTTTAAAATAATGTCTCCTAACATAGTTACTCTTTTATAGACATCGCTTCCTCCAAACTAAGTGTGAAGAAAAAGGCAGATGTTCTTTATTGCCTCTACTCTCACCATTACCAACGAATTTGTAATATAGTGCTCAAACACTCCCTGGAGAAGGAACTGGCAACTCACTCCAGTATTCTTGCCTAGAGAATC